>JANCRA010000185.1:0-470684 GCA_024362935.1 Setophaga petechia | reverse complement strand
AGTATAAGCCAGCATAGGTACACACAATATAAACCAGCATAGGTACACAATGTAAGTCCATACAGTATAAGCCAGCATAGGTACACACAATGTAAGTCCATACAATATAAGCCAGCATAGGTACACACAATATAAGTCCATACAGTATAAGCCAGCATAGGCACACACAATGTAAGTCCATACAGTATAAGCCAGCATAGGCACACACAATGTAAGTCCATACAGTATAAGCCAGCATAGGTACACACAATGTAAGTCCATACAGTATAAGCCAGCATAGGTACACACAATATAAACCAGCATAGGTACACACAATATAGGTACATACAGTATAAGCCAGCATAGGTACACACAATGTAAGTACATACACTATAAGCCAGGACTTGAGATAACTCTCTGGAAGATTAATTCTTGAGCCCTACACCATTTGAGAAAATGGAACCTACGAGACTACTGCAGTCACGTGAGGAGGGTGTAGGACACTCCCTCTAGAAGTCCAGGAGAATGGTATGGAAAAAAAGGCACTTGCAAAGCTGGTAGTAAGAAGGAAGATGGATGAGAACCTCTACTGTAATCCTTCCTGTCTCAAAGACTAAAAATGTAAAGATGCCGGAATAAGGGATATCCGGAAAGGAACATGAGTAGAACACGGGTGATATGGCACAGAACAGTGCCAATAAAGCATCAAGACGTAACAAAGGCCTATGACATGGAAGACAATGGAAACAGACTACATAACACAGACACAGACAACATAACATAGACACAGATGACATAACACAGAGACAATTGGAAACTCCCTGGCACTTTCCCCTTAGGGAACCAAGATTCCTAGCACAAGATGAGCCAGAGGCTGATGATGCCAAAGAAAAGGAAGTCCTATGACAATAGCACATGATGATGAAATGTAAAAAGAAGTTAAAAGAAGTTAGTGCCAAAGCAGTTAGGAGGATGCTCTAGAGGCTCAGCAAGCCTAGAGAAGGGAGCGGACTGCCGGGTGACCGTGGCTGTAGCTCCGGACCTGAAGGCGAGCTCCTCGGGGAAAAATCCGTGACGACGTCGAGTCCGGGAAGGTGGACGACGCAAAGTTCATGAGAATGTGGATATGGGTCGGAACTGCCCTGCCCGGCAAAGGCTCTGGTGAGGCTTAGGGGAAACCCTCTCCCTTTACTTCCAGAGAGCCTGCCCCACTACAGACCTCTCCGCTAAGCTGACATCAGATTGCCTCCTATGACAGTAAACCTATGACAGGTTTTTCCCCTGCTCCCAACCACTGGCCCCGATACTTAGCTTTTGGAAGAGGAGCGGACAAAATCCATCCTCGGTCAGACGTGGACATTGAGATGTTCTCCGTGTGTGCTTCGGTGCTGCTGTTTCCAAACTTTGAGTACAAGCCTCCTCAGGGTACCTGAGACAAAACAGAAAATGTGACTATTGCCCTCAGAAAGAGTAATCCCCGGGACTCCTCCACACCACTGCTCCAGCTCACCTCAAATCTTGATTTGACTCCAGAGGCCACCCAGAAGACACCTGCAAAAAGAAAAGGTACACACTTAGCATGCTGCTGCATAATGCTCACCTATGAGTCAGCCTGCCTAAACGCCAACTCACCTGCCCTGCCCTGTTCCTGGGCACGCCTCGGGCAGCGACAGCACCTGCAAGGACACAAAGCAGAAAAGCATGCTGAGATACTGTGAAAATACAACCTCCCAAATCTGACAAGTATGCCCCACCGACACCTTAAGCTTGCACCCACCTGGCATGGGGATGCTCAGCTAGGAACGATTGCAAGTGGATCACCTAATATAAAAAAAAAGAGGAGATGCTTAGAGTTGCACCAGAAACTGAGACCTCAGCAATAACAACACCTTCAGTATGCTACTCAATGCTCACCTTGGCCCCTCGGCCATGACAGCTGGTCTCAGCCTTGATTTCCTAAAAAGAGACACAAAGAACAGTGCTGTAACAGCAACCATTTATGCTTCCACTACAGGGACAAACATTGACTGACCTGATCAGGGGAATGCCTTCACCCAGGATGGAGGGCTCTGCCCAGGATTTTATCCTTCTGCATCTGAAAGGAAGTGAGAACAAAAGTCAAATGGCTGCATGATAATTTAAGGAACCCAGATACCTTGTGATCATCTACAAATCCCATCCAAAGTCCAAGTACACCCCACATTACAAACTTAAAGTCCCCAGGACTTCTACTGCACCAGGCTATGCGGCAGGGCAGAGCAGCTCTGGCACCAATGTGTGCTGACACCCGTGACACAGAACACACAGGACATGACAGACAGGAGATGACAGACAACGGGGACACAACATGGACAGAAATCTCTTGGCAAGGAAAATGGCTGCGAGGACTGAGAGAATCCAAAAGGAGATGATCGAGGCAAAACTGCTGGCGGGCTCATGCCAGGGTTTCTGACAGGCCCCTCAAAGGGCTAAGGAAAAAAGACGTGACATATCCAGACAACACATAATACACAAAAGACAAGTGACACGAGACACACCAGCACTGCTCTGCCCTGCACACCTCAGCACTGAGATCCAAAGTAACACTTTCCTTTCAGGGGGCCTAAGGGGACACTTCTTGGCTACCTTCAACTCCAGAGCCATTTCAAACCCCCCCCTCCCCACCCCGGGAGTGCCAACTCAGCACCCCGCTTTCATCCCCTCTGTGGGTGACAGCCCTCCACTTATCTCTGGGACATCCGGGCGTGCCAGTCCGCTTCAGGTGCCAAGGAAGGCGGCCTCACTGGCTGGGAAGCTCCTGCTGTCACCGGGCTGTTGTCTCATGCACACTTAAATTAAAAGAGAACCAAATATCACTGCCTGATCTTGACACCACATCAGCCAAAACCAAACAAGTCTGCTACTCACCGTGTTCCTTAGAAGGCCTGGCACCTCCTAACCCTAACCCTCTGCCACAGATGTAATGCACCTGCAGCTGAAAGAAAGGTAGAACATATGTCAAACATCGGCAGGATAACTCAAAATCTGCAAACACCTTCTATCAATCGAGGAATAGCACCTACAGTCCAAGTACACCCCATATCACAAACTTCAAGTCCCCGGGACTTCTCCTGCTGCACTAGGCTATGCAGCAGGGCAGAGCAGCCCCGGCACAAATGTGTGCTGACACCCGTGACACAGAACACACAGGACATGACAGACAGGACATGACAGACAACGGGGACACAACATGGACAGAAATCTCGTGGCAAGGAAAATGGCTGCGACGAATGAGAGAATCCAAGAGGAGATGACCGAGGCAAAACTGCTGGTGGGCCCATGCCAGGCTTTCTGACAGGCCCCTCAAAAGGCTAAGGTAAAAGACATGACATATGCAAACAACACATAATACACAAAAGACAAGTGACATGAGACACACCGGGACTGCTCTGCCCTGCACACCTCAGCGCTATGAGCAAAAGTGAGACTTGCTTTTCATGGGGCCTAAGGGGCCATTTCTTGGCTACCTTCAACTCCTGAGCCAATTCAAACCCCCCCTCCCCACCCCGGGAGTCCCAACCCAGCACCCCACTTTCAGCCCCTCCACTTATCTCTGGGACATCCGGGCGTGCCAGTCCGCTTCAGATGTGAAGGGAGGCTGCTTCACCAGCTGGGAAGCTCCTGCTGTCACCGGGCTGGTGTCTCATGCACAGCTAGATTAAAAGAGAAACAAATATCACTGCCTGATATTGGCACCACATCGGCCAAAACCAAACAAGTCTGCTACTCACCGTACTCCTAAGAAGGCCCGGCCCCTCCTAACCCTCTGCCACAGATGTAATGCACCTGCACCTGAAAGAAAGTCAGAACACGTGTCAAACATCTGCAGGATAACTCAAAAGCTGCAAACACCTTCTTTCTATCAATCGAGGAACAGCATCTAGGGTCCAAGCACAACCCACATCACAAAGTTCAAGTCCCCAGGACTTCTCCTGCTGCACCAGGCTGTGCAGCAGGGCAGAGCAGCTCCGACACAAATGTGCGCTGACACCCGTGACACAAGAAACACAGGACATGACAGACAACAGGGACACAACACAGACAGATATATCCTGGCAAGGAAAATGCCCGCAAGGACTCAGATGACTGAGGCAAAACTGCTGCTGGGCTGATGCCAGGCTTTTTGGCAGGACCCTCAAAAGCCTAAGGTAAAAGACATGACATAGCCAGACAACACATAATACACAAAAGACAAGCGACATGAGACACACCGGGACTGCTCTGGCCTGCACACCTCAGCACTGGGAGCAAAAGTGAGATTTGCCTTTCAGGAGGCCTAAGGGGCCACTTCTTGGCTACCTTCAACTCCAGGGGCAATTCAAACCCCCCCTCCCCGCCCCGGGAGTCCCAACCCAGCACCCCGCTTTCATCCCCTCCACTTATCTCTGGGACATATGGGGCCGCCGCTCCACTTCAGGTGCCAAGGAAGGCGGTCTCACCGGCTGGCAAGCTCCTGCTGTCACCGGGCTGGTGTCTCTTGCACAGCTAGATTAAAAGAGAAACAAATATCACTGCCTGATATTGGCACCACATCGGCCAAAACCAAACAAGTCTCCTACTCACCATTCTCCTAAGAAGGCCCGGCCCCTCCTAACCCTCCGCCACAGATGTAATGCACCTGCACCTGAAAGAAAGTCAGAACACGTGTCAAACATCTGCAGGATAACTCAAAAGCTGCAAACACCTTCTATCAATCGAGGAACAGCATCTAGAGTCCAAGCACACCCCACATCACAAAGTTCAAGTCCCCGGGACTTCTCCTGCTGCACCAGGCTGTACAGCAAGGCAGAGCAGCTCCGACACAAATGTGCGCTGACACCCGTGACACGGGAAACACAGGACACGACAGAAAACGGGGACACAACACGGACAGAAATATCCTGGCAAGGAAAATGCCTGCAAGGACTCAGATGACCATTGCAAAACTGCTGCTAGGCTGATGCCAGGCTTTCTGGCAGCACCCTCAAAAGCCTAAGGTAAAAGACATGAAATATCCAGACAACACATAATACACAAAAGACAAGCGACACGAGACTCACCGGGACTGCTCTGCCCTGCCCACCTCAGCGCTGTGATCCAAAGCGAGACTTTGCTTTGATGGGGGCCTAAGGGGCCACTTCATGGACACTCCCCACCTCCAAAGCAGACTCAAAAACCCCTCCCAGTAATTCCCAAACCAGCACCCCGCTTTCATCCCCTCTGTGGGTCACAGCCCTCTACTTATCTCTCAGACTTCTTGGGATGCTGCTCTCAGGTGCAAAAAAAGGCCACCTCGTCACCTGGGAAAGTCCTGCTGGCACCAGGCTGTTCTCTCTCAGACAGCTACAGGAAAGAAAACCAAACATCAGAGCCTGTCCTTGGCACCACATCGGCCAAAACCCCACAAGTCTGCTACTCACCGTGCTCCTAAGAATGCCCAGCTGCTGGGGTCGCACGCTTCGGGCACGCTTGCAGACCGAGGCCGTCGTCACAGGGGGTGCCTGGGTAAAGAGGAGAGGAGGGGATTTGGCATGGCTGAAACCTCAGTGCACCCTCGCTCCTCCCCCCTACTTTCCTGACTCACCGCACCTCTTTGGCCGTTGCTGAAAGCTTCCCTGGTGGCACCTTTAAATAGACAAGGCAGAGGCTTCATCCCTGAGTCCCGGGATACTTCTGCAGGGCTCATGAGAGCGGCAAACCCGGCCCGTCGGCCGCTTCCTGACTGAGGCTTGCGGTACTGCGAGTGGATTGCCTAAAATGCAGAAACAGAGGCTTAGAGTTGCACCAGAAAGTGAGACTTGAGCAAAAACAACTGCCTCTGTATGCTACTCAATGCTCACCTCACCCACCCTCACCTTGACTGCTGACATCCAGCTTTACTTCCTAAAAAGAAAAAGAACAGTGCTGTAACAGAGTCACACTTTAAACCCCTCCTGCAGCGACAAAGAGTGACTGACCTGCTCGGGGGCCTACCTCACCCAGGACGGCTGGATGGATTCTGCCCTGGATTTGACCCTTCTGTCTCTGAAAGAAAGTGAGGACAAAATTCAAAGGGCTGCAGGATAACTACACATCTCCAAACATCTTGTGTCTATCTAGAAATATCACCTAGAGTCCAAGTCCCCAGGACTCGTGCTACTGCACGAGGCCATGCAGCAGGGCAGAGCAGCACCGGCACAAATGTGTGCTGACACCCGTGACACAGGACACACAGGACATGACAGACAACAGGGACACAACACAGACAGAAATATCCTGGCAAGGAAAATGCCTGCAAGGACTCAGACGACCGAGGCAAAACTGCTGCTGGGCTCATGCCAGGGTTTCTGACAGGCCCCTCAAAGGGCTAAGGAAAAAGACATGACATAGCCAGACAACACATAATACACAAAAGACAAGTGACACGAGACACACCGGGACTGCTCTGCCCTGCACACCTCAGCACTGTGATCCAAAGTGACACTTTCCTTTCAGGGGGCCTAAGGGGCCACTTCTTGGCTACCTTCAACTCCAGGGTCAATTCAGACCCCCCTCCCTGCCCCGGGAGTCCCAACCCAGCACCCCGCTTTCATCCCCTCTGTGGGTGACAGCCCTCCACTTATCTCTGGGAAATCCGGGGGTGCCACTCTGCTTCAGGTGCCAAGGAAGGCGGCCTTGCCAGCTGGTAAGTTCCTGCTGTCACTGGGCTGGTGTCTCTTGCACAGCTAGATTAAAAGAGAACCAAATATCACTGCCTGATCTTGGCACCATATTGGCCAAAACCAAACAAGTCTGCTACTCACCGTGCTCCTAAGAATGCCCAGCTGCTCAGGCTGCAGGCTTCGGGCACGGTCATCACAGGGGGTGCCTGGGTTAAGAGGAGAGGCGGTGATTTGGCATGGCTGAAACCTGCGTAGACCCTTGCCCCTCCTCCCTACTTCCCCAACTCACCCCAACTCCTTGGCAGTTGCCGAAGGCCACTTGGATGGCACCTTTAAATAGAAAAGTTTAGGGCTTCATCACCAGGTCCTGCAGTACATCCACAGGGGTCACATGTGCAGGAAACCTGGTGCATCGGCCCGGTGGTGACAGGGGCTTGGCATATTCCGACCGGATTGCCTAAGGCACAAAAACAAGAATGGAAGCTTAGAGCTGCACCAGAAATTGAGAGCTGAGCAATAACTACTTCTCTCCACTGCTCACCTTGACTGCAGGTATCCAGATTTACTTCCTACAAAGAAAAGGAACAGTGCTGTAACAGAGTCACACTTTATACTCCCCCTGCAGAAACAAACTGTGACTGACCTGCTCAGGGGAACCTCCTCTCCCAGGAGGGGTGGATGGATTTTGCCCTGGATTTCATCCTTCTGTGTCTGAAAGAAGGTTAGGACAAAAGTCAAAGGACTGGACTGAAGGATAACGTCACAGCTCCAAACATCTTGTGTCTATCTAGGAATATCATCTAGAGTCTTGCAATACCCCACAAACTGCAAGTCCCCGGGACTTCTCCTACTGCACCAGGCTGTGCAGCAGGGCAGAGCAGCTCCAGCACAAATGTGTGCAGACACCCGTGACACAGGACACACAGGATATGACAGACAACAGGGACACAACATGAACAGAAATCTCTTGGCAAGGAAAATGGCTGCAAGGACTCAGAGAATCCAAAAGGAGATGACCGAGGCAAAACTGCTGCTGGGCTCATGCCAGGCTTTCTGGCAGGCCCCTCAAAAGCCTAAGGTAAAAGACATGAGATAACCAAAGAACACAAAATACACAAAAGACAAGTGACATGAGACACACCGGGACTGCTCTGCCCTGCACACCTCATCAAAAGTGAGACTTTCCTTTCAGGGGGCCTAAGGGGCCACTTCTTGGCTACCTTCAACACCAGAGCCAATTCAAAACCGCCTCCCCACCTCGGGAGTCCCAACCCAGCACCCCGCTTTCATTCCCTCTGTGGGTCACAGCCTTCCACTTATCTCTGGGTATCCGAGGGGGCTGGTCCGCTTCAGGTGCCAAGGAAGGTGGCCTCGCCAGCTGGGAAGTTCCTGCTGTCACCGGGCTGGTGTCTCTTGCACAGCTAGATTAAAAGAGAACCAAATATCACTGCCTGATCTTGGCACCATATTGGCCAAAACCAAACAAGTCTGCTACTCACTGTGCTCCTAAGAATGCCCAGCTGCTCAGGCTGCAGGCTTCGGGCACGGTCGTCACAGGGGGTGCCTGGGTTAAGAGTAGAGGCGGTGATTTGGCATGGCTGAAACCTGAGTAGACCCTTGCTCCTCCTCCCTACTTCCCCGACTCACCGCAACTCCTTGGCAGTTGCCGAAGGCCACTTGGATGGCACCTTTAATTAGAAAAGTTCAGGGCTTCATCACCAGGTCCTGTAGTACATCCACAGGGCTCACATGTGCAGGAAACCTGGTGCATCGGCCCAGTGGTGACAGGGGCTTGGCATATTCCGACTGGATTGCCTAAGGAACAAAAACAAGAATGGAAGCTTAGAGCTGCACCAGAAATTGAGAGCTGAGCAATAACAACTACTTCTCTCCACTGCTCACCTTGACTGCTGGTATCCAGATTTACTTCCTACAAAGAAAAGGAACAGTGCTGTAAAAGAGTCACACTTTATAATCCCCCTGCAGAGAAAAACGGTGACTGACCTGCTCGGGGGAACCTCCTCTCTTCCCAAGATGGGTGGATGGATTTTGCTCTGGATTTCATCCTTCTGTGTCTGAAAGAAATTTAGGACGAAAGTCAAAGGGCTACAGCATAACTTAAAGGATCCAGATATCTGGTATCCATCTACAAATACCATCTAGAGTCCAAGAACACTCCACATCACAAACTGCAAGTCCCCAGGAGTTCTCCTACTGCACCAGGCTATGCAGCAGGGCAGAGCAGCTCCGGCACAAATGTGTGCAGACACCCGTGACACAGGACATAACAGACAACGGGGACACAACATGGACAGAAATCTCGTGGCAAGGAAAATGGCTGCGAGGACTGAGAGAATCCAAAAGGAGATAACCAAGGCAAAACTGCTGGTGGGCTCATGCCAGGGTTTCTGACAGGCCCCTCAAAGGGCTAAGGAAAAAGACATGAGATATCTAAACAACACATAAAACACAAAAGACAAGTGACACGAGACACACCGGGACTGCTCTGCCCTGCACACCTCAGCACTGAGATCCAAAGTGAGACCTTCCTTTCAGGGGGCCTAAGGGGCCACTTCTTGGCTACCTTCAACTCCAAAACCAATTCAAACCCCCCCTCCCTGCCCTGGGAGTCCCAACCCAGCACCCCGCTTTCATCCCCTCTTTGGGTCACAGCCCTCCACTTATCTCTGGGACATCCGGGGCTGCCGCTCCGCTTCAGGTGCCAAGGAAGGCGGCCTCGCCGGCTGGGAAGCTCCTGCTGGCACCGGGCTGGTGTCTCTTGCACAGCTAGATTAAAGAGAACCAAATATCACTGCCTGATCTAGGAAAAACGTCGGCCAAAACCAAACAAGTCTGCTACTCACCGTACTCCTAAGAAGGCCTGGCACCTCCTAACCCCAACCCTCTGCCACAGATGTAATGCACCTGCAAGAAAGTTAGAACAGATGTCAATCATGTGCAGGATAACTCAAAAGCTGCAGACACCTTCTATCAATCAAGGAATAGCATCTACAGTCCAAGCACACCCCACATCACAAACTTCAAGTCCCCGGGACTTCTCCTGCTGCACCAGGCTATATGGCAGGGCAGAGCAGCTCTGGCACAAATGTGTGCAGACACCCGTGACACACAACATGACAAACAGGGGGACATTAGACAGGACACATGATGCTTGTGGTGAGGGCATTGAGGGGAAAAGGCAAAAGGGACCCCAAAGACACACTAGGTAACACAGTACACTAGACAACACGACACAGACCGGAACTGTTCTGCACTGCCTGCCTGAAAGCTGCCATCAAAAGTAGAGCCTCTCCCTTTAGCTGTCCTAAGAGGCCCCTTGGAGAAGAATGCTTTTCCCTCTGCTAGTTTTTAAATCTATCCCAAAAACTCCCAACCCACTACCCTCCGATCATCTCATCTCCAGGCCGTGGCCCCTGACTTATCTTTTGGATGATCGGTGATGTGGATCCACGTTGCACCTGAAATGAGCCTGCCTCGGAGGGCCCCGTGATGGCCTGTTAGCCTCTCCATCAGCTACAATAAAGAAAACCAAAACCAAAACATGAGTACAGAGTTATGAGGGCCAAATCCCAGCAAGTCAGCTACTTGCCCTCTCCTGAGTGTGCTTGGCTCCTTCAGGCTCCAGCTGCATCCTGATTCCAAGGCTGTGGCCGTTATTATGAGTGGTACCTGGGTTAGAGTAAAGCAAAGTTACATGGCATTCCTGTGAGTGCAGTGGATGACCTTGTGTGCTGTAAGACATGGGAATGCCTCTACTATACTTCTGAAAAGCCTTGTGTGGGGGGGCCCTGAAATAAACACTCTTTCTCACCCTGCTACCTGTAAACCCCCCTGCCCCAACAACTCCTAACTGGATACCTGCTCGCCCTCCCTCTCCTACACACAACCCTCAACTCACCTGAAGCCTCCATCTCAAACATCATCTTTGACACTGGGCAGATCCCTCTTGTGACACAATGAATCTGCTGAAAAAAGTGTTGTAATTGACACAGCCTGGAGTCTCTGGAAGCTCTGTTCCTCCTAAAAAATACAAAACAAAATAAGAACAAAACCAGAAATTACAAATGCACTTCACCACCCCTAAACACAAAACCCAAAATTGTGAACTTAAAATACTCCCTGTATTCCATGCTGCTTTCTTCACAGTATCTTCAAAGCCTCTGTTGCTTCAGATGCCCAGAAACACCTGCTGAAAACAAGCTGAGATAAGCTGAAAGAGCCTCTGCACTGAAATGAGAGGAGAGCACTTACCCCAGCACATCCCAGAGAGGGAATGAAGCCCCTCAGCAAAGGCTGGGGTTAATATACCCCTGATTGTGCCCGCCTCTCATTCCCATGATGCCCGGGAAAAGGTTTAAAAGCCCTCAGAGCAGCTGCAGCTGTTTGGCTCCTCTGACTCAAATTCAAGGAGTGTAAAGGGCTTGTTATAGAAGAAAACTCTTCAGAAAAATAACAGCGCTTTCTTTTTTGCAACAACTACTTGGAGCAAAAGGGCAGAAAACTGGTAAGAAATAAAGTTTCTGCTTAGGCAGTATAACTAGATAAATTGGGTAATTTGCTGTTAACTTACATAATTATTCCTTAGTGACTACTAAGTAGTACTTCTCATGTGACTAAGCCAGGTGGAGAAGAATACTAATGATATGAATAGTCTGAGTCTCCTTGGGACCTCTAATTAGGGCTGTCTGCATTATGAGTATAATAAGAAAAATAAAAGCTTCCCAGGCAGTGTAAGGGTTAAGTGCATGCTAGGCTTACCCTTCTCTGAGATACTTGATTCTATGGCACAGAAAGGAGTGCCCTGATATGTAGTTTTAAACCCTTAAAATGCTGAAAAAGTCAGGGCTTCCTTCCAGTGAACCAGTTAAAAAGAGGAAATGGGACAGTTACCTCTACTGAAGCTAATACAATGGCAAATAAATTGCTCCTGTCCTTAAATTTACTCTCCTTAAGTATTGGGAAAAGAGGGGTTTTCCTCACTTTGAATTTCTCCAGTGATGAAAAAAGAGGGATTTTTCCCTCAGTTCAAACCCTTAAGATGGAGGGATAGCTGGGCTTCTCCCTCAATTTAGGCCTCAGGACAACAAAGAGGGAGCGGCTGCCCTTAATTCAAACCCATAAGAAACGTTGTCCAGGTTTTCCCCTTTTATTTAAACTGGAAAATAATAGAAAATGGGGACTCCCTGTCAATTAACACCCCTAACAGCATAGAAAAGGCAGGGATTCTTTCAACCGAGACCATTAAAATTGCAGGGGAAGCAGAGTCCCTCCCAGTTTGAACACAAAAAATAATGGGAAAGGAAGATTTTCCCTTTTTTCTAAACCCTTTTTCTCCTAAAAGCCCCTCTCCTTTCTGGGAGTGCTGTGGAGGGTCTGGGAGCTCTGGGGAGGGACTGACACAGTAAAAGGGGAAAGTTGAAAGCCCTCTCCTGGAACCCCACATGCTGCCTGGCCTGCTCAGATGCTGCCCCTTGGCAAAAGGGCTCTTCCCTTGGCATTTTCTCAAAGTGATGCTCCATGCCCAGGTGGGTCCCGCTGCTCCCTACTCCCTGCTGGATGCTCCAACCACAGTTCCTGGAGGGACACGTGGGATACCCCTGTTAGCCCCTCTGGACTAGCAGCACCCTGTGCAGGTGTGCCTGGGTAACCCTCTGAAAGCAGCTGGTCACACGGGGGGCTGCTAGACCTTGGAGTGGGGGTTGAGGTGAAGAAAGGTCCTGTGAGGAGTTCCTTCCCCTACACAGCCCTTCGTCTGCCCCGTAAACCATGGGGTGCCAGACTTTCCTTTCTAAGGAAATTAACAGTCTTTCCTCTCAGTGTGCCCATGGCCGAAACTGCGATTCTGTCTCCCAAACTGCAGAGAACAATTTCTCACAGACCGCAGCTGCCAACACCAAGAACTCTCGCTGCCCTTGGAGTGCCACGTGCCTCCTGCGAACGGACGTCGACACGCAGCAGGGGTGAGTTTGGTTTTACAGGGAAGAGGACTGGGGCAGGATTTCTCCGGGAGCAAAGCTGCCCCCACCGAGAACTCGGGCTGCCCTGGCAGTGCCAAGCACCTCCTGCAAACTGGCATCAGGAAACTCGGGGGGTGAGCTTTTCTGTGCAGAAGTTCTCCCAGACCAAAGCTGAGAGCATCTAACCCTAACCACAACAACTTAGCTGGGTCTAAAACTTACAACCTTCGGACTGGCAGTGAGGGACCCAACCCGCTGTGCCACCGCTGGCCCCTTTCTAAAGCATTCCACTGCAGTCCTAAAACTCTGCCTGTTCAGAGGCTGTTTCCTCTGACCCTGACCTTAATCTTCAAAATATGCTAAAGAATCATAAAATGGCTTTGAAAAAGCCCCAACAATACCCTAAAAAGTCCCAGAAAAGTCCCTTCCAAAATCCCCTAAATACCTTTAAAAGTCCTGGAAAAAAAATTCAAAAAGACATGCTCAGTCTCTGAACTCTACCTCTTGCTGTCTAGCCCACAGATGTCGTCCCTACCTTTTTGCAGAGGGTCTGTTGTCCTCTGAGGGTTCTGTCATTTTCCTGGTGTGTGAGGGTTGCTGTCTGGCCTCGCTGTTAGGGTTGCTGTGTTGTGCTGCTGTTGGGGGAAAGGGCTGTTTTAGGGGGACTGGTCAGGCTGAGGTTAGGGCTGGGCTGAGAGGTGGTGCAGCTGTACCCTGTACCCCTGATCTCCACTGGACTGTCCAGCCCTCAAGCCCTCTACCCCTCAACCGGTCCCTCTGCCCCCCAGCTCTCAGCTCTTGTGTGTCACCCCTAACCCCTCTCCTTTGCCCCTCAGCCCCCAGCGTCTCTGTGTCATCCTACAGCTGCCCCTGCCACCCTCAGCATCTCTGTGTGTCACCCGCTGTCCCCTCTCCCTGTTGCTCCTTCAGCTCCCAGCCTCTGTCACCCTCAAGCCCCCAGTGCCCCTCAAGCTGCCCCTCAGCCTCCATGTGTTGTGCCATGAAAAGACCCTAAAAAAACCTAAAACTTCCCTGAAACCCCCCAAATCTTCAAAATGTCCTAAAAACCCCATGAAAACCTAAAAATAGTCTCAGAATACTGCTAAAATATACTGAAAATACCCTACTTAAAAAAAACCCTAAAACACCCCTAAAAATCCCCAAAGAACCTTTAAAAATCCCTAAATATACCCTAAATAGTCCAAAAAGAGCTCTAAAAATACCCCAAAAATCCTTAAAATGCCCTGATAAGACCCTAAAAAACCTAAAAGTTCCCTCAAAAACCCTAAAAATACTCTAGCCTTAAAAAGTCCTTTACGTACCCGCAGTAGTTCTAAAAAAGCCCCAACAACACCCAAACCCCCTCCAAACAATTCTTAAAAGTACTAAGAAAGCCCTTAAAATACCCTAACAAAGTCTTTTAAAAGCCCTGAAAAAGCTCTAAAAGTATCTTAAACGTTCCCAGAAAATTCCTGAAGAACTCCTCCAAAAAAGCCCTAAAATAGCCTTTTAAAGCTTTAGAAAAACCCTAAAAAACTGCTCGGCCCCCAACTCCTACCTGTCACTCTCTAGACCACAAACATCATTGCTACCTTTTTATTAGGGTTGCTGCCTGCAGCTGCTGGGAGAGTTCTGGGGCTGTCCCAGCATTGGGGTTACTGCCTTGGGCTGCTGTTGGGGGAAGCCGGGGTCCTAGGGGTGCTGTTTAGGGTGACCTTGGGGTTGGGTTGAGGGCTGCTGCACCTGTACCCTAACCCTGCCTGGTACCCTGTGTCCCTTGTACCCCTAACCCTCAGTGTGAGCTCTCCATCTGTCAAGCCTCCCCCTCAGCCCGCAATGTCTGTGTGCCCCCCGAGACCTCTGACATTGTCCCTTGGCCCCCTGACCTCCACCGTGCACTCTCCACCTGGTTAGGGGTGGTTTTTAGGCTAAGGTTAGGGGTGGTGTGAGGGCTGGCTCACCTGTCACCCTCAAGCAGCCCCCACTTTGCCCCTCAAGGCATTTGCTTCCCCTCACCCTCTTCTTGTCACCCTCAAGTTCCCCGCTCTCAGCCTCTCAGCATCTCTGTGCCACCCTGGAGCCCCCCAGCTGCTCCCAAAGCTCCCTTCTGTCTCCCAGCTCCCCCCATCCTCTGTGTTACCCTCCAGCCCCCTCCCCTCAGCCCTCAACCCCTTGTGACACCCTGCAGCCCGCAGATGTTGTCCCTGCCTGTCTTACTTGGGTGCTGTCCTGCTGCGAGAGCTGCGCTGTCCCCCAAGGGTTCGGGCTCCTGCGTGCTGCTGGAGGGGACTCGCAGGGGGCAGTGGGTGAAGTAATGGATGGAGCAGGAATTGTGGTGGGACGGGTTAAGGGCGGAGTGAGGGATGGAGCAAGGGCGGGGTGGAAAATAGAGTAGGGTTAGGGGCGGAGAAGGGGACACAGCAGGAGGGGGGCTGAGGTGAGGAGGCAAGTGTTAGGAGGAAGCATAACTCCATAAGTGGTATTTAAGATGTTAGGAAAAAGTGAAAAACAGGAGCAGGGGACCAACAGATAGAATACTGAGAAATGGGGCAGAAATCCAGTAAAGTAGATACAGGAGAGAAAAGCGGGAGAAAAAAATCACCAACAGAAAATACCCTAAGATAGCCCTCTGGGAATTATGTTAGCCAACTGGGAAAAACCCCTGTACAAGGAAAAAGGACAAGGTAAAGATGATACAATTCTGTATGCTCGAATGGCCGACAAAGGAAATAAGACCTGACCACGTTTATTGGCCGAGGGGGGGTCCCGTCCGTCCCATCCCCGGCTGCCCTGACTCTGGTCGGCTCCCGCCGCTGCCGCCGGCGTCAGTCCCGGCTTTGTCTCTGCCGGATCAGCCGCCATCAGCCATGCGGGAGCGATCCACGCTCCAGCTCGGTCCGCACCGGAACAGCCCCTCGGGTGATCCCGGCTGCAGACCCCGCCTTTGGAGGACCGAGACTCGGAGCCGTGCCGATCCCCTCGGGCGATCCCGGCTGCAGACCCCGCCTTTGGAGGACCGAGACTCTGAGCCGTGCCGATCCCCTCGGGCGATCCCGGCTGCAGAACCCCGCCTTTGGAGGACCGAGACTCTGAGCCGTGCCGATCCCCTCAGGCGACCCCGGCTGCAGACCCCGCCTGTGGAGCACCCAGACTCGGAGTCATGCCGAGTGCCCCGTCCTGCTGTTTTGCAGTTTTCTTTTCAGCTTTGGCTTACAGACTTTTCACCCTTTTTAGACTTTTAACCTAATTCAAAAGGGATCTTTACTTAGGGGGATTTTTACTCCGTCTCATTCCCCCCTTTCCTAGAAAATAAGTAAATTTTTTTACTTAATGCAAACTCTTACGGTAATAAGTGTCTCTTAATGCTTTACCATGTACGTTTGATAAAGAGGTTAACACAGCTATTCGTCGTAGTATAATCTAATTCTAAATTAGCAATATAACAGATAATCTTAAACTTATTCCAATTAATATTAGCAAAACTACAATGGGGTGACACAGCTTGTTAAAGATTCTATTTGCAGTTGGCGACTACTCAAATATCACATCCTACCAGTGATGATCTACATTCTGTTTTACTTTTTGTAGAACTCTGGTTATTTCTTTTGTATCATGTTGGACAGTAATTAAGGTTTTCTTTCTATCTTTTTGGATTTCTTCTAAGATTTCCAGTAGGTCTTGGTGCTTAATCAATTGTTTCACTAATGTAAGGTCTATTCCAATAGGGGTAGGTGATAGTCGGTGATACATTGTATAATTGGTTTTAATCAGCTGGTGGGATGTCACTGGAGCCAAGTACGAAAAATCACACCTGACAATCTTTACAAAGTTACAAATACAGAAATTAGAATGATTTCTACTAGACAGAATAACATCATTGCTATCAATTTTTACAGTAGCACAGGCAGTTCTCAGGCACACACATCTTTTTCTAGTATATACGAGCACAGTTTTGTGGTCAGTGACTGGATGAACTTCGAAGTGGCAAATACTCTGTTCAGTGTCTAAACACACATCTTGGGCATTAATAGTATTGCTTTCACAGATGAATCCCAGCTGTTCCCTAGTAATGCAGGATTCTAAGTTTACTGTTTGCCACTTTTCATTCACCTTTCGTGCCTACATTCTATGTTCTGAAGGGTAGAGTATTGTTTTTTCATGGTTTAATCTTAGTGCAATGATAGGATGGATAACATAAACAGTGGCATTACGTATGGTAAGCACAAAGGCAGTGGCCACATTAGAAGCAGGATCATAGGTGAAATTTACCATAGTCCACCGGGACTGAAACTTTTTTCCAAAATCAATTGCATTATCTTAGACAATTTTCCGAATTTCAGTTGGAAAATTACCTTCACTTTCTTCTCGTATGATCAAGGCTGCTGTTGCTTGCATCTATAACTGTGCTTGTATACAACTGAAAGCTAAAGACACATTATCTTGAACTGTACTAAGTGCATCTACTATTAACTTGTGGTCTTGGTCTCCAGCCATTTCTAACTTAGGCAGTACTTTTGAAATCTGCCACTGGCTAGTTCCTAATGCTAATAGAGATGACTGTAAAGGCTGCTTCAATTTGGTTAAACTACCTGCTGCAGTGGCCAGTTTATTCATCAGTATTTCTGAATCAATTCTATTTAAAACTCTTAATCCTGTCTTTAATATCTCAGTTAGATCTTTTTTTATTCTGCTCTTGAGATATACTTGTCTCTGTAACTATGTTGTCCAGCTTTCAAAGGATGTTTTTAAGAAGGAGGAGCAGGCTGGTTGGATTTCTGAGATGTTAACTTGCATTAGCAATTCAACACGTTTGAGAGACTATTCTGGATTGAACAATAGTTGTTGCTCACTTACATTTCTCACTACGTAGGGGCTTATTTCATACACTTCAGGTTCAAGTTTGGGCTGTGTCTCAACTATTTGTGTCCTAGTATAGGCTGTATGAGGTCTTGTTGTAAAAGGTGCAACGTCTATTCTGAATTTAAATGAAAGCTTGATAAGATCTTGAGCTCAAAGGCAGGTTACTTCTACAGGCTGTATCAAGGTGAAATTACACTAACAGTCTGATTCACTTAGGTTATCACAAATTTCCTGGTGTTCATATACACCGGGAGAAGTTACAACACTAATTTCATCTGGTCTTTTATAAACTGTCTTATTAACCATCTGGCACTTTACTTTAATTTCTTCTCTTTTAATTCCTTGAAGTGTCTACAGATCTTGTTCCTGCTATTCTTGCTCTTCATATACCTGATCTCCGTGAATTACAACAGTGGATAAGTTTAAATCTTTTATCTCAGAAGGTTCTCATGGATCTAGTATACTGATTAAACGCCTGGGACTAAGGCTATCTAATATTGCTTTGGATAGAGGTGCTCTCTAGTTCTAAAGCTTCAATTATAATTACATATAGAACAATTCTGTGAACTTAGGTATGAACTAACTTCGACCGCAATATACTCATTTTGCCCGAATAAGTTTTAGTCTCAGTTCATTGCCTTCTGGTGTCACTCTTTAATGGGCCTCTGGGCCTTCTTCACTCGAGAGTGATGGATCCAGGCATTCTGCTCTTTGATTTTGATTGCAGTGAAGGTGGTGAGAAGCACTTGGAACGGTCTCTCTTACTGTGGTTCCAAAGTCTTCTCTGCAAGAGACTTAACATATACATAATCTCTAGGTGGTATGTCATGTACTGGTCCATTTAACTCCCTGCTCCGAGTTCCAGCCACGTGTTTCTCAATTTCTCTGAGCTGTTTGCTTAAAGCCACTATATAGGTGGCCAGTGTTACTTCTCTAATATGGGTAGATATTCTTTTTTGTATTCTATATGGTCTCTCATAGAGTATTTCAAATGGGCTCAACTTTTCTTTTGCTCGAGGTTTAGTTCGAATTCGTAATAGTGCCAGTGGAAGAGCTTGGGGCCAGGGTAGATTAACTTCCTGCCTTAGCCTTATAATCTGCTGCTTAATCAAATGATTCATCTTCTCTACTTGGCCGCTTGATTGGGGGTGATATGGAGTGTGGAGTTCCTAGTCTATGCCTAGATGACTGCTAATCTGTTGCACTATTTTAGAAATGAAATGTGATCTTCTATCCGAGGAAATTGTGGCTGGAACTCCGAAGCGTGGTATTATTTCTTGCAATAATACTCTGGTCACTTCTCTAGCTTTGACAGTTCTAGTAGGGAATGCTTTTGGCCACCCTGAAAACGTATCTGTCAATACTAGCAAATACCGATACTCTTCTTTCTTTGGGAGTTCTGAAAAGTCAATTTGCCACTGCTGTCCGGGCTCATGGCTTCTCCTAATCTGACCAAGTTTCGGCCTGGGGGTATTTTTGGGGTTGGTCTGGAGGCAAAGATCACACTGTCGCGCCACTTGAACAATTGTAGCATATAAATTTCTAGTAACAATTCTTTCAATTAGATAGGTGTATAAGGCATCTATTCCTTAGTGTGTTTTCTGGTGTTCTTCTCTTACTAGTGACTACAATAAATGAGAAGGGATCACTAGCTTCTTCTCAATAGTAGCTCACTTTTCTTGGTTATACGTTCCTTTTTGATCCTCAATTAATTTTCTATCTTTTTTATTATATTCTGGCTTACCTTCAAAGGAAATTTGTCCATCTCGAATTAGGACTCTTTCAGTAGTTATCTCACTTTTTGCTGCTTCTTTTGCCTTTCTATCTGCCAGCTTATTTCTTTCTTCCAATTCTGAGCTCACTCTTTGGTGTGCCTTAATGTGCATAATTGCTACTTTTTCAGGCAGCTGGACTGCTTCAAGCAGCTGGATTATCTCTTGTGCATGTTTGATGTTCTTTCCCTGTGAGGTCAGCAGTCCTCTCTCTTTCTAAATGGCCTTATGTGCATGTACAACTCCAAATGCATACCTCGAGTCTGTGTAGATGTTTATTCTCTTCCTTTTTGCTATTTCCAAGGCACGGGTCAGGGCAATTATCTCAGCCTTCTGTGCAGAGGTACTTGTTGGTAAGGGTCTGGATTCGATTACTTCTCTGCAGGTGGTCACTGCATACTTAGCATGTCGCTTCCCATTGGCAACGTAGCTGCTCCCGTCAGTGAACCAGGTCTCTGCATCGTCCAAAGGAGTGTCCTTTAAGTCTGGGCGGCTGGAGTAAGTAGCTTCAATGGTCTCCAGACAATCGTGGTGTACTGCTTCTCCTTGATTTCTACTGAGAAAGGAAGCTGGGTTGACAATATTAGTCACCACTATCTCCACATCATCTTGCTCTACTATGATGGCCTGGTATTTCAGGAACCTCTGTGGTGAAAGCCAGTGGCCACCTTTTACTTCTAGTACTGTGGACACTGTGTGGGACACTAGCACAGTCATTTTGTGTCCCAGGGTAAACTTACGTGCCTCTTGAATATTCAGCACAACTGCTGCTACAGCTCTGAGGCACTCTGGCCATCTTTTGGCTGTTGTATCTAGTTGCTTAGAGAAGTATGCAACTGCCCTCTGGTATGGACCCAAGTCTTGAGCCAGTATTCTTAGGGCAATTCCCTGTCTTTCATGGGAAAATAGGAAGAATGGTTTACTTACATCTGGAAGTCTCAAAGCTGGAGCTGACATGAGGGCACTCTTCAGCTGGTGAAAGGCTTGTGTGGCTTCTTTTGTCCACTGGAGATCCCTGTTTCCATTGTCAACAAGAGCATAGAGGGGTCTGACGAGCAGTCCATAATTATAAACTTACAGCCGGCAGCACTCTGCCATGCCTAAGAAGGTTCGGAGTTCCTTTATTGTCTGGGGTTTTGGGGTTTGGCAAATGGCTTCTTTGCGGGTCTGCTCCAAAGTCTGTTGCCCAGCACTCACCTCGTACCCCAGGTAGATCACTTTCTGTTTTACTACCTGTGCTTTTTTCTTTGATACTCTGTATCCTTGGAGTCTTAGAAAATTCAAAAGGCTTACCGTCTAGGCCACACACGCTTCTCTCGTCCGAGTGGCCACTAGAAGATCATCTACATACTGCAAAAGCCTTCCTTCTTCCTGTGGGGCTTCTCAGGACTCCAGATCTTTTGCAAGTTGCTCCCCAAACAGAGTGGGGGCATTTTTGTAGCCCTGAGGCAATCTGGTCCATGTGAGCTGGGTTTTGCGCTCACTTTTAGGGCTTTCCCATTCAAATGCGAAAATTTTCTGGCTGGCTTCATGGATGGGGAGGCAAAAGAAGGCATCTTTTAAATCTAACACAGTAAACCAGGTTAGCTCAGGTGTCAGACAAGTTAATAAAGTATATGGATTGGCTACTACCGGGTACAAATCTTCTGTTATTTTGTTGACAGCTTTCAAATCTTGCACTATCCGGTATGACTCATCAGGTTTCTGAACAGGTAAAATAGGAGTATTGAAATCAGATTGGCATTCTTTCAGTAAACTTAACCGCAGAAAATTTTCGATTATTGGGCTGATTCCTTCTCTATCTTTTTTTTTTAGAGGGTACTGTTTAACTCTCACTGGTTGTGCCCTTTCCTTAAGTTTAATTACTATAGGGGAGGCATTTTTAGCCTTACCCGGTACATCAGAGGCTCATACTCCAGGAAATACTTGACTCAGCACTTCTTCATCAATTTCTTCCTTAATTTCAATAGCTGTTAGGGTTAAACTTAATACCTCTATGTACTTTTGATCATTCACTTCCAGAGTAACTTCCTTATTTTTGAATATAATGGTTGCTTGTAACTGCTCTAATAGATCTCTGCTTAAAAGTGCCCTTGGCGAATTGGGCATATACAAGAATTTATGAATACTCCTCTGTTTTCCCAATTTATACTTTAAAGGTTTGCAAAAATATGCTTTTTCAGACTGGCCAGTTGCCCTTTGCACTATAACATAATCATTTTCCACAGGTACTAGAGCTGTATTTAAAACTGAATACGTAGCTCTTGTATCAACTAAGAATTCCACTTTTTTCTCTTTTTCCTCTAGCTTCATTGTTATAACCAGTGGATTCACTGGGGCAGAATCCTTCGGTCTCCTTCAGTTGTTTTGTACATGTGCAGCCATTTGTTGGTCACTCCGTTTCCGTTCTGGGCATTGATCTTTCCAGTGACCAATTCTTTTGCAGATTGCACACTGGTTCCGGCTTAACTGAGGTGGTCTTTGTCTCGGTGGTCTCTGGTTGTATTTTCTCTGCCTTTCTTCCTGTACCACGGCCACCAACTTTTTCATTCTCCATCTGTATTCTTCTTCCCGGTTACTAAATATTCTTCAGGCTTCTTCTAGCAAGACTTCAAGATTTCTCCTGTCCGGCCTTCGAATTTTCTGAAGTTTGCGTCTAATATCCTTAGCAGACTGTCCCAGGAATGAATTAACTAGTTGATTTATCCTTATCTCAGATTCTGGATCTAATGATGTGTGACGACGCATAGTATCCTTTAAACGCTCCAGAAATTCAGATGGAGTCTCAGAGGGCCTTTGCTTAAGGGAATATAAGGCAGACTAGTTTATGGTTTTTGGAATAGCTCTTTCCACTCCTATTGCTATCTACTCTTGATAGTCTGTTAATTTCTTTACTTCTGCTGTTATATTAGGATTCCACTCAGGGTCCCGGAGGGGGAAATGTTCTTTTACATCTTCTTGTGTGGCTTTACAGTAATCTTCTGCCAAAGTCTTTGCTGTCTTTAAGATCAGCTGTTTTTCTGTTTCAGTGAAAGCATCCAGCAGTAGCTGGATGTCAGCCCAATCTGGATTGTGTTGTTTGATAACATATCGTAGGCGTTTGGCAGTAAGTAATGGATCAACACGATAATTCCTAGCAATCTTTTCTTATGCTTCTAAATCAAGAGTGGTAAATGGCACTTTAATCATTACTTTCTCTCTTTCTGGCTCTACTGCCTCTCGCAGAGGGGCTTGCAGCACCGCTTGCTTCCTAGTTCTAGATGCAACTGGACTACCAGGGGTGGGGTGGGTTCTAGTGGATGTGCCTTCTCTTCTTGAGTCTTCTTCTTTTTCGGGGAAGTTTCCTTCTCTTTCATTCTCTTCCTCCGTTTCAGCTTCAGCCTGCTTCACCTGCTTCTTTCTAGGAGCAGCTTTAACCTATTCAAATGCATCTCGTTCTTGCTCTTCAGAATGATAAACTTTATCTGATTTTATACACCGTTGTCTTATACTACATGCTGAACAACAACGTTTGATTTGTTTTTTCTTTGCTTTATTGTCCTTTTCAAGGGCCAAGACTAGTGGATCTGAGGGCGGTTTAATCTCACAGTCCTTTTGCCATTCTTGATGATTTCTTAAAACAAAGAACATGTTAGCATACGAAACTTTATCTCATTTGCCTTCCTGTCTTAAAAACAACATCAGCTGCAGCAAAGTATTATAATTTAAAGTTCCAGTGGGTGGCCACCTCGCTTTGTCTTTCAACTTGTACAGTGGCCACCAGCGTGTGCAATATTGGATTAGATCTTTTTTATTCTCAGAGCCCCTCTTGCTGGTGACTTCCTTCTAGTGGGCTAAGATGCACTTTAAGGGGCTTGCTTTGTTTTTTTTTTTTTTCTGCCAGGCGCTCCCCGCCCCCACAGCCTGTCCTAGTCGGCGCTCGCTCGGCCCGTTCAGTCGCGGGTAGGAAACCCCCCCCCCAGCACAGCAGAGCACTGCACTGTAAATATACTCTTCTTTTTACACCATACGCTTACACACTTGCACGATTATAAACACAAAACACAACGTACTGATCAGGCAATGCATTAACCATACAGTCATACAGTGTCCGGACACCACACACACACACACACAAACACACACGGGTTCATTCGACCCACTCTCAGGATCGCTTGCGGCCGCTCTATCGGAACAATGAACCCCCGTCTCTAACCGGCTGCTCTATCAGCCGTACTCAGACGTCTCTGAGTGATTTACTCCCTTCTCCCGCCCCGGGGCCCCTCAATACATACCATATCTTCTTCCGCACACCAGCAGGTCTTGTCTGTCCTCGCAGGAGGTAAGCCGAGACAAGCGGCTCCTCCAGGAAAGTCCTGGGAGCGCCCTAGGAGTCCGTCTGTTCTCCCCTGCCCCTGCGGGGACAGAGACGGAGACGGAAGGTGTCTCCCCCTCCTACCTGGCTCGCCAGAATGTTTTGTGGAGAGAAAAAAGAAAAACTCACACAACTTTGTAAAAGTTGTTAAGACCCGAAGATCCGGTATGTATTTATTGCAGCGCTGGACGCATGCGTACCCCAAAGGTACTAAAAGGCATGCGTACCTCCGAGAAGTTCAGGTCTCCTTTTATCCCCCTTCTACATACATATGCATACAGTTTCACAATAGGTTCATACATATTCATTTTTGTGGACTTCAGCGTGACATTTGCTGCTAGTTCTCTTTATCAAAAGGAATTCCTAGGTCAGGTTGTTCTGGCCTTGCTTCATGTCTCTGATTACTTTATCAGTCTGCTCATAATCTCTTGTTTTGCAGTTTTCCCTTCAGCTTTGGCTTACAGACTTTTCACCCTTTTTAGACTTTTAACCTAATTCAAAAGGGATCTTTACTTAGGGGGATTTTTACTCCGTCTCACTGCCCCAAGCTCCGTTCCCTTGGTAACCACAACTCCGGCTGCTCAGGAGAACTCTCTAAAGGAATCACCTTAGCGACACAATAAAAGTTCAGTTAAAAGAAAGTCCTCTCCTGATTCTTCCTAAAAATATGAGAAAAAGGCTATAGAGGATAAAAATCCAAAAAGAATGGGATAAAGGGATTGGTCTATTTCCATTACGAGAGGTTCCCATAGGAGGGGACGGACCAGAGTTTGTGAATGCTCCTTTGACTTCGTCTGAGGTCTGAAATGTTAAAATATAAATAAAAGGATATTTGGAAGATCCCATAGGTATAACTGAACAATTAGACCAATTTTTAAGTCCAAACATTTATACTTGAGAAGAGATGCGGTCTGTAATGAAAACAATATTTTTCTCAGGAAGAAAAGCAATTAATCAGAGCAACTGAAATAAAAGCTTAGGAAAAAGATAATCCGTGGGGACCCCCAGAGAAGACAAAATGCCAACTGTACCTCCTGAGTGGGAGGTACAGGAGGGGAGTAAACACATGAATAAATATCGTAATTACATAACCAAGAGAATAAATGAGGCAGCATATCAAAGGCGAAATGCAAAAACAAAAGGTTTTTGAGAGACAGCTTTTAGAGGGGAAAGAAGAAACTCCAACTAAATAGATAACCAAACTTAGGAGAAATAGGAAAATAGTCCTAAGTAAGCAGAAGATCTGAAAATCTTTAAAGAGATGGGCACAGAGCAAGAACAGGGACGTCATAGGCTCTAATTTTTTGGGGGGGACAAATACCATCTAGAGCCTGTGATAACTTTAAAAGTGCATCCCCAAGAAGAAGAATTGTAATTTGTAAAAGACACGGGCAGAGAGAACCTGCCTGTTAAATATTCCAAAAAGTTATAGTGTGAGCAAATATACAGTGAAAGTAATGGGCAAAAAGAGAAAATTTTACATTTCTGGTAATTAAAGATGTAGTAATTGAAGGAAGAAACTAGAATTTAGATGGGAGATGTGTTATTGGTCTAAGGGGCAGGTAACAATTTATTGGGAAGAGTCTTACAAGTACAATTAACAATAGGATTTATATACAAAAATGAGAAAATTACAGCTAGAGTTTTAAAATTAAGCCAAGAAGATGAAGAAGAAGAGGAAAAAATCAATAAAGTTTGCGCTGGAGAAGGAAATAGGGGAGGATTAAATATCGACCCCATAAGGGTTACAATTGAGAGAGAAGATTGTCCCATACGTGTACGTCAGTATCCTGTATCTTTAGAAGGACAGGAAGGTTTGAAGCCAGTAATAGAAGGACTAATAAAGGATGAGGCATTAGAACCTTGTATGTTTCCTCATAATATCCCTATTCCCCCAGTAAAGTCTGATGGGAGTTATAGATTAGTACAAAATTTAAGAGAGGTTAATAAAAGAACTCAGACTAACTACCCAGTGGTAAAATATCTTAGACACTTAATAAATAAAAGTAGCTAGAAACCCAACAATGACAAAATTGCAAGAATTTTATTCCTTCTCCCTCCCGCTTCAAAGAGGGAGATCAGAAAATTACCTAGATTATTGAAATATTATAGATTATAGATTGAGGGGTACACAGAGGTAGCAAAATTTGGGGATGAAAAATTGACAGAAGGAGATGATATAAAACGGACCAAGAAAGATATTGTTAAAAGAGTTAGGTTAAAACTAGTCTAAGTTCCAGCTTTAAGCTTACCCTTGTTTGCAAAATCCTTTATCATTTATACATAAATACAGAAAATGGAGTAGCTCATAAAATTTTAATGCAGGAGTGAGGAAGAGTAAAATAAATATCTAGTAGCTTATATATCAAGGATGTTAGACCCAGTAAGCCACAACCAGCCAGTATGTATTTAAGTTATAACAGCTACTGCAATCCTAGTAAAAGAAAGTTGTAAGCTTACTTTTGGAAGTAAATTATTTAGGTTCACCTTTTACCGTCTGAGGTGTGTTGAATCAGAGAAAAAAAAAGTAAGAGAAGAACGAGAGAAGTTGAAGTAAGGAGGTGGTTAAGAAACTCTGAGATATTAGAATGTGAAGTGATGACATCTTTGTGCTAGAAGAGAGCAGAAGTGTGAATACAGGTTTTTGCATGAAAGACAGGGAAGTGTCCTAACACATGGTTGTTAGGAAGTTATTAAATGCTGAACTGAGGTTCAGAAAGAGTTTAGCAGAATGGGGCCTCCTTGAAGAGAAAAGAAGGTAAATTGACTAGAGAAAGAAGAAGGTCAGGAGCACCTGGGGACGCCAAGTTTGGGGTTGTCAAGGTTGGGAGGTGTCTGACCGCTCCCTGCGAGCGGCGGGGTCTCGGGGGCTGCGGCAGGGACCGATCCATGGAGGTGACCCGGCGGCGGTGCTGGCAGCACAGGACACAGGTTTGCCGGCCAGGAGCGGGCTGGCTCCATGGCGGAACTGCCGGGGGGCTCCCAGACTGTCGGGGTCCCGAGTCCAGGATGGCAGCATCGGGCCGGTAAGTGGGCCGAGAGAGAGAAGGAAAGAGAGAGACAGAGAAGAGAGAGAGGGCAAAAGGAACCCAAGGCAGCCCCCCAGGGTCCCCATGTCCGTGGCTGCTCTCCCCTGCTCTGGCCCTGCAGCGAAATGGCAGCAGCGGGGAAAGGGCGAAGAACAGCATTGACAGCAAGGCTGTGAAGAGAGGGGGAGGGAAGGCAGCGCTAAAAGATAAAATCTAAGCAGAGATTGATGACTCTCCAAACCTCACAACGTGGTTTGTTTTTCTTACGTAAGGAGTTTTTTTCGTTTTTTGTGTTTTGTTTGCTGTTAAAGAGAAGGTTTTTTTCTTGAAGAAGAAGAGGCTGCTGTGGAGAAAAACTTTTAGCTAAACCCAGAAAGTTTGGAAGAAAAGCGAATAGTAAAAGTTAATGCAGTATTATCTTTCTTGTATTACTGTGCTATTAAGAAGTCCTTTCCAGGTACTACTGAAGCAACAATCAGAATCACAGAAAGAGGGTGAATTCACGCCAGCAGAATCAAAGGACTTGTGAAGAAACCTGAAAAATGGACTTTCACACTTAAACCGGGTGATACCAAACTGACTTTCCAATGGTGACTGACTGGTAATAGTGGCGGTGCCAGCACGGGGCAGCTGGGCGGGCTGGGGCGCCCCGGTCCCAGCGCAAAGCGGTGCTGTGCCAGGACCGGGGGATTGCGCCGAAACGCCGGCAGGGACGGGGTCAGCCGTGTTCGTGTGCCCTGCCACAGGGAGCGTGGGCAGCTCGGCGTGTGCTGCGTGCGCTTGAACGCGGGGGCGGGGGGGGGGACGGGGCGGCAGCGTGCACAGGGGGCGCTGGGGACGCCAGCACGTCCGCGCCAGGCGGGCTCGGCACCGCAGATCCGGGAGCCGCAGGGGACTGCAAAGACGCAGCAGCGACGGGACTTGGGCCACCACCAGCATTGTGTCGGCAAAGGGGGATGTGGGGAACCGCAGGAGCGGTCGCGGGTAGCGGGGGGGGGGATGCGGCGGACTCAGCAGGGGCAGGAGGGGGCGGGGTTGCAGTGACGCTGGTGGGCGGGCTCGTAGAGGCGGGATTAGGGGGCAGGGCGGCCGCGCTGGGCGTGCTTGGCACCGCAGATCGGGGAACCGCAGGGCACTTGAAAGACGCAGCAGTGACGGGACTTGGGCACCACCGGCACTGTGTCGGCAAAGGGGGCGAGGGGGAATTGGGGGGGGTGGGAGGAGCAGCCGCGCCTGCAGGGAGCGAGGCAAAGCGGTGGGCTCGGCGGGGGCGGGGGGGGTGGGGCCGCGGTGACGCTGGTGGGCGGGCTCGTAGAGGTGGAACTGAGGGGCGGGGCCCGCGGTAGCCAGGAGAGCAGGGACCGACGGGATGGCAAAGGCGGAGATGGCGGGGGCGGCGGGAGGGGCCGGGGAGTTGGCTGGGGCCGGGGGGGACGGGTGTCACGGCTGCAAGGGCAGGGAGCGGGCCGGCAGGGGTGAGCAGGACTGCGGGTACCGGAGCCGTGGGGTCCAACGGGGGGCGTGTCCCATTGGAAACTCACAGCGGCAATGGGCGGACTCGCAGCACAGGCGGAGCTCGGCGGGACGACCGCTGCGGGCATTCCCCTTGCAGCACGCAGCTCAAACAGAGCCCTGCAGGCTGGGACCAGCTCCGCGGACGCCGTGTACCTGCGGGACAGACTAATAAAGTGCTTAATCCCAACTGTGTCCCAAAAGTATCTTTACGACAGTGCTTTACGTCACCTTTTAGGACAGTCGCGCTTTACGGCAGCTTCTGCGACATTAGCGCGTTATGGCAGTTTTACAACAGTGCTGCTTTACGGCAGCTTTTACGACAGGGCAGGTTCATGATGGCAGATTGCAGGACCCTCTTGGCACTCTTAAACTAGCCTGAATTTGCACTGGTGCCTGTTTGCCTCAGGGGGCTATCCTGCGCAATGCGGAATTTCAAGATCCAGACGGCCCCTCAGGGCCACAGGTACCCAAACACAAACACCACCCCTTTTCCCTGGTAAACAAAACTTCCCAGCCCTGCATCTTGATGGCAGATTGTGGGACGCACTTGGCACTATCAAACCAGCCCGAGTTGCCACGGGTGCCAGCTCGGGTCTGGGAGGCATTCTGCGCAATGCGGAATTTCAGGCCACTCCAGGCTACAGCTACCCACACACAAACAGCACCTGATTTCCCTGGAAAACAAAAGGGACCAGGGCAGGTTCATGATGGCACGTTGTAGGACCCACTTGGCACTCATAAACTAGCCTGAGTTTGCACTGGTGCCAGCTTGGGTCTGGGAGCCATCCTGCGCAATGCGGAATTTCAGGAGCCAGCAGGCCACTCCAGGCTACAGCTACCCACACACAAACAGCACCTGATTTCCCTGGAAAACAAAAGGGACCAGGACAGGTTCACGATGGCAGATTGCAGGACCCACTTGGCACTCTTAAACTAGCCTGAATTTGCACTGGCGCCTCTTTCCCTCTGGGGGCTATCCTGCGCAATGCGGAATTTCAGGAGCCTGCCGGCCCATCAGGGCCACGAGTTCCCAAACACAAACACCACCCATTTTCCCTGGCAAACAAAACTTACCAGCCCTGCAACTTGATGGCAGATTGTGGGACGCACTTGGCACTATCAAACCAGCCCGAGTTGCCATGGGTGCCAGCTTGGGTCTGGGAGGCATTCTGCGCAATGCGGAATTTCAGAAGCCAGCAGGCCACTCCGGGCTACAGGTACCCGCACACAAACAGCACCTGATTTCCCTGGAAAACAAAAGGGACCAGGGCAGGTTCATGATTGCGGATTGCAGGAGTCCCTTGACACTCTTAAACTAGCTTGAATTGGCACTGGTGCCATCTTTGGTCTGGGAGCAATCCTGCGCAATGCGGAATTTCAGGAGCCAGACGGCCCCTCAGGGCCACAGGTACCCAAACACCAACACCACCCCTTTTCCCTGGCAAACAAAACTTAACAGCCCTGCATCGTGATGGCAAATTGTAGGAGGCACTTGTCAGTATCAAACAAACCCCAATTGCCATGAGTGCCAGCTTGGGTCTGGGAGGCATTCTGCGCAATTCGGAATGTCAGGAGCCAGCTGGCCACTCCAGGCTACAGGTACCCGCACAAAAACAGCACCTGATTTCCCTGGAAAACAAAAGGGACCAGGGCAGGTTCATGATTGCGGATTGCAGGAGTCCGTTGACACTCTTAAACTAGCCTGAATTGGCACTGGTGCCAGCTTTGGTCTGGGAGCAATCCTGCGCAATGCGGAATTTCAGGAGCCAGACGGCCCCTCAAGGCCACGGGTTCCCAAACACAAACACCACCCCTTTTCCCTGGCAAACAAAACTTCCCAGCCCTGCATCTTGATGGCAGATTGTGGGACGCACTTGGCACTATCAAACCAGCCCGAGTTGCCACGGGTGCCAGCTTGGGTCTGGCAGGCATTCTGCGCAATGCGGAATTTCAGGAGCCAGCCGGCCACTCCACGCTACAGGTACCCGCACACAAACAGCACCTGATTTCCCTGGAAAACAAAAGGGTCCAGGGCAGGTTCATGATTGCGGATTGCAGGAGTCCCTTGACACTCTTAAACTAGCCTGAATTGGCACTGGTGCCAGCTTTGGTCTGGGAGTAATCCTGCGCATAGCGGAATTTCAGGAGCCAGACGGCCCCTCAGGGCCACAGGTACCCAAACACCAACACCGCCCCTTTTCCCTGGCAAACAAAACTTACCAGCCCTGCATCGTGATGGCAAATTGTAGGAGGCACTTGTCAGTATCAAACAAACCCCAATTGCCATGAGTGCCAGCTTGGGTCTGGGAGGCATTCTGCGCAATTCGGAATGTCAGGAGCCAGCTGGCCACTCCAGGCTACAGGTACCCGCACACAAACAGCACCTGATTTCCCTGGAAAACAAAAGGGACCAGGGCAGGTTCACGATGGCAGATTGCAGGACCCACTTGGCACTCTTAAACTAGCCTGAAGTTGCACTGGTGCCTGTTTGCCTCTGGGGGCTACCCTGCGCGATGCGGAATTTCAAGATCCAGACGGCCCCTCAGGGCCACGGGTTCCCAAACACAAACACCACCCCTTTTCCCTGGCAAACAAAACTTACCAGCCCTGCATCTTGATGGCAGATTGTGGGACGCACTTGGCACTATCAAACCAGCCCGAGTTGCCACGGGTGCCAGCTTGGGTCTGGCAGGCATTCTGCGCAATGCGGAATTTCAGGAGCCAGCCGGCCACTCCAGGTTACAGCTACCTGCACACAAACAGCACCTGATTTCCCTGGAAAACAAAAGGGACCAGGGCAGGTTCATGATTGCGGATTGCAGGAGTCCCTTGACACTCTTAAACTAGCCTGAATTGGCACTGGTGCCAGCTTTGGTCTGGGAGCAATCCTGCGCAATGTGGAATTTCAGGAGGCAGACGGCCCCTCAGGGCCACGGGTTCCCAAACACAAACACCACCCCTTTTCCCTGGCAAACAAAACTTACCAGCCCTGCATCATGATGGAAAATCGTAGGAGGCACTTTTCAATATCAAACAAACCCCAGTTGCCATGAGTGCCAGCTTGGGTCTGGGAGGCATTCTGCGCAATGCGGAATTTCAGGAACCAGCCGGCCACTCCAGGCTACAGGTACCCGCACACAAACAGCACCTGATTTCCCTGGAAAACAAAAGGGACCAGGGCAGGTTCATGATGGCAGATTGCAGGACCCACTTGGCACTCTTAAACTAGCCTGAATTTGCACTGGTGCCTCTTTCCCTCTGGGGGCTATCCTGCGCAATGCGGGATTTCAGGAGCCTGCCGGCCCCTCAGGGCCACGGTACCCAAACACAAACACCACCCCTTTTCCCTGGCAAACAAAACTTATCAGCCCTGCATCTTGATGGCCGATTGTAGGAGGCACTTGGCACTATCAAACCAGCCCGACTTGCCACTAGTGCCAGCTTGGGTCTGGGAGGCATTCTGGGCAATGTGGAATTTCAGGAGCCCGCTGGCCACTCCAGGCTACAGGTACCTGCACTCCAATACCAACCACTTTCCCAGGAAACCACAAGGGACCAGGGCAGGTTCATGATGGCAGATTGCAGGAGTCCCTTGACACTCTTAAACTAGCCTGAATTTGCACTGGTGCCAGCTTTGGTCTGGGAGTAATCCTGCGCAATGTGGAATTTCAGGAGGCAGACGGCCCCTCAGGGCCACAGGTACCTAAACACAAACACCACCCCTTTTCCCTGGCAAACAAAACTTACCAGCCCTGCATCTTGATGGTAGATTGTAGCAGGGACTTGGCACTGTCAAACAAGCCCGAGTTGGTAGGGGTGGTAGCTTTGGTTTGGAGTCATCCTTCCTTTTGCACAAGTTCAGCAGGCAGACAGCCATTTATTGTTAGGTAATTTTCAAGGACGAGGTCTGGGGGAAGCCTCTTTTTAGCAGCTTTGTGTTCCCCTTGGGATGCGTTTGCAGCTGTAGCGTGCCTGGAGCTCTGGGCTTTGTGATTTAAAATCCCTAACCCTAGATGCAACCCTTGGTGTAACCCTTACCCTAGGCAGTAAACACTGCCTTAGGCTCATGCTAAGCCAAAAATGTCCTAGGAAACCTTTAAGAATCCCCTGTATATCCTTAGAAGTTGTGGAAATGTCCTGAAAAAAACGTGCTCAGCCCCCACCCCCACCTGTTGCTCTATAACCCTCATATGTCCTCCCTACCTTTTTGCAGTGCATCTTGTCCTCTGAGAGTTCTCTCCTTTTCCTGGTGTGAGGGTTGCTGTCCTGTCCCACTGGGAGGGTTCCGCTCTGGTCTTGCTGTCAGGGTTGCTGTGCTGTGCTGCTCTTGGGGTAAAAGGCTGTTGTTAGGGGTGCTGCTTAGGTAAAGGTTTGGGCTGGGCGCAGGGGTGGTGCACCTGTGCCCTAACTTGCCTCCCAAGCTGTACCCTGAAGCCCTGATCTCCACTGGACTTTCCAGCCCTCTCCCTTTACTCCTCAAGCCCTCCCTCTGCCCACCAGCCCTCGGGCTCTGTCTGTCACCCTCAAGCCCTCGCTATGCCCCTCAAGGCCCCTCAGCTCCTGTGTGTCACCCTTCATCCCTCTTCTTCGCCCCTCAGACCCCGGCTTCTTGGTGCCACCCTCCAGCTGCCCCTGCCACCCTCAGCACCTCTATGTGCCACTCACTGTCCCCTCTCTCTGCTCCTCCCTCAGCTCCCAGCCTCTGCCACCCTCAAGCCCCCACAGTACCCCTCAAGCTGCCCCTCAGCCTCTGTCATGCCCTGAAAGGACACGAAAAAAAACCCTATCAATTCCCTAAAAAAGCCCTGGTTTTTAAACTGACCTAAACACCCCAAAAATCCCTAAATAGCCTCAGAATACACTAAAAATACCCTACTTTTAAAAAGCCCCTCAAACACCCCTAAAAATCCCCAAAGAACCTTTAAAACAATCTCTAAATACTCCTAAAAGAGCTCTGAGAATACCTATAAAATCCTTAAAATGCCCTGATAAGCCCCTAAAAAAAGCTTACAAAACTCCCTCAGAAACCCTAGAAATACCCTACTCATAAAAAAGTTCTCCATATATCCTCAATACTCCTCAAAAAGCCCTAAAACCTTCTAAGTAGTCCTAAAAAAGCCCCAAAAATACCCAAAAACTCCCCTAACAATTCCAATTACTAGTAAAACATCCCTGAAAACACACTAAAAATTCTTTTAAAATCCCTGAAAAAGCACTAAAGGTATCCTAAACATTCCCAGAGAATTCCTAAAAATCTCCTGCAACAAAAAATCCCCTAAAATATCCTTTGAAATCCCTGAAAAATCCTAAACATAATCCTTAAAGATTGATCAATTCCTACCTCTCATTCTGTGGCCTCCAAACATGATCTCTACCTTCTAAATGGGGTAATTGCCTGTACCTGCTGGATGGGTGCAAGGGCTGTCCCACCGATAGGGTAATTGCCTGCACCTGCTGGAGCTTTCTAGGGCCATCCCATCATTAGGGTAATTGCCTGCACCTGCTCAGAAGGTCCTGGGGCAGTGCCACCATTAGGGTCGCACCTGTACCCTAACCCTACCTGGTACCCTGCGTCCTTGGCACCCCTGACCCTCAGTGCCAGCTCTACACCTGCCAAGCCCCACCGTCTTTGCCCCTCAGCCCATGTGTGGGATCTGACGTGGTGCTGCAAGGAGTCACTGGGAGGGGGGTGAGGAAACTGAGAGATGGGGCAGGGGCGACCTGGATTTTAGAACCCCAGCAGACGGCCAGCAAATCACCACTAACGACGCCTGAAAACAAATGGCAACATTTTCCCCTGGCAAACAAATGGGCCACGGCAGGTTCCTGATGGCAAATTGCAGGAGCCACTTGGCACTCCTAAACTAGCCTGAGTTGGAACGGATGCCAGCTTGGGTCTGGGAGCCATCCTGCGCAATGCGGAATTTCAGGAGACAGACGGTCCCTCAGGGCCACAGGTACCCAAACACCAACACCACCCCTTTTCCCTGGCAAACAAAACTTACCAGCTGTACGGCAGCTTTTGCGACAGTCGCGCTTTACGGCACCTTTTACGACAGTTGCGCTTTACGGCGCCTTTTACGACAGTCGCGCTTCACGGCGCCTTTCACGACAGTCGTGCTTTACGGCAGTTTTTACGACAGTCGCGCTTTACGGCACCTTTTACGACAGTCGCGCTTTATGGTACCTTTTGCGACAGTCGCGCTTTACAGCAGTTTTTACGACAGTCACGCTTTACGGCCGTTTTTACGACAGTCACGCTTTACGGCCGTTTTTACAACAGTCGCTCTTTACGGCACCCTTTACGATAGTCGCGCTTTACGGCCGTTTTTACGACAGTCGCGCTTTACGGCAGTTTTTACGACAGTCGCGCATTACGGCCGTTTTTACGACAGTCGGGCTTTACGGCAGCTTTTACGACAGTCGCGCTTTACGGCACCTTTTACGACAGTCGCGCTCTACTGCAGTGTTTACGACAGTCGCGCTTAACGGGACCTTTTACGACAGTCGCACTCTACTGCAGTTTTTACAACAGTCGCGCTTTACGTCCGTTTTTGCGACAGTCGCGCTTTGCGGCACCTTTTAAGACAGTCGCGCTTTACGGCACCTTTTGCGACAGTCGCGCTTTACAGCACCTTTTAAGACAGTCGCGCTTTACGGCCGTTTTTACGACAGTCGCGCTTTACGGCAGTTTTACTACAATCGCACTTTACGGCACCTTTTGCGGCAGTTGCGCTTTACGTCAGCTTTTACGAGAGTGGCGCTTTACGGCCCCTTTTGCGACAGTGGCGCTTTACGGCAGTTTTACAACAGTCGCGCTTTACGGCACCTTTTGCGACAGTCGCGCTTTACGGCGCCTTTTGCGACAGTCGCGCTTTACGGCAGCTTCTACGACAATCGCGCTTTACGGCACCTTTTGCGACAGTCACGCTTTACTGCGCCTTTTACGACAATCGTGCTTTACAGCAGTTTAACGACAGTGGCGCTTTACGGCAATTTTACGACACTCGCGCTTTACGGCAGCTTTTGCGACAGTCGCGCTTTACGACAGTTTTACGACAGTCGGGCTTTATGGCAGCTTTTACGACAGTCGCGCTTTACGGCACCTTTTACGACAGTCGCGCTCTACTGCAGTGTTTACGACAGTCGCGCTTAACGGGACCTTTTACGACAGTCGCACTATACTGCAGTTTTTACAACAGTCGCGCTTTACGTCCGTTTTTGCGACAGTCGCGCTTTGCGGCACCTTTTAAGACAGTCGCGCTTTACGGCCCCTTTTGCGACAGTGGCGCTTTACGGCAGTTTTACAACAGTCGCGCTTTACGGCACCTTTTGCGACAGTCGCGCTTTACGGCGCCTTTTGCGACAGTCGCGCTTTACGGCAGCTTCTACGACAATCGCGCTTTACGGCACCTTTTGCGACAGTCACGCTTTACTGCGCCTTTTACGACAATCGTGCTTTACAGCAGTTTAACGACAGTGGCGCTTTACGGCAATTTTACGACACTCGCGCTTTACGGCAGCTTTTGCGACAGTCGCGCTTTACGACAGTTTTACGACAGTCGGGCTTTATGGCAGCTTTTACGACAGTCGCGCTTTACGGCACCTTTTACGACAGTCGCGCTCTACTGCAGTGTTTACGACAGTCGCGCTTAACGGGACCTTTTACGACAGTCGCACTCTACTGCAGTTTTTACAACAGTCGCGCTTTACGTCCGTTTTTGCGACAGTCGCGCTTTGCGGCACCTTTTAAGACAGTCGCGCTTTACGGCACCTATTGCGACAGTCGCGCTTTACAGCACCTTTTAAGACAGTCGCGCTTTACGGCCGTTTTTACGACAGTCGCGCTTTACGGCAGTTTTACTACAATCGCACTTTACGGCACCTTTTGCGGCAGTTGCACTTTACGTCAGCTTTTACGAGAGTGGCGCTTTACGGCCCCTTTTGCGACAGTGGCGCTTTACGGCAGTTTTACAACAGTCGCGCTTTACGGCACCTTTTGCGACAGTCGCGCTTTACGGCGCCTTTTGCGACAGTCGCGCTTTACGGCAGCTTCTACGACAATCGCGCTTTACGGCACCTTTTGCGACAGTCACGCTTTACTGCGCCTTTTACGACAATCGTGCTTTACAGCAGTTTAACGACAGTGGCGCTTTACGGCAATTTTACGACACTCGCGCTTTACGGCAGCTTTTGCGACAGTCGCGCTTTACGGCGCCTTTTGCGACAATCGCGCTTTACGGCGCCTTTTGCGACACTCGCGCTTTACGGCACCTTTTGCGACAGTCGCGCTTTACGGCACCCTTCGCGACAGTCACGCTTTACGGCAGCTTTTGCGACAGTCGCGCTTTACGGCACCTTTTACGACAGTCGCGCTTTACGGCGCCTTTTGCGACAGTCTCGCTTTACGGCACCTTTTGCGACAGTCGCGCTTTACGGCACCTTTTGCGACAGTCGCGCTTTACGGCACCTTTTGCGACAGTCGCGCTTTACGGCAGTTTTACGACAGTCGCGCTTTACGGCACCTTTTACGACAGTCGTGCTTTACTGCGTCTGTACGACAGTCGTGCTTTACGGCAACTTAACGACAGTCACGCTTTACGGCCGTTTTTACAACAGTCGCTCTTTACGGCACCCTTTACGACAGTCGCGCTTTACAGCCCCTTTTGCGACTGTGGCGCTTTACGGCAGTTTTACGACAATCGTGCTTTACGGCAGATTTTGCGACAGTGGCGCTTTACCGCAGTTTTACGACAGTCGCGCTTTACGGCACCTTTTGCGACAGTCGCGCTTTACGGCAGTTTTACGACAGTCGCGCTTTACGGCAGCTTCTACGACAGTCGCGCTTTACTGCGTCTGTACGACAGTCATGCTTTACGGCAATTTAACGACAGTCACGCTTTATGGCCGTTTTTACGACAGTCGCTCTTTACGGCACCCTTTACGACAGTCGCGCTTTACAGCACCTTTTGCGACTGTGGCGCTTTACGGCAGTTTTACGACAATCGCGCTTTACGGCAGCTTTTGCGACAGTGGCGCTTTACCGCAGTTTTACGACAGTCGCGCTCTACGGCAGTTTTACGACAGTCGCGCTTTACAACACCTTTTGCGACAATCGCGTTTTACGGCAGTTTTACGACAGTCGCGCTTAACGGCAATTTTAAGACAGTCGCGCTCTACGGCGCCTTTTGCGACAGTCGCGCTTTACAGCGCCTTTTGCGACAGTCGCGCTTTACCGCGCCTTTTGCGACAGTCGCGCTTTATGGCAGCTTTTGTGACAATCGCGATTTACGGCAGTTCTACGACAGTCGAGCTTTACGGCAATTTTACGACAGTCGGTTTTTACGGCAGCTTTTGTGACAGTCGCGCTTTACGGCACCTTTTGCGACAGTCGCGATTTACAGCAGCTCCTACGACAATCGCGCTTTACAGCACCTTTTGCGACAGTCGCGCTTTACGGCAGCTTTTGTGACAGTCGCGCTTTACGGCAGCTCCTACGACAATCGCGCTTTACGGCGCCTTTTGCGACAGTCGCGCTTTACGGCAGCTCCTACGACAATCGCGCTTTACGGCACCTTTTGCGACAGTCGCGCTTTACGGCAGCTTTTGCGACAGTCGCGCTTTACGGCAGCTCCTACGACAATCGCGCTTTACGGCGCCTTTTGCGACAGTTGCGCTTTACGGCACCTTTTACGACAATGGCACTTTACGGCACCTTTTGCGGCAGTCGCGCTTTACGGCGCCTTTTGCAACAGTCGCGCTTTACGGCGCCTTTTGCGACAGTCGCGCTTTACGGGATCTTTTAGGACAGTTGCGCTTTACGGCACCTTTTGCGACAGTGGCGCTTTACGGCAGTTTTACGACAGTCGTGCTTTACGGCAGCTTCTACGACAGTCGTGCTTTACGGCCCTTTTTGCGGCAGTCGCGCTTTACGTCAGTTTTTACGACAGTGGCACTTTACGGCACCTTTTGTGACAGTCGCGCTTTACGGCAGTTCTACGACAGTCGCGCTTTACGGCGCCTTTTGTGACAGTCGCGCTTTACGACGCCTTTTGCGACAGTCGTGCTTTACGGCAGTTTAATGACACTCGCCCTTTACGGCAGCTTTTGCGACAGTCTTGCTTTACGGCAGCTTTTGCGACAGTGGCGCTTTACGGCACCTTTTGCGACAGTGGCGCTTTACGGCAGCTTTTGCGACAGTGGCGCTTTACGGCAGCTTTTGCGACAGTCCCGCTTCACGGCAGCTTTTGCGACATTCGCGCTTTACGGCGCCTTTTGCGACAATCGCGCTTTATAGCGCCTTTTGCGACAGTGCTGCTTTATGGCAGTTTCACGACAGTCGTGCTTTACGGCAATTTTACGACAGTCGCTTTTTACAGCACCTTTTGTGACAGTCGCGCTTTATGGCACTGCCGCTAAATACAGGCATAGGGGCAAGGCCAAATTCAAAAAAGGGCATGAGGGCGGTGCTAACCCCAGAAACCGGTGTGGAGAGGGGCCACCTTCCAAAAAAGGGCTTTGGGGCGGGGTGAAACCCAAATACAGACATTGCGGCGGGGCCAAACCCAAATAAGGACTGGCGGGGGCCTATGCCCAAAATCGGGTGTGGGTCGGGCCCCCCCCCAAAGAAAGGGCATGGGGGCAGGGCAAACGCTAAATGAGTTCCGTGGGGCAGAGCCAGCCTCAAATGAGGGCACGGGGGTGGGGCCAACTGCAAATTAAGGTGTTTGGGCGGGGCCAAACCTAAATAAGGGCATAGTGGGCGGGGCCAACCTTTAAAAAGAGCGTGGGGCGGTGCAAAACCAAATTAAAGGCATGGTGGGTGAGGCCACCCCTAAGTAAGGTAATGAGGGCGGAGACAAACTCAAGTCAGGGCATGGTGGGCGGGGAAAAGCCTTAATAAGGGCGTGGGGCAGAGCCAAACCCAAATAAGGGAATGGGGTGGGGCAAACCCCAAATAAGGGTGTGGGGAAGGGGCCCAATCCAAATAAGGGCATAAGCCTAAATAAGGACATGGAGGCGGGGACAACCTAAGTAAGGGACTTGTGGGCGGGGCTAAACTTAAATAAGGAAATGTATGAGGGGCTAAACCCAAATAAGCAAATTGTGGGCGGGGCAAAGCCCAAATGGGGAAATGCGGGTTTGGCTAACAGCACTTTACGACTTCTGCTCTTTACAGCAGTTTTACTACACTCACGTTTATGGTGCTTCGCGTCATCCGTGCGTTATGGCACTTGCTTTTATGGAACCTTTACGGCACTTACCTTGACAGCACATGACGGTTTTTATTGTGTTTTTCTTTTTTTTTTAATTAAAAAAAAAAAAACCTAAAATAAAAAATTTAAAATAAAGCAGAAAAACTTAATTAATTTCTATTTTTGTTAAATTTTAAAGCTTTTTATTTGGTGCTGCCCAGACGACCTCAAGCCAGTGGTTGTGGTGGTGGTTTGAGGGTCCCCAGGACAAGGGAGGAGATTAGAATCTTTCCTCCACCTTTCAGAAGGCTGATTTATTAATTTATGAGCTCTATTCTATTAAAAGAAAATGAGATATTAGACTCTACCTAAAGAGCAAGAAGACATCAGAAAGCTGGAAAGGAATCTATAATAAAAACCTGGGACTGTCCACAGCCCTGACAAAGCTGGACCGTGATTGGTCATCAAGCAGAAACAATGCACAAGAGACCAATCCAAGATGCCCCTGTTGCTAAACCATCTCTAGCCCACACTCCACAGCCAGCAGACCATTATTGGTTCCATTTCTGTTCTGGGGCTGCTCAGGAGAAAAATCCCAGCCAAAGGATTTTCATCAAACACGTCAGTGCCAGGTGATGGCACAGGCAGCATCGGCTGGCCGAGGTCACTGCGTCATCCCTGCCAGCCCAGGTGTCATGGCAAGTAGAGAGTTCACCCTGTGCTCACCCTACAATACAGAGCAATAAAGAGCAATACAACAACAAACACATATTAACACAAGATCATAAACTTTTTCTATTTTCATTACATGTTCATCTATTGTTACAGGAAACCCAAAACAACAAACGCACACAGAAAACAACACTCATCTACCATTAACATCCCCTTCACATTACACACAAACTCACCATCACTCTCATCACAACTGCTAAACTACACCCCAGCAATCACTGGTCCTCAGGAACGTGGTTCCCGTGAGCCTCCAAAAAATGCTCCTGCCTGACGAAAACCCCGGTACCTAGACGGTCCGCACCCAAACTTCGGCGAAGAACGTCACCTCTCAGACCAACCAGGACAGAGGAAAAAAAAAACCCAGCTGGAGGAAGCACAAAAAACCCCCCGGCTGGGGATTTTTTATTCTAATACTAAAAATTAGTTGAAAAACCTGGAAAGCAAAAGTCACACACACAAGGTTAAATCCAGTCACCATACGCTCACACACGCAGAGAAGAGCAGACACAGACAAACACAGTCATGTGCTCTCACGTGCTCACACACTCTTCCCACTTACACACTCACTGCGGCCCTTACTTCAGATGCTGAAGAACGTGCTTCAACACGTCTTCTGGCTGCCGCTCCTTGATGTCAAACGGCAGAGTCAGGGGAAATGGGCAGCCTTGGGGACCTGTGAGACAACAGGAAGACGTCAACGAGTGGCTCTCTAACAGCTAGAACTTGTCCCCACTCTGGACCGATAAATTTCCTACCTAAAATCCCACAAAAGATACATGAACAATAAAGTTTTCGTAACTGTTCTACCTAACTGCGACTACGTGCCAGGGCAGGGCAGCCGTGATCATAAGAGCTACAATGTAAGTACACACAATATAGGCCGATGCATACAGCGCATGTGTACACACAATGTAAGTACACACAATATAAGCCAGCATAGGTACACACAATGTAAGTACACAAAGTATAAGCCAGCATAGGCACACGCAATGTAAGTGCCCGCAGTATAAGCCACCATAGGTACACACAATCTAAGTGCGCGCAATACAGGCCAGCATAGGTACACAACAGCTAAGTACACCCAGTATAAGCCAGCATAGGTACACACAATATAAGAAAATATAAGCCAGCATAGGTACACACAATGTAAGTACAAGCAGTATAAGCCAGCAAAAGTACACACAATGTGAGTACACACAATATAAGCCACCATAGATAGACACAATGTAAGTACACGCAGTATAAAGCAGCATAGGTACACACAATGTAACTACATGCAGTATAAGACAGCATAGGTACACACAATGTAAGTACACACAGTATAAGCCAGCATAGGTGTACAAAATTGAAGTACATACAGTAGAAACCAACACAGGTACACACAACATAAGGACATAACATATAAGCCAGCATAGGTACACAATGTAAGCACACGCAGTATAAGACAGAACACTTACACGCACAAGGTAAGTACACACAATGTAAGCCAGCATAGGTACACACAATGTAACTACACGCAGTATAAGCCACCATAGGTACACACAATGTGAGTACACCCAGTGTAAGCCACCAAAGGTACACACAATGTAAGCACACGCAGTATAGGCCAGCATAGGTACACACAATGAAAGTACAGGCAGAATAAGCCAGAATAGGTACATACAATTTAAGTACACGCAGGTATAAGCCAGAAAAGGTACACACAATGTGAGTATACGCAATAGAACCCAGCACAGGTACACACAATGTAAGTACATAAAATATAAGCCAGCATAGGCAAACACAATGTAAGTACACACAATATAAGCACCATAGACACACACAAAGTAACGCAGCATAAGACAGCATAGGTACACACAATGTAAGTACATGCAGAATATCCCAGCAAAAGTACACACAATGTGAGTACACACAATACAAGCCACCACAGGTACACACAATGTAAGTACACACAGTAAAAAGCAGCATGGGTACACACAATGTAAATACATGCAATATAAAGCAGCATAGGTATGCACAATGTAAGTACACGCAGTATAAGACAGAATAAGTACACACAATGCAAGTACACACAGTATAAGACAGAATAGGTACATACAATGTAAGTACACGCAGTATAAAACAGAATAGGTACACACAATGTAAGTACACGCAGTATAAGCCAGCATAGGTACACACAATATAAGTACACGCAGTATAAGCCAGCATAGGTATACACAATCTAAGTACAAGCAGTATAAACCCGCATAGGTACACACAATGTGAGCACATGCAATAGAAGCCACCACAGGCACACACAATGTAAGTGCATGCAGTAAAAGCCACCATAGGTACACACAATCTAAGTGCACGCAATACAGGCCAGCATAGGTACACACAATGTAAGTACACAGAGTATAAGCCAGCATAGGTGTACAAAATTGAAGTACATACGGTAGAAACCAACACAGGTACACACAACATAAGGACATAACGCAAATGCCAGCATAGGTACACACACTGTAAGCACACGCAGTATAAGACAGAATACTTACACACACAATGTAAGTACTCACAATATAAGCCAGCATAGGTACACACAATGTGAGTACACACAATGTAAGCACACGCAGTATAGGCCAGCATAGGTACATACAATTTAGGTATACCCTGTATAAGCCAGAAAAGGTACACACAATGTGAGTATATGCAATAGAACCCAGCATAGGTACACACAACGTAAGTACATAAAATATAAGCCAGCATAGGTAAACACAATGTAAGTACACACAATATAAGCCACCATAGATAGACGCAATGTAAGTAACGCAGTATAAGACAGCATAGGTACACACAATGTAAGTACACGCAGTATAAGCCAGCATAGGTATACAGAATTGAAGTACATACAGTAAAAGATAGCATAGGTACACACAATATAAGTACACGCAGAATAAGCTAGCATAAGAACACACAACGTGAGTACACACAATATAAGCCACCATAGGTACACACAATATTATACACACAGTATAAAGCAGCATAGGTACACACAATGTAAGCACATAACATATAACCCATTATAGGTACACACAATTTATGTACACGCAGTATAAGCCAGCAGAGGTACACACAATGTAAGTACACGCAGCATAAACCAGTCATCCCCGGGACTCCTCTGCACCACTGCCCCAGCTCACCTCAAATCTTGATTTGACTCCAGAGGCTGCCCAGAAGGTACCTGCTAAAAGAAAAGGTACACCCTTAGCATGCTGCTGCATAATGCTCACCTATGAGTCAGCCTGCCTAAACACCAACTCACCTGCCCTCCTCTGCTCCTGGGCATTCCTAGGGCACTGCCAGCACCTGCAAGGACACAGAGCAGAAAAAGCATGCAGAGATACTGTGAAAACACAACCTCCCAAATCTGACAAGTATGCCCCACCGACACCTTAAGCTTGCACTCACCGGACATAGGCATGCTTGGCTAAGAGAAATTGCAAGCATACAACCTAAAATAAAAAAAACAAGAGGAGATGCTTATAGCTGCACCAGAAACTGAGAACACAGCAAAAACTACTGCTTCTGTACCCTAATCAATGCTCACCTTACCTACCCAGTCTTGACTGCTGCTCTCTGCCTTGAATTCCTAAAAAGAGAGACAAAGAACAGAGCTGTAACACAGTCACCATTTACACTTCTGCTGCAGAGACTAATGGGGCCTCACCTGCTCAAAGGAAACCTCTGACCCGCTTTGGGGGGCTCTGGCCTGGATTTTATCCTTCTGCATCTGAAAGAAAAGTAGGACCAAAGTCAAATGGCTGCAGGATAGCTTAAGGGATCCAGATATCCTGTGTCCATCTACAAATCCCATCCAGAGTCCAGCTACACCCCACATTACAAACTTCAAGCCCCCGGGACTTCTCCTTTTGCACGAGGCTGTGCAGCAGGGCAGAGCAGCTCCGGCACAAATGTGTGCAGACACCCGTGACACAGGAAACACAGGACGTGACAGACATTGGGGACAAAACACAGACAGAAATATCCTGGCAAGGAAAATGGCTGCAAGGACTCAGAGAATCCAAAAGGAGATGACAGAGGCAAAACTGCTGAAGGGCTGATGCCAGGCTTGCTGACAGGTCCCTCAAAAGCCTAAGGAAAAAGACATGACATATCCAGACAACACATATTGCACGACAGACAAGTGACACGAGACGCACCGGGACTGCTCTGCCCTGCATACCTCAGCACTGTGAGCAAAAGCGAGACTTTGCTTTCATGGGGCCTAAGGGGCCGCTTCATAGACACTCCCCACCTCCAAAGCACACTCAAAAACCCCTCCCAGGAATTCCCAAACCAGCACCCTGCTTTCACCCCCTCTGTGGCTCTTGGCCCTCTACTTATCTCTCACACTTCTGGGGATGCTGCTCTCAGGTGCAAAAAAATGCCACCTTGCCAGCTGGGAAGCTCCTGCTGTCACCGGGCTTGCGTCTCGCATACAGCTACAGTAAAGAAAACCAAACATCACAGCCTGATCTTGGCAACCCAACAGCCAAAACCCCACCAGTCTGCTACTCACCGTGCTCCTAAGAATGCCCAGCCGCTCGGGCCGCACGCTTCGGGCACGCTCGCAGACCGAGGCCGTCGTCACAGGGGGTGCCTGGGTTAAGAGGAGAGAAGGTGATTTGGCAGGGCTGAATCCTCAGTGCACCCTCGCTCCTCCTCCCTGCTTTCCTGACTCACCCCAACTCCTCGGCAGTTGCCCAAGGCCACCCGGATGGAACTTTCAAATAGAAAAGTTCAGGGCTTCATCACCAGGTCCCCTAATGCATCCACAGGCTCACATGTGCAGCAAACCCGCTGCATCGGCCAGTTGAGGGCTTGGCATGCTGCCAGTGGATTGCCTAAAGCACAAAGACAAGAATGGAAACATAGAGCTGCAGCAGAAATTGAGAGCTGAGCAATAACAACTACTTCTCTCCACTGCACACCTCCACTCCTGGTGTCCAGATTTACTTCCTAAAAAGAAAGACAAAGAACAGAGCTGTAACACAGTCACCATTTACACTTCTGCTGCAGAGACAAATGGGGCCTCACCTGCTCAAAGGAAACCTCTCACCGGGTTTGGGGGGCTCTGGCCTGGATTTTATCCTTCCGCACCTGAAAGAAAATTAGGACCAAAGTCAAATGGCTGCAGGATAACTTAAGGGATCCAGATATCCTGTGTCCATCTACAAATCCCGTCCAGAGTCAACCTACACCCCACATTACAAGCTTCAAGTCCCCGGGACTTCTCCTACTGCACCAGGCTTTGCAGCAGGGCAGAGCAGCTCCGGCACAAACACGTGCAGACACCCATGACACAGGACAGGACGTGACAAACAATGGGGACACAACACGGACAGAAATATCCTGGCAAGGAAAATGGCTGCAAAGACTCAGAGAATCCAAAAGGAGATGACAGAGGTGAAACTGCGGTTAGGCTGATGAGGCTCAGAGAACCCTGGAGGAAGAAGACGCTAACTGAAGTATTTACTCCAAGAAATGCAAAGATGGATGCCTGAGAATCCCACAGTCAGAAGCCTCTACTTGTCCTCACATTCCTTCAATTGCTAACCCACCATAATGGAACCGGGCCAGGAATAGCTGACCACACAGCTCAGAACAAGACCTGAAAAGACATCTGACTGGACGCTTCTAAAGAGAGATGCAATTCTAATACCTGTCTGAGGTCCTGAGTCAAAAGTCCCACGGCCTGGGTGCCAGGGCAAGGAACACTGAGAGAACAGATGCTAACAATGATACCAGGGTTTCTGAAAGGCCCCTCACAGGGCTAAGATAAAAGACATGAGATATCCAAACAACACATAATGCACAACAGACAAGTGACTCGATATGCAACCAGACTGCTCTGCCCTGCGCACCTCAGCGCTGTGATCAAAACTGAGACTTTCCTTTCATGAGGCCTAAGGGCCCACTTCTCGGCTACCCTCAACTCCAGAGCCAATTCAAACTCCCCTCTCTGCCCCGGGAGTCCCAACCCAGCAACCCGCTTTCATCCCCTCTGTGGGTCACAGCCCTCCACTTATCTCTGGGACATCCGGGGCTGCCGCTCCGCTTCAGGTGCCAAGGAAGGGGGTCTCACCGGCTGGGAAGCTCCTGCGGTCACCGGGCTGGTGTCTCTTGGACAGCTAGATTAAAGAGAACCAAATATCACTGCCTGATCTAGGCACAACATCGGCAAAAACCAAACAAGTCTGCTACTCACCGTGCTCCTAAGAAGGCCCGGACCCTCCTACGCCTAACCCTCTGCCACAGATGTAATGCACCTGCACCTGAAAGAAAGTTACAACAGACGTCAAACATCTGCAGGATAACTCAAAAGCTGCAAACACCTTCTATCAATCGAGGAATAGCATCTAGAGTCCAACTACACCCCACATTACAAACTTCAAGACCCCGGGACTTCTCCTACTGCACCAGGCCGTGCTACAGGGCAGAACAGCTCCAGCACAAATGTGTGCAGACACCCGTGACACAGGACACACAGGACATGACAGACAACGGGGACACAACACGGACAAAAATATCCTGGCAAGGAAAATGGCTGCAAGTCTAAAAGAATCCAAAAGGAGATGACCAAGGCAAATCTGCTGGTGGGCTGATGCCAGGCTTTCTGACAGACCCCTCAAAAGGCTAAGTTAAAAGACACGACGTATCCTGAAAACACATATTGCACGACAGACAAGTGACACGAGACACACCGGAACAGCTCTGCCCTGCACACCTCAGCACTGTGAGCAAAAGTGAGACTTTGCTTTCATGGGGCCTATGGGGCCGCTTCATGGACACTCCCCACCTCCAAAGCACACTCAAAAACCCCTCCCAGGAATTCCCAAACCAGCACCCTCCTTCCACCCCCTCTGTGGCTCTTAGCCCTCTACTTATCTCTCACACTTCTGGGGATGCTGCTCTCAGGTGCAAAAAAATGCCACCTTGCCAGCTGCGAAGCTCCTGCTGGCACCGGGCTAGTTTCTCTCAGACAGCTACAGTAAAGAAAACCAAACATCAGAGCCTGATCTTGGCACCACAGCAGCCAAAACCCCACAACTCTGCTACTCACCGTGCTGCTAAGAATGCCCGGCTGCTCGGGCCGCACGCTTCGGGCACGCTCGCAGACTGAGGCCGTCGTCACAGGGGGTGCCTGGGCTAAGAGGAGAGGAGGTGATTTGGCATGGCTGAAACCTCAGTGAACCCTCGCTCCTCCTCCCTACTTCCCTGACTCACCTCAACTCCTCGGCAGTTGCCCAAGGCCACCCGGATGGAACCTTCAAATAGAAAAGTTCAGGGCTTCATCACCGGGTCCCCTAATGCATCCACAGGGCTCACTCGTGCAGGAAACCCGCTGCATCAGCCAGTTGGGGGCTTGGCATGCTGCCAGTGGATTGCCTAAAGCACAAAGACAAGAATGGAAACAGAGAGCTGCAGCAGAAATTGAGAGCTGAGCAATAACAACTACTTCTCTCCACTGCACACCTCCACTGCTGGTGTCCAGATTTACTTCCTAAAAAGAAAGACAAAGAACAGAGCTGTAACACAGTCACCATTTACACTTCTGCTGCAGAGACAAATGGGGCCTCACCTGCTCAAAGGAAACCTCTCACCGGGTTTGGGGGGCTCTGGCCTGGATTTTATCCTTCCGCACCTGAAAGAAAATTAGGACCAAAGTCAAATGGCTGCAGGATAACTTAAGGGATCCAGATATCCTGTGTCCATCTACAAATCCCGTCCAGAGTCAACCTACACCCCACATTACAAGCTTCAAGTCCCCGGGACTTCTCCTACTGCACCAGGCTTTGCAGCAGGGCAGAGCAGCTCCGGCACAAACATGTGCAGACACCCATGACACAGGACAGGACGTGACAAACAATGGGGACACAACACGGACAGAAATATCCTGGCAAGGAAAATGGCTGCAAAGACTCAGAGAATCCAAAAGGAGATGACAGAGGTGAAACTGCGGTTAGGCTGATGAGGCTCAGAGAACCCTGGAGGAAGAAGACGCTAACTGAAGTATTTACTCCAAGAAATGCAAAGATGGATGCCTGAGAATCCCACAGTCAGAAGCCTCTACTTGTCCTCACATTCCTTCAATTGCTAACCCACCATAATGGAACCGGGCCAGGAATAGCTGACCACACAGCTCAGAACAAGACCTGAAAAGACATCTGACTGGACGCTTCTAAAGAGAGATGCAATTCTAATACCTGTCTGAGGTCCTGAGTCAAAAGTCCCACGGCCTGGGTGCCAGGGCAAGGAACACTGAGAGAACAGATGCTAACAATGATACCAGGGTTTCTGAAAGGCCCCTCACAGGGCTAAGATAAAAGACATGAGATATCCAAACAACACATAATGCACAACAGACAAGTGACTCGATATGCAACCAGACTGCTCTGCCCTGCGCACCTCAGCGCTGTGATCAAAACTGAGACTTTCCTTTCATGAGGCCTAAGGGCCCACTTCTCGGCTACCCTCAACTCCAGAGCCAATTCAAACTCCCCTCTCTGCCCCGGGAGTCCCAACCCAGCAACCCGCTTTCATCCCCTCTGTGGGTCACAGCCCTCCACTTATCTCTGGGACATCCGGGGCTGCCGCTCCGCTTCAGGTGCCAAGGAAGGGGGTCTCACCGGCTGGGAAGCTCCTGCGGTCACCGGGCTGGTGTCTCTTGGACAGCTAGATTAAAGAGAACCAAATATCACTGCCTGATCTAGGCACAACATCGGCAAAAACCAAACAAGTCTGCTACTCACCGTGCTCCTAAGAAGGCCCGGACCCTCCTACGCCTAACCCTCTGCCACAGATGTAATGCACCTGCACCTGAAAGAAAGTTACAACAGACGTCAAACATCTGCAGGATAACTCAAAAGCTGCAAACACCTTCTATCAATCGAGGAATAGCATCTAGAGTCCAACTACACCCCACATTACAAACTTCAAGACCCCGGGACTTCTCCTACTGCACCAGGCCGTGCTACAGGGCAGAACAGCTCCAGCACAAATGTGTGCAGACACCCGTGACACAGGACACACAGGACATGACAGACAACGGGGACACAACACGGACAAAAATATCCTGGCAAGGAAAATGGCTGCAAGGTCTGAGAGAATCCAAAAGGAGATGACCAAGGCAAATCTGCTGGTGGGCTGATGCCAGGCTTTCTGACAGACCCCTCAAAAGGCTAAGTTAAAAGACACGACGTATCCTGAAAACACATATTGCACGACAGACAAGTGACACGAGACACACCGGAACAGCTCTGCCCTGCACACCTCAGCACTGTGAGCAAAAGTGAGACTTTGCTTTCATGGGGCCTATGGGGCCGCTTCATGGACACTCCCCACCTCCAAAGCACACTCAAAAACCCCTCCCAGGAATTCCCAAACCAGCACCCTCCTTCCACCCCCTCTGTGGCTCTTAGCCCTCTACTTATCTCTCACACTTCTGGGGATGCTGCTCTCAGGTGCAAAAAAATGCCACCTTGCCAGCTGCGAAGCTCCTGCTGGCACCGGGCTAGTTTCTCTCAGACAGCTACAGTAAAGAAAACCAAACATCAGAGCCTGATCTTGGCACCACAGCAGCCAAAACCCCACAACTCTGCTACTCACCGTGCTGCTAAGAATGCCCGGCTGCTCGGGCCGCACGCTTCGGGCACGCTCGCAGACTGAGGCCGTCGTCACAGGGGGTGCCTGGGCTAAGAGGAGAGGAGGTGATTTGGCATGGCTGAAACCTCAGTGAACCCTCGCTCCTCCTCCCTACTTCCCTGACTCACCTCAACTCCTCGGCAGTTGCCCAAGGCCACCCGGATGGAACCTTCAAATAGAAAAGTTCAGGGCTTCATCACCGGGTCCCCTAATGCATCCACAGGGCTCACTCGTGCAGGAAACCCGCTGCATCAGCCAGTTGGGGGCTTGGCATGCTGCCAGTGGATTGCCTAAAGCACAAAGACAAGAATGGAAACAGAGAGCTGCAGCAGAAATTGAGAGCTGAGCAATAACAACTACTTCTCTCCACTGCTCACCTCCACTGCTGGTGTCCAGATTTACTCCCTAAAAAGAAAGACAGAGAACAGAGCTGTAACACAGTCACCATTTACACTTCTGCTGCAGAGACAAATGGGGCCTCACCTGCTCGAGGGAAACCTCTCACCCGGTTTGGGAGGCTCTGGCCTGGATTTTATCCTTCTGCATCTGAAAGAAAATAAGGACCAAAGTCAAATGGCTGCAGGATAACTTAAGGGATCCAGATATCCTGTGTCCATCTACAAATCCCATCCAGAGTCCAGCTACACCCCACATTACAAACTTCAAGCCCCCGGGACTTCTCCTACGGCACCAGGCTTTGCAGCAGGGCAGAGCAGCTCCGGCACAAATGTGTGCAGACACCCGTGACACAGGACACGACAAACAATGGGGAAAGAACACGGACAGAAATATCCTGGCAAGGAAAATGGCTGCAAAGACTCAGAGAATCCAAAAGGAGATGACCGAGGAAAAACTGCTGGTGGGCTGATGCCAAGCTTTCTGACAGGCCCCGCAAAAGCCTAAAGAAAAAGACTTGACATATCCAGACAACACATAATGCACGACAGACAAGTGACACGAGACGCACCGGGACTGCTCTGCCCTGCACACCTCAGCACTGTGAGCAACAGTGAGACTTTGCTTTCATGGGGCCTAAGGGGCCGCTTCATGGACACCCCCCACCTCCAAAGCACACTCAAAAACCCCTCCCAGGAATTCCCATACCAGCACCCTGCTTTCACCCCCTCTGTGGCTCTTGGCCCTCTACTTATCTCTCACACTTCTGGGGACGCTGCTCTCAGGTGCAAAAAAATGCCACCTTCCCAGCTGGGAAGCTCCTGCTGTCACCGGGCTTGCGTCTCGCATACAGCTACAGTAAAGAAAACCAAACATCACAGCCTGATCTTGGCAACCCAACAGCCAAAACCCCACCAGTCTGCTACTCACCGTGCTCCTAAGAATGCCCAGCCGCTCGGGCCGCACGCTTCGGGCACGCTCGCAGACCGAGGCCGTCGTCACAGGGGGTGCCTGGGTTAAGAGGAGAGAAGGTGATTTGGCAGGGCTGAAACCTCAGTGCACCCTCGCTCCTCCTCCCTGCTTTCCTGACTCACCCCAACTCCTCGGCAGTTGCCCAAGGCCACTCGGATGGAACTTTCAAATAGAAAAGTTCAGGGCTTCATCACCAGGTCCCCTAATGCATCCACAGGCTCACATGTGCAGCAAACCCGCTGCATCGGCCAGTTGGGGGCTTGGCATGCTGCCAGTGGATTGCCTAAAGCACAAAGACAAGAATGGAAACATAGAGCTGCAGCAGAAATTGAGAGCTGAGCAATAACAACTACTTCTCTCCACTGCACACCTCCACTGCTGGTGTCCAGATTTACTTCCTAAAAAGAAAGACAAAGAACAGAGCTGTAACACAGTCACCATTTACACTTCTGCTGCAGAGACAAATGGGGCCTCACCTGCTCAAAGGAAACCTCTCACCGGGTTTGGGGGGCTCTGGCCTGGATTTTATCCTTCCGCACCTGAAAGAAAATTAGGACCAAAGTCAAATGGCTGCAGGATAACTTAAGGGATCCAGATATCCTGTGTCCATCTACAAATCCCGTCCAGAGTCAACCTACACCCCACATTACAAGCTTCAAGTCCCCGGGACTTCTCCTACTGCACCAGGCTTTGCAGCAGGGCAGAGCAGCTCCGGCACAAACATGTACAGACACCCATGACACAGGACAGGACGTGACACACAATGGGGACACAACACGGACAGAAATATCCTGGCAAGGAAAATGGCTGCAAAGACTCAGAGAATCCAAAAGGAGATGACAGAGGTGAAACTGCGGTTAGGCTGATGAGGCTCAGAAAACCCTGGAGGAAGAAGACGCTAACTGAAGTATTTACTCCAAGAAATGCAAAGATGGATGCCTGAGAATCCCACAGTCAGAAGCCTCTACTTGTCCTCACATTCCTTCAATTGCTAACCCACCATAATGGAACCGGGCCAGGAATAGCTGACCACACAGCTCAGAACAAGACCTGAAAAGACATCTGACTGGACGCTTCTAAAGAGAGATGCAATTCTAATACCTGTCTGAGGTCCTGAGTCAAAAGTCCCACGGCCTGGGTGCCAGGGCAAGGAACACTGAGAGAACAGATGCTAACAATGATACCAGGGTTTCTGAAAGGCCCCTCACAGGGCTAAGATAAAAGACATGAGATATCCAAACAACACATAATGCACAACAGACAAGTGACTCGATATGCAACCAGACTGCTCTGCCCTGCGCACCTCAGCGCTGTGATCAAAACTGAGACTTTCCTTTCATGAGGCCTAAGGGCCCACTTCTCGGCTACCCTCAACTCCAGAGCCAATTCAAACTCCCCTCTCTGCCCCGGGAGTCCCAACCCAGCAACCCGCTTTCATCCCCTCTGTGGGTCACAGCCCTCCACTTATCTCTGGGACATCCGGGGCTGCCGCTCCGCTTCAGGTGCCAAGGAAGGGGGTCTCACCGGCTGGAAAGCTCCTGCGGTCACCGGGCTGGTGTCTCTTGGACAGCTAGATTAAAGAGAACCAAATATCACTGCCTGATCTAGGCACAACATCGGCAAAAACCAAACAAGTCTGCTACTCACCGTGCTCCTAAGAAGGCCCGGACCCTCCTACGCCTAACCCTCTGCCACAGATGTAATGCACCTGCACCTGAAAGAAAGTTACAACAGACGTCAAACATCTGCAGGATAACTCAAAAGCTGCAAACACCTTCTATCAATCGAGGAATAGCATCTAGAGTCCAACTACACCCCACATTACAAACTTCAAGACCCCGGGACTTCTCCTACTGCACCAGGCCGTGCTACAGGGCAGAACAGCTCCAGCACAAATGTGTGCAGACACCCGTGACACAGGACACACAGGACATGACAGACAACGGGGACACAACACGGACAAAAATATCCTGGCAAGGAAAATGGCTGCAAGGTCTGAGAGAATCCAAAAGGAGATGACCAAGGCAAATCTGCTGGTGGGCTGATGCCAGGCTTTCTGACAGACCCCTCAAAAGGCTAAGTTAAAAGACACGACGTATCCTGAAAACACATATTGCACGACAGACAAGTGACACGAGACACACCGGAACAGCTCTGCCCTGCACACCTCAGCACTGTGAGCAAAAGTGAGACTTTGCTTTCATGGGGCCTATGGGGCCGCTTCATGGACACTCCCCACCTCCAAAGCACACTCAAAAACCCCTCCCAGGAATTCCCAAACCAGCACCCTCCTTCCACCCCCTCTGTGGCTCTTAGCCCTCTACTTATCTCTCACACTTCTGGGGATGCTGCTCTCAGGTGCAAAAAAATGCCACCTTGCCAGCTGCGAAGCTCCTGCTGGCACCGGGCTAGTTTCTCTCAGACAGCTACAGTAAAGAAAACCAAACATCAGAGCCTGATCTTGGCACCACAGCAGCCAAAACCCCACAACTCTGCTACTCACCGTGCTGCTAAGAATGCCCGGCTGCTCGGGCCGCACGCTTCGGGCACGCTCGCAGACTGAGGCCGTCGTCACAGGGGGTGCCTGGGCTAAGAGGAGAGGAGGTGATTTGGCATGGCTGAAACCTCAGTGAACCCTCGCTCCTCCTCCCTACTTCCCTGACTCACCTCAACTCCTCGGCAGTTGCCCAAGGCCACCCGGATGGAACCTTCAAATAGAAAAGTTCAGGGCTTCATCACCGGGTCCCCTAATGCATCCACAGGGCTCACTCGTGCAGGAAACCCGCTGCATCAGCCAGTTGGGGGCTTGGCATGCTGCCAGTGGATTGCCTAAAGCACAAAGACAAGAATGGAAACAGAGAGCTGCAGCAGAAATTGAGAGCTGAGCAATAACAACTACTTCTCTCCACTGCTCACCTCCACTGCTGGTGTCCAGATTTACTCCCTAAAAAGAAAGACAGAGAACAGAGCTGTAACACAGTCACCATTTACACTTCTGCTGCAGAGACAAATGGGGCCTCACCTGCTCAAGGGAAACCTCTCACCCGGTTTGGGAGGCTCTGGCCTGGATTTTATCCTTCTGCATCTCAAAGAAAATAAGGACCAAAGTCAAATGGCTGCAGGATAACTTAAGGGATCCAGATATCCTGTGTCCATCTACAAATCCCATCCAGAGTCCAGCTACACCCCACATTACAAACTTCAAGCCCCCGGGACTTCTCCTACGGCACCAGGCTTTGCAGCAGGGCAGAGCAGCTCCGGCACAAATGTGTGCAGACACCCGTGACACAGGACACGACAAACAATGGGGAAAGAACACGGACAGAAATATCCTGGAAAGGAAAATGGCTGCAAAGACTCAAAGAATCCAAAAGGAGATGACCGAGGAAAAACTGCTGAAGGGCTGATGCCAAGCTTTCTGACAGGCCCCGCAAAAGCCTAAGGAAAAAGACTTGACATATCCAGACAACACATAATGCACGACAGACAAGTGACACGAGACGCACCGGGACTGCTCTGCCCTGCACACCTCAGCACTGTGAGCAACAGTGAGACTTTCCATTCATGCGGCCTAAGGGGCCGCTTCATGGACACCCCCCACCTCCAAAGCACACTCAAAAACCCCTCCCAGGAATTCCCATACCAGCACCCTGCTTTCACCCCCTCTGTGGCTCTTGGCCCTCTACTTATCTCTCACACTTCTGGGGACGCTGCTCTCAGGTGCAAAAAAATGCCACCTTGCCAGCTGGGAAGCTCCTGCTGTCACCGGGCTTGCGTCTCGCATACAGCTACAGTAAAGAAAACCAAACATCACAGCCTGATCTTGGCAACCCAACAGCCAAAACCCCACCAGTCTGCTACTCACCGTGCTCCTAAGAATGCCCAGCCGCTCGGGCCGCACGCTTCGGGCACGCTCGCAGACCGAGGCCGTCGTCACAGGGGGTGCCTGGGTTAAGAGGAGAGAAGGTGATTTGGCAGGGCTGAAACCTCAGTGCACCCTCGCTCCTCCTCCCTGCTTTCCTGACTCACCTCAACTCCTCGGCAGTTGCCCAAGGCCACCCGGATGGAACTTTCAAATAGAAAAGTTCAGGGCTTCATCACCAGGTCCCCTAATGCATCCACAGGCTCACATGTGCAGCAAACCCGCTGCATCGGCCAGTTGGGGGCTTGGCATGCTGCCAGTGGATTGCCTAAAGCACAAAGACAAGAATGGAAACATAGAGCTGCAGCAGAAATTGAGAGCTGAGCAATAACAACTACTTCTCTCCACTGCACACCTCCACTCCTGGTGTCCAGATTTACTTCCTAAAAAGAAAGACAAAGAAGAGAGCTGTAACACAGTCACCATTTACACTTCTGCTGCAGAGACAAATGGGGCCTCACCTGCTCAAAGGAAACCTCTCACCGGGTTTGGGGGGCTCTGGCCTGGATTTTATCCTTCCGCACCTGAAAGAAAATTAGGACCAAAGTCAAATGGCTGCAGGATAACTTAAGGGATCCAGATATCCTGTGTCCATCTACAAATCCCGTCCAGAGTCAACCTACACCCCACATTACAAGCTTCAAGACCCCGGGACTTCTCCTACTGCACCAGGCTTTGCAGCAGGGCAGAGCAGCTCCGGCACAAACATGTGCAGACACCCATGACACAGGACAGGACGTGACAAACAATGGGGACACAACACGGACAGAAATATCCTGGCAAGGAAAATGGCTGCAAAGACTCAGAGAATCCAAAAGGAGATGACAGAGGTGAAACTGCGGTTAGGCTGATGAGGCTCAGAGAACCCTGGAGGAAGAAGATGCTAACTGAAGTATTTACTCCAAGAAATGCAAAGATGGATGCCTGAGAATCCCACAGTCAGAAGCCTCTACTTGTCCTCACATTCCTTCAATTGCTAACCCACCATAATGGAACCGGGCCAGGAATAGCTGACCACACAGCTCAGAACAAGACCTGAAAAGACATCTGACTGGACGCTTCTAAAGAGAGATGCAATTCTAATACCTGTCTGAGGTCCTGAGTCAAAAGTCCCACGGCCTGGGTGCCAGGGCAAGGAACACTGAGAGAACAGATGCTAACAATGATACCAGGGTTTCTGAAAGGCCCCTCACAGGGCTAAGATAAAAGACATGAGATATCCAAACAACACATAATGCACAACAGACAAGTGACTCGATATGCAACCAGACTGCTCTGCCCTGCGCACCTCAGCGCTGTGATCAAAACTGAGACTTTCCTTTCATGAGGCCTAAGGGCCCACTTCTCGGCTACCCTCAACTCCAGAGCCAATTCAAACTCCCCTCTCTGCCCCGGGAGTCCCAACCCAGCAACCCGCTTTCATCCCCTCTGTGGGTCACAGCCCTCCACTTATCTCTGGGACATCCGGGGCTGCCGCTCCGCTTCAGGTGCCAAGGAAGGGGGTCTCACCGGCTGGAAAGCTCCTGCGGTCACCGGGCTGGTGTCTCTTGGACAGCTAGATTAAAGAGAACCAAATATCACTGCCTGATCTAGGCACAACATCGGCAAAAACCAAACAAGTCTGCTACTCACCGTGCTCCTAAGAAGGCCCGGACCCTCCTACGCCTAACCCTCTGCCACAGATGTAATGCACCTGCACCTGAAAGAAAGTTACAACAGACGTCAAACATCTGCAGGATAACTCAAAAGCTGCAAACACCTTCTATCAATCGAGGAATAGCATCTAGAGTCCAACTACACCCCACATTACAAACTTCAAGACCCCGGGACTTCTCCTACTGCACCAGGCCATGCTACAGGGCAGAACAGCTCCAGCACAAATGTGTGCAGACACCCGTGACACAGGACACACAGGACATGACAGACAACGGGGACACAACACGGACAAAAATATCCTGGCAAGGAAAATGGCTGCAAGGTCTGAGAGAATCCAAAAGGAGATGACCAAGGCAAATCTGCTGGTGGGCTGATGCCAGGCTTTCTGACAGACCCCTCAAAAGGCTAAGTTAAAAGACACGACGTATCCTGAAAACACATATTGCACGACAGACAAGTGACACGAGACACACCGGAACAGCTCTGCCCTGCACACCTCAGCACTGTGAGCAAAAGTGAGACTTTGCTTTCATGGGGCCTAAGGGGCCGCTTCATGGACACTCCCCACCTCCAAAGCACACTCAAAAACCCCTCCCAGGAATTCCCAAACCAGCACCCTGCTTCCACCCCCTCTGTGGCTCTTAGCCCTCTACTTATCTCTCACACTTCTGGGGATGCTGCTCTCAGGTGCAAAAAAATGCCACCTTGCCAGCTGCGAAGCTCCTGCTGGCACCGGGCTAGTTTCTCTCAGACAGCTACAGTAAAGAAAACCAAACATCAGAGCCTGATCTTGGCACCACAGCAGCCAAAACCCCACAACTCTGCTACTCACCGTGCTGCTAAGAATGCCCGGCTGCTCGGGCCGCACGCTTCGGGCACGCTCGCAGACTGAGGCCGTCGTCACAGGGGGTGCCTGGGCTAAGAGGAGAGGAGGTGATTTGGCATGGCTGAAACCTCAGTGAACCCTCGCTCCTCCTCCCTACTTCCCTGACTCACCTCAACTCCTCGGCAGTTGCCCAAGGCCACCCGGATGGAACCTTCAAATAGAAAAGTTCAGGGCTTCATCACCGGGTCCCCTAATGCATCCACAGGGCTCACTCGTGCAGGAAACCCGCTGCATCAGCCAGTTGGGGGCTTGGCATGCTGCCAGTGGATTGCCTAAAGCACAAAGACAAGAATGGAAACATAGAGCTGCAGCAGAAATTGAGAGCTGAGCAATAACAACTACTTCTCTCCACTGCTCACCTCCACTGCTGGTGTCCAGATTTACTCCCTAAAAAGAAAGACAGAGAACAGAGCTGTAACACAGTCACCATTTACACTTCTGCTGCAGAGACAAATGGGGCCTCACCTGCTCGAGGGAAACCTCTCACCCGGTTTGGGAGGCTCTGGCCTGGATTTTATCCTTCTGCATCTGAAAGAAAATAAGGACCAAAGTCAAATGGCTGCAGGATAACTTAAGGGATCCAGATATCCTGTGTCCATCTACAAATCCCATCCAGAGTCCAGCTACACCCCACATTACAAACTTCAAGCCCCCGGGACTTCTCCTACGGCACCAGGCTTTGCAGCAGGGCAGAGCAGCTCCGGCACAAATGTGTGCAGACACCCGTGACACAGGACACGACAAACAATGGGGAAAGAACACAGACAGAAATATCCTGGAAAGGAAAACGGCTGCAAAGACTCAGAGAATCCAAAAGGAGATGACCGAGGAAAAACTGCTGGTGGGCAGATGCCAAGCTTTCTGACAGGCCCCGCAAAAGCCTAAGGAAAAAGACTTGACATATCCAGACAACACATAATGCACGACAGACAAGTGACACGAGACGCACCGGGACTGCTCTGCCCTGCACACCTCAGCACTGTGAGCAACAGTGAGACTTTGCTTTCATGGGGCCTAAGGGGCCGCTTCATGGACACCCCCCACCTCCAAAGCACACTCAAAAACCCCTCCCAGGAATTCCCATACCAGCACCCTGCTTTCACCCCCTCTGTGGCTCTTGGCCCTCTACTTATCTCTCACACTTCTGGGGATGCTGCTCTCAGGTGCAAAAAAATGCCACCTTCCCAGCTGGGAAGCTCCTGCTGTCACCGGGCTTGCGTCTCGCATACAGCTACAGTAAAGAAAACCAAACATCACAGCCTGATCTTGGCAACCCAACAGCCAAAACCCCACCAGTCTGCTACTCACCGTGCTCCTAAGAATGCCCAGCCGCTCGGGCCGCACGCTTCGGGCACGCTCGCAGACCGAGGCCGTCGTCACAGGGGGTGCCTGGGTTAAGAGGAGAGGAGGTGATTTGGCAGGGCTGAAACCTCAGTGCACCCTCGCTCCTCCTCCCTGCTTTCCTGACTCACCCCAACTCCTCGGCAGTTGCCCAAGGCCACCCGGATGGAACTTTCAAATAGAAAAGTTCAGGGCTTCATCACCAGGTCCCCTAATGCATCCACAGGCTCACATGTGCAGGAAACCCGCTGCATCGGCCAGTTGGGGGCTTGGCATGCTGCCAGTGGATTGCCTAAAGCACAAAGACAAGAATGGAAACAGAGAGCTGCAGCAGAAATTGAGAGCTGAGCAATAACAACTACTTCTCTCCACTGCTCACCTCCACTGCTGGTGTCCAGATTTACTCCCTAAAAAGAAAGACAGAGAACAGAGCTGTAACACAGTCACCATTTACACTTCTGTTGCAGAGACAAATGGGGCCTCACCTGCTCGAGGGAAACCTCTCACCTGGGATGGGGCCCTCTGGCACAGATTTAATCCATCTGAATCTGAAAAACATGTTAGTACAAGAGTCAAACTGTTGCAGAATAACTTAAAACAGCAGATATCCTGTGTCCATCTACAAGTCCCGTCCAGATTCCAGCTACACCCCACATTACAAGCTTCAAGACCCCGGGACTTCTCCTACTACACCAGGCTGTGCAGCAGGGCAGAGCAGCGCCGACACAAATGTGTGCAGACACCCATGACACAGGACAGGACGTGACAAACAATGGGGACACAACACGGACAGAAACATCCTGGCAAGGAAAATGGCTGCAAAGACTCAGAGAATCCAAAAGGAGATGACAGAGGTGAAACTGCGGTTAGGCTGATGAGGCTCAGAGAACCCTGGAGGAAGAAGACGCTAACTGCATTATTTACTCCAAGAAATGCAAAGAGGGATGCCTGAGAATCCCACAGTCAGAAGCCTCTACTTGTCCTCACATTCCTTCAATTGCTAACCCACCATAATGGAACCTGGCCAGGAATAGCTGTCCACACAGCTCAGAACAAGACCTGAAAAGACATCTGACTGGAAGCTTCTAAAGAGAGATGCAATTCTAATACCTGTCTGAGGTCCTGAGTCAAAAGTCCCACGGCCTGGGTGCCAGGGCAAGGAACACTGAGAGAACAGATGCTAACAATGATACCAGGGTTTCTGAAAGGCCCCTCACAGGGCTAGGATAAAAGACATGAGATATCCAAACAACACATAATGCACAAAAGACAAGTGACTCGATATGCAACCAGACTGCTCTGCCCTGCGCACCTCAGCGCTGTGATCAAAACTGAGACTTTCCTTTTATGAGGCCTAAGGGCCCACTTCTCGGCTACCCTCAACTCCAGAGCCAATTCAAACTCCCCTCTCTGCCCCGGGAGTCCCAACCCAGCAACCCGCTTTCATCCCCTCTGTGGGTCACAGCCCTCCACTTATCTCTGGGACATCCGGGGCTGCCGCTCCGCTTCAGGTGCCAAGGAAGGGGGTCTCACCGGCTGGGAAGCTCCTGCGGTCACCGGGCTGGTGTCTCTTGGACAGCCTGATTAAAGACAACCAAATATCACTGCCTGATCTAGGCACAACATCGGCAAAAACCAAACAAGTCTGCTACTCACCGTGCTCCTAAGAAGGCCCAGACCCTCCTAAGCCTAACCCTCTGCCACAGATGGAATGCACCAGCAATTGAAAGAAAGTCACAACAGATGTTAAACATCTGCAGGATAACTCAAAATCTGCAAACACCTTCTATCAATCGAGGAATAGCATCTAGAGTCCATCTACACCCCACATTACAAATTTCAAGTCCCCGGGTCTTCTCCTACGGCACCAGGCTGTGCAGCAGGGCAGAGCTGCTCCAGCACAAATGTGTGCAGACACCCGTGACACAGGACACAGGACATGACAAACAACGGGGACAGAACACAGAAAAATATCCTGGAAAGGAAAATGGCTGCAATGTCTGAGAGAACCCAAAAGGAGATGACCAAGGCGAATCTGCTGGTGGGCTGATGCCAGGCTTTCTCATAGGCCCCTCAAAAGGCTAAGTTAAAAGACACGACGTATCCAGACAACACAAAATGCACGACAGACAAGTGACACGAGACACACCGGAACAGCTCTGCCCTGCACACCTCAGCACTGTGAGCAAAAGTGAGACTTTGCTTTCATGGGGCCTACGGGGCCGCTTCGTGGACACTCCACACCTCCAAAGCACACTCAAAAACCCCTCCCAGGAATTCCCAAACCAGCACCCTGCTTCCACCCCCTCTGTGGCTCTTAGCCCTCTACTTATCTCTCACACTTCTGGGGATGCTGCTCTCAGGTGCAAAAAAAACGCCACCTTCCCAGCTGGGAAGCTCCTGCTGGCACCGGGCTAGTTTCTCTCAGACAGCTACAGTAAAGAAAACCAAACATCAGAGCCTGATCTTGGCACCACAGCAGCCAAAACCCCACAAGTCTGCTACTCACCGTGCTCCTAAGCATTCCCAGCTGCTCGGGCCGCACGCTTTGGGCACGCTCGCAGACCGAGGCCGTCGTCACAGGGGGTGCCTGGGTTAAGAGGAGAGGAGGTGATTTGGCAGGGCTGAAACCTCAGTGCACCCTCGCTCCTCTTCCCTGCTTTCCTGACTCACCCCAACTCCTCGGCAGTTGCCCAAGGCCACCCGGATGGCACCTTTAAATTGAAAATTTCAGGACTTCATCACCAGGTCCCCTAATGCATCCACAGGGCTCACTCGTGCAGGAAACCCGCTGCATCAGCCCAGTGGTGACGGGGGCTTGGCATGCTGCGAGTGGATTGCCTAAAGCACAAAGACAAGAATGGAAACATAGAGCTGCAGCAGAAATTGAGAGCTGAGCAATGACAACTACTTCTCTCCACTGCTCACCTCAACTGCTGGTATCCAGATTTATTCCCTAAAAAGAAAGACAGAGAACAGAGCTGTAACACAGTCACCATTTACACTTCTGCTGCAGAGACAAATGGGGCCTCACCTGCTCGAGGGAAACCTCTCACCTGGGATGGGGCCCTCTGGCACAGATTTAATCCATCCGAATCTGAAAAACATGTTAGTACAAGAGTCAAACTCTTGCAGAATAACTTAAAACAGCAGATATCCTGTGTCCATCTACAAATCCCATCTAGAGTCCAGCTACACCGCACATTACAAATTACAAGTCCCTGGGACTTCTCCTTTTGCACCAGGCTGTGCAGCAGGGCAGAGGAGCTCCGGCACAAATGTGTGCAGACACCCGTGACACAGGACAGGACGTGACAAACAATGGGGACACAACACGGACAGAAATATCCTGGAAAGGAAAATGGCTGCAAGGACTCAGAGAATCCAAAAGGAGATGACCGAGGTGAGGTCGATGTTTTCTGACATGTCTGTCAAAGGGTAAGGTAAAAGACATGACATATCCAAAGAACACAAAATGCATGACAGACAAGTGACACGAGACACACCGGGACTGCTCTGCCCTGCACACCTCAGCACAGTAAGCAAAAGTGGGACTTTGCTTTCATGGGGCCTAAGGGGCCACTTCATGGACACTCCCCACCTCCAAAGCACACTCAAAAACCCCTCCCAGTAAATCCCAAACCAGCACCCTGCTTTCATCCCCTCTGTGGCTCTTAGCCCTCTACTTATCTCTCACACTTCTGGGGATGCTGCTCTCAGGTGCAAAAACATGCCACCTTGCCAGCTGCGAAGCTCCTGCTGGCACCAGGCTCCTGTCACTCTGACAGCTACAGTAAAGAAACCAAACATCCGAGCGTGGTCTTAGCACCACATCAGCCAAAACCCCACAACTCTGCTACTCACCGTGCTCCTAAGAATGCCCAGCTGCTCGGCCCGCACGCTTCGGGCACGCTCGCAGACCGAGGCCGTCGTCACAGGGGGTGCCTGGGTTAAGAGGAGAGGAGGTGATTTGGCAGGGCTGAAACCTTAGTGCACCCTCGCTCCTCCTCCCTGCTTCCCTGACTCACCACAACTCGTCGGCAGTTGCCCAAGGCCACCAGGATGGAACCTTTAAATAGAAAAGTTCAGGGCTTCATCACCAGGTCCCCTAATGCATCCACAGGGCTCACACCTGCAGGAAACCCGCTGCATCAGCCGAGTGGTGATGACGGTTTGCTGTACTGCGAGTGCATTGCCTAAAGTGCAGAAACAGAGGCTTAGAGTTGCACCAGAAAGGGAGACTTGAGCAAAAACAACTGCCTCTGTATGCTACTCAATGCTCACCTCACCCACCCTCACCTTGACTGCTGGTATTCAGCTTTACTTTCTAAAAAGAAAAAGAACAGTGCTGTAACAGAGTCACACTTTAAACCCCTCCTGCAGAGACAAAGAGTGACTGACCTGCTCGGGGGAACCTCCTCACCCAGGATGGCTGGATGGATTTTGCCCTGGATTTTATCTTCCTGCATCTGAATGAAAGTGAGGAGAAAATTCAAATGGCTGCAGGATGACTACACATCTCCAAACATCTTGTGTCTATCTAGGAATATCATCTAGATCTGGCGACAACCCACAAAGTTCAAGTCCCCGGGACTTGTCCTATTGCAGCAGGCTATGTGGCACAGCAGAGCAGCTCTGGCACAAACGTGTGCAGACACCCGTGACACAGAACATGACAAACAGGGGGACATTAGACAGGACACATTATGCTTGTGCTGAGGGCATTGAGGGGAAAAGGCAAAAGGGACCCCAAAGACACACTAGGTAACACAGAACACTGGACAACACGACACGGACCGGAACTGTTCTGCGCTGCCTGCCTGAAAGCTGCCATCAAAAGTAGAGCCTGTCCCTTTAGCTGTCCTAAGAGGCCCCTTGGAGAAAATTGCTTTTCCCTCTGCTCATTTTTAGATCTGTCCCAAGAACTCCCAACCCGCTACTCTCCCATCATCCCATCTCCAGGCCATGGCCCCTGACTTATCTTTTGGATGGTCGGTGATGTGGATCCACGTTGTACCTGAAATGAGCCTGCCTCGGAGGGCCCCGTGATGGCCTGTTAGCCTCTCCATCAGCTACAATAAAGAAAACCAAAAACAAAGTATGAATACAGAGTTATGTGGGCCAAACGCCACCAAGCCAGGTACTTGCCCTCTCCTGAGCGTGCCTGGCTCCTTCAGGCTCCAGCTTCATCCCCATTCCAAGGGTGCAGCCTTTATTCGGAGTGGCACCTGGGTTAGAGAAAAGCAAAGTTAAATGGCATTCCTGTGAGTTCAGTGGATGACCTTGTGTGCTCTAAGACATGGGGATGCCTCTGCTATGCTTCTGAAAAGCCCTGTGTGGGGGGGCCCTGAAATAAACACTCTCTCACCCTGCTACCTGTAAACCCCCCTGCCCCAACAACTCCTAACTGGATACCTGCTCGCCCTCCCTCTCCTAGACACAACCCTCAACTCACCTGAAGCCTCAATCTCAAACATCATCTTTGACACTGGGCAGACCTTCTTGTGACATGATCAATCTGCTGAAACAAGCGTTGTGCTTAACACAACCTGGAGTCTCTGGAAGCTGCACTCCTCCTAAAAAAAAAAAAAAAAAAAACAACAAACCAAAACAAGAAGACCACCAACAATTCCAAATGCTGGGCTTTACCCCCCTAAACACAAATGCCAAAATTGTGAATTTAAATACTCCCTGTGTTTCACGCTGTTTTCTTCAGTCTCTTCCAAGCCTCTGTTGCTTTAGATGCCCAGAAACACCTGCTGAAAACAAGCTGAGATAAACTGAAAGAGCCTCTTCACTGAAATGAGAGGAGAGCACTTACCCCAGCACATCCCAGAGAGGGAATGAAGCCCCTCAGCAAAGGCTGGGGTTAATATACCCCTGATTGTGCCCGCCTCTCCTTCCCATGATGCCCGGGAGAAGGGAGGGGGCTGATCCCACCAGGTATAAAAACCCTCAGAGCAGCTGCAGCTGTTTGGCTCCTCTGACTCAAATTCAAGGGGAGCAAAGGGCTTGTTAGAGAAGAAAACTCTACAGAAAAGTAACAGCGCTTTCATTTTTGCAACAACAACTTGGAGCAGAAGAACAGAAAACTGGTAAGATAGAAAACTTTGTTTTTAAGAAGCATAGCAAGATAAATTGGGTAATTTGCTGTTAACTTACATAATCTGTACTTAACAAAAGCCATCTAATAAATTAACACCCAAAACTCCAGCAGCTGAGCTGGCCCTACCAAATCCCTATGTTTATAATACAATAAACAAAACCAAAATCCCAGTGATACCTATCACAAGTCTATGAAAGAAACCTCTTGAAATTCATCCTACCTCAAACACAAAGCAACCCATCCAGAAAGTTAGGTTCACTCAAAAAACAATTTACACAGAGTTAATAATACCAAGAAATAAAAAACCACACTATATACCACCAATGAATGTAATAGTGAAGGAAAAAAAAAAAAACCACTTTTTTTTTTTATTTTTTTTATTTAAACGAACTTCTTTTATTAGCTACAACAAAAGATTTTGCCAGGACTGTAACAACTTCTTCGTTTTCTTTTTCTCCTTCTGAAATGTCCCTTCTCATTCCCAAATTCCTTACAACTTCTGAGTTTAAATCCAAGCAAAAAGTAAAATTTGTGCACTTGTGCGTTTGATGCTCCTGTCACATTCTCTGTTTCCCTCCACATCTTCTTACACTTTCAGTCTTCATGCTGTCCTGCTGTGATGAGTTTGACAGAAGAATTGGCACACGTTAAGAGAGGATTGTTCTCAGCCATCGTGTCCCTTTGCGCTCCCCAATGTCCTTCACCCCTCCCCGCCATTTACAGGCCCTGCCCCGCCCGCCGCTCGCTCCTGCCCCTCGCCCACCCCTCGCTCGGCAGCCGCGTCCTTCCCCTGCCCCCGGCACCCAGCGGCGAGGGGCAGCGCGCTGGCTCGGGGGGCTGCAGTACCGCTCTCTGCCCACAGGGCGGCAGACCCACCAGGTTCTGCGATTTTCCCGCCCACTTCGCCACCACCTTGAGAAGGTCAAAGAAAGTCCGGGACATTCGGGACACGCCACTCCCAAGATGGCGGCTGCCTGTCGGTGCACGGCTGCAGTACCGCGCTGTGCCCACAAGGCGGCAGCACTGCCGCCCACCCCAGCCCGGGGCGCAGCGCGCCTCGGGGCTGCGGGCAGGGAAGGCAGCGAAAAAGAACAGGGGCGATCCCCCCCGCCAAAAACTCCTCTGGAATAAATGCCAAACCCTGCCTCTTACCCGACCAGAGCCAAACAAGCCCCCTTGCTTTAAAACCATCTTTCAATAAGTTTTATATTTATACTTTTCGTATTTATATTCACATGCAAATTTATATTGGAGTTGGATGCAGTACGTCATTTAGAGAATACGTTATGTCTATTCCTATTATTTATATTTACTTTTCTTTTGTGTTTTTATAAATATCTTTACATACTGATTGTATATTTTGATTTTTAAAATTACATTTCTTTAATACTTTTTTATTTAAAATAAAAATCCCATCCCTAACTAAATAAAGACAAAAACCACTCTTCTTTTAGACTATATTGAAATATTTTTATATTTATAGCTTGCAAGACTGTATTCACATTTATATTTAGATATTCACATTTATAGTTTAGATTGATGCTTTTTATTAATATTTATATATACTACGTATCATATTCAAATAATAGAGATAAATTATTTTTTAAATTATGCACCATATCCACTGCAACAACTTATTTTTCTTCTATTTTTAATTTTCATATAAATCTTCATGTACTCATAATATATTGCTATAATAAGACTTGTACCTTCATATTATTTTTATTTATAATTTTTATACTAAAACCTCTGCTTTTGCCAAATAAATAACAAAACCATCCTTTATTTCAACTACTTGAAAAAAAATTATATTTATATTTATTATATCTATAATTTGTTCCATATGATGTTGTACTGATGTACTATAGTTCCATCTCTTTTACATGTATTTCCTAGAATATATTATAATAATATATATAGTATTACTTGTATTATCTATTATTTCGATTGATGTTATTTTCTACTTACAATTCTTTAATAATTTTATATATAGCTGCACATATTTTCAAACCATTTCTATATTTATATTTCGGTTCGGGTTGTGTTTTTATTTACATTCTCAGCTTATCTATCTATAAACATACACAATACTCTATTAAAAAATATAATATCATATTATAGTAGATCATGACTTATGTTACATGTTACATTTTAAAAATAGACAAAATACATAAAAATAGAAGTGGTTTGTTCCCATTTCTATGCATCTGTTTTGTTTAAATATAGTTTGAGTTGTAATTGTACATTTAAAATCCAATTCCTAAATAAAACGACAAAACAAACAGCATCAAATTCCCACCAGTATCATCCAAAAACATCGAGATACCTCCACCAGCCAAACAACTGCCAGAAAAAACCACACAACACTCTTCAATAACAATTCTCATCGCATCAGGAAAATGGAACCAAAAGAAAACCCTATGGAAACACGCACAGCAAACCACAAAAACTGCTAAAAAACAATCAAACCAACTTACTAAACTCCAAACAGTGCCACTGACCCTGAACGGTATTAGAAAAAAAAATACTTAAACACTACCTCTACACTAACTCAAAGGATAACCAATACTCTGTAAATAGAACTTTAAAAACCGAACTAATGAAATCGAATAAAATCTCAACCACTATAACCTAAGAAAATAACTCCCCAAATAAACAAGAAACTACTTAAAAAAACCCCATGCTATAAATACCCATGTTCCCAAAAATAAAACAGATAAACAACAACCAAACACATCAAAAGACAAAAAAAAAAAAAAACAAAACCAAAACCAACTAAACTTACATTTAAAACCAAAAAAATTATTCCCAACAGAATAAACCCATAGTGCCTCAATCTATCAAAATAAAAATACCACCTAGAAATAAACACAAAGCCTAAAAACAAACGTAACCAGAAACAATATCTCCCAAATGATCCGGAACAATAAAACACACACTACAAAAAACCAAAACAAATCGAGAAAAGCCCTGGAAGACGACAAACACAAATGCAATTATCAAGATTTTAAAAACCCCGCTGCTATGAACGGCATGCCGCTACCTCAAACCCACCAAAACAAACACTACACACTCACGCTAATAAAAGCCACCACAACAGAATTCAAATCCGAACCGCTACTTCACGCTACGACACATAAAAACCATTGCACGCCTGTAAAAACAAAATACCCCAGCAGGAAAAATATCGGACTACAAAACTCCATCCCAAACAAACATTTACCATCACCGCCTGAACCGAGAACCATCGCAGTCAGGACGGACACCATATCCCTCAGCGTACACCCGCTGCAGAGCGAACAAAACGATGCAATAAATCCCTACAAAGCGCCTCCGAACCACGGCAGCCGAGAGCTTTCAGCAGCTGCAGCCCGCGCTCGCTGCCGGCCCCGGCCGGAGCGCGGCTCCCGGCAGGACAGCGGCTCCTGCGGCGGCTCCTCCGGCACGCGGGGGCGGCGCCGCCCCGGAGCCCCCCGCCCGCTCCCCCTGCCCGGCGGGGCCGGCACCGGGCCCGGGGGGCCCCGGCGGCGCCCGAGCCCCGCGCCCGGAGCGGCCGGAGCGGCCGGCACCGCCCGGGCCAGCGCAGCAGCGCCCGCGCCGCCTCCGCCGCCCTCGGCCGGCCCGCCACGGCTCCGCTCGGCTCCGCACGGCTCGCACCGGCGCGGCTCCGCCGCTGCCGCGCCAAATCCCCCGTCCGCCTCGCCAACTGCCCGGGCCGTGCCGGGCGGGCTCCCGAGCGGCACCGTTCCGGCCCGGGCCGCGGGCACAAGGAGCGCCCTCAAATGCAGCGGCACAGTCCCAGTGCGGCCCTGCGAACGCTGCCAGAGCTGCAGCTTTCCGCAACTGAACCCCGACACTGACGCCGCAGGCGCGGCTCGCCTCACTTCAACAAGGCCACAGAAATGTGTTCTCCCCTTCCATTTCGTCCCCTAGGAGAGCAGAAAAGAAGGGGTGTTCCTCAAATGAAAGCCTTCGACTGATGGGAAAGGGACATTTGGACCTCAATTCAAACGCTTGTAAAGGAGGGACACCAGGGCTGACCCCTCAATTTAAACCTTAGGCTGATGAAAACGGGGTGGCTGCCTTCAAATCAAACCCATAATACCACAACAAGACTTTTCCCACTCCCCTTCAAACAGAAGGCAGGGATTCCCTGTCACCCCTGTGATACCCCTAAGGGCCGGGCAAAGGCAGCTGTTCCTTCAATCAACGCCCTTCAAACCGCGAGCGAAGAGGGATCCCCTCAGTTCAAACACAGACAACAATACAAGAGCAGCTGCTTCCTTCTCCTTCATTTCATTTGTCCTCCTAAGCTCTATTTTTGTTCCTGGGACACCGGGGAGGGACTGGCAAGATGAAATTGAGAAGGGGAAGGACAAAAGTCCCCGCTCCAAATCCACACGGGCTCACCTGTTCGACTGCTGCTTCCCGGCACAACGATTCGTCCCTCGGTACCTCCTTTAGGCGATGCTCCACGTATCCAAGCGCGAATCCAGGTGTTCCCCCAGACCCTGTGAGAAGCTCTCGCAGTCCTTCCATGAGACAGCCCCGGGAGCCCCCCAAAAACCCCTCCACTCAGCAGCTCCATGCAAAATGGAGCTGATGCAAATCCTCCCCCTAAAACAGCCTCCGTCCGGCAGGAGCCGCCCCCTCATCATCCTCACACTCACACCTGGCGCTGCTCCGAGCCCCGATCATCCTCACACTGACACCTGGCGCTGCTCCGAGCCCCCATCACCCTCACAGCTCATACCTGGGGCTGCTCCGAGCCCCCATCATCCTCACGCTCTCACCTGGCGCTGCTCCGAGCCCCCATCATCCTCACACTCGCACCTGGCGCTGCTCCGAGCCCCCATCATCCTCACACTCGCACCTGGCGCTGACGCCACTCTCCAACAGCGCCTCTCCCTGTCCAGCACACAGCCCGCTTCTCACAGACACAGAGCGCACAGAAATCTGCTACGGCTGTTGGCTTTTCTCACTCCGTCTGGTTCCGCAATTCAAACGCGTACGTGCACTGATGGCATTGAGGGAAAGCTTTCCAGTGCACAAAACTGGCATTCTGGTAGCACACTTTGATACGCCTTCAGAAAAAGCAGAATCAGAGCCAACTCCTAAGACCCCTGCTGAGGAAGCCAGTCCTCCTTGGCACACCCCATGCAGCAGACCTCGAAAAACGAGGGGAAAAGTCAAGCTTGGAGTGGAAAAACAGAATATAAATACACCGGCCCGTAAAAAAAGCCTTCACACAGCAATAGTGGGAACCGGTCACATTTCTTCTTCCCTTGCTTTCTGTAATGACATAAAGACGAAGGAAAAAAACCCACATGAAACACAAGGCAGAGCTGGGATTTTACAGCTCTTCGTTTTGGCACTCTGGAGGACAAGCGCCTCTTCCGGGACTGCGACACGATTTGGGGACTGGCCGAGAACGGAGGCAAAAGGTGCCAGAGAGCCCTTTCTATCGCCTTCAGCCCCTGCAGCTGTTCTGATGGTTTCGGGGCACAGCTTGGTCCATTCCTAGATCAAAATGCTAGGGCAATATCTTCAAAACTGCTACCCATCTCTAGTCGGACTTTCCTACATTGCTGTAAACAAATGAGTGGATAGAGAGGGTTTCTCCCCAAATGAATTTAGAGACAAATTCCTATTCCTTACCAATACCTATAGAAAGGAATACCTCGGCAGGTTTTAGCATTGTACACCCACCCCTCCCTGTGAATTGGGCGGCAGCTTTGGGTCCCTCTGGGGGACGGCACCCAGCGCGACCCCCCTCGCCCGCCACCCACCTGCCCCCGCACCGCAGCGGGGCTCCCTCTCCTGGGGACCTTGGGGTGCCTCCAACGGCGTCGGAGCCCCGAGTCTCCAGCCCCTTTTCCTGACCCCCAAAGAAGGCACAGAACGAGTCCGACTGCTCCAACGGCGTCGGAGCCCCGAGTCTCCAGCCCCTTTTCCTGACCCCCAAAGAAGGCACAGAACGAGTCCGACTGCCCCGCACGGCAGCGCAGCGCTTGCTCCGAGCCCTGGCCGCATGTACATCCCCCCCGAAAGGGATTCTGCTGCAACAAGAAAGGAAGCGGGGGCAGCCCCCGGAAGGGTTGAGGTTCCTCCCCAGCCTCGCTGTCACGGGCCAGGGGCAGCGAGAGGGAGCGGCAGAGCCGGCGGGGGCGGCCCGGCACGGAGCGGGGGCCGCTCTCAGCGCGATGCCGGCAAAGCCGCGGCTCCGGCGCTGTCGGGCGGGCTGTTGGAGCGGCGCGGGGGGATCCGCATTAATCCGCATTAATAATAATTAATCCGTATTAATATTTAGATAAGAATTGTTACTGTTAACACTGGTAGTGAGTGTGTTAGCTGGTGTTTACTGTGAAGCTCTGCTCTCCCACAGTATGACAAGATCCTGAAGCTGACCTCAGGTGCAAAGTTTGGTGAGGGCTGCTGTCCTTACCACGATCCCCCGATGGAGCCATGCTCCAGAGATGGGCAGCAGTGAATCTGCCGATGCCTTCCCAAGGTGACAGAGCTCGCCCTCCCTCCCGTCTGCAGTCAGGGGATGTGAAGGCAACCTTTGCTGTCCTCAGCTTCATCCTCTCCAGTGCAGCCAAGCGCAGTGTAGACAGTGAGTCTCTGCCAAGTGAGCTGCAGCAGCTGGGACTGCCCAAAGGTAAGGGAAACCCTCAGGATGGCACCATGAGCCAGACCTGACGGGATGTTGCTAACAGTTCCCAGCCCTGCCTTCTTCACACCCAGATGGAGGGCAGGCTGCCTGCTGTGCTGTCCTGCATCACCTCCCTTCTGTGCCATCAATCCCCGGGGCTCCTCAGGTGCTTTGGTGAGGTTTGGCAGCTGCAGGTCTGGTGTGAGCAGAGGGATTCTTCTCTTGTCTCCTCTCATGAGCAGAGCACGCCAGCCAGTTGTGCTGTTTTACATGTGACTGACCCACAAAACTGCAGGAGACGGAAGACTTGTGACAGGTGCAGGAGACGTTCAAAAGGAACTTGGGAAAAAACCTCTGTCTTTCTCAGTCCAAAGGGACAGCAGAGCTCACATTGCTCACAATAATCCTCTGGAGAGTGGAGCAATGTTTGTATGGAAAGATGACTGGGGGTAAAATCAGAGGAAACTAAGTTACATTTATATCCTAACAGGAGTTATAATGGTACAGAAATTTTAGGGTAGAATACAGGTGCTGTTCCCAGGATGGAACTGGGTTGGCATGCTCCACAATGATTCTCCATACAACCATAGGTACCTGCTAAGGGGGGTATGGAGTGGAATGGAGATACCACGACCAGGCTCTGCCAAAATCCTTGGTAGCAACTTGATGGTGCTTTGAAGCTGATGAACTGCACAGCAGCTGAGAGAGAGATATCTTGCTGCCAAATAGCAACATGGCAAAATGGCTTTCCTCAGATGAACGTGGTTCATTGTAGCCTAATTGTAATATTAATGCACACCTCCATCCCAAAGTTAACTGCCTCCAAATTACGACAACCTCTCATTGGGCATGAGCTCTATATGGTTTTTTGACTGTATCTTTGTAAGTGAAGTGAAAGGATTCTACACCAATCAGTACCAAATACATGCATGAGTAGAGTCACTCAAGCTTCACCTAAATAGAAAGAAACACTATAAAAGTAAGCCAAGAATGGAGAAAAAGTTAGTGAAGGCTCCATCATAACTGCTGGGATCAGTCAATGGGCTGAACCTGTCTCCCCCCCCATAGGAACGAACGCCTGTTGGGTCAGAAATGCACTCTGCCTGCTGAATAATTTTATTGGGGACTACAGCTTGTCTGGATGTTGCTTTGAATAAGCTTTTGCAGCCAAATACCGACAGATACCATCACCAACAATCCCTGAACCTTCACCTGTCACAATTTTATATTTATAAAGAATATAGTTCCATAAACTGTTCCATAAAATTCCAAAGTGGGACTCCTTCATGGATGCTAGCAGTCGCCAGCAGCAGGTAACATATTCAAATAGGAAGTCCTACTGAGGGGTCATAGAGTGGGAAGACCTGCTGAGGGGTCTCCCATATGCTCTTGGCCTATTTCCCTGAATGTCAGTCAAACTTCAATCCAGCAGGACTGCTCAACAAAGGGTCCCTGTAACAGGATGCTGACAGACTGGTCAGGCACAAGGGTCTCAGCTTTCCTGACAGACAAATTAAATACTAAGGGTCAAGGAAATCTTCTCTTTTCACATGACAGTTCTCCAACCATGAGGTTGTGATTCCCTGGAGAAGCTCTAAGACTGCAGACATGCATGTGCCACTAGGGCCTGGAGCATGAGCCTGCCTAGAAAACTGTTGGTAGCTACTCTAAACATGATCACTCACTCTTTCACACTCCAATGACAGTATTTACAAAATGCCCCTTACTAAGTCTTCCCTTCAGTGAAAGCCCAGACACTTTGTTAGAATACTACTGTGGTAGGTGGACCCTGGCTGGATGGCAGGTGCCCACCAGAGCCTCTCTATCAATCACTTCCCTCCTCAGCTGGATAAAATATAAAAAAGCTCATGAGCTGAGATAAGGACAGGGAGACATCAGAGCGAAAAATTAATTGAATTTATTACCAATAAAAATCAGAGTAGGGTAATGAGAAGCAAAGTCTTTAAAACACCTTTCCCCCATCCCTTTCTCCTTCCCAGGACTTTATTCCCCATTCTCTACCTCCTCCCCACCAGCAGTGCAAGAAGATGAGAACAGGAGTTACAGTCAGTTCATGCCACTGCTTCCCCCTCAGGAAGAGGAGTCCTTGTGCTGCTGCAGCGTGAGATCCCTCCTACAGGAGGCAGTTCTCCATTAATTTCTCCAATATGGGTCCTTCTCATGGGCTGTGGTTCTTCACAAGCTGCTCCAGTGTGGGGTACCTTCCGTGGGGTCAGTCCTTCAGGAACTGCTTTAAAGTGAGTCCCCTGTCAGGTCACAAGTCCTGCCAGGAACCCTGCTCTTCTCTCCACAGGCCCACAGGTCCTTCCAGGACCTGATCCAACATGGGGCTCTTCCACAGGCTGCAGGTAGATTTGTGCTTCCCTCCTGCAGACCTCCATGCGCTCCAGGAGGACAATCTGCCTCATTACACCCTGCATCATGGGCTGCAGGAAAATCTCAGCTCCAGTAGCTGGAACACCTCCTCCCTCTCCTTCTTAGCTGACTTTGGTGTCTGCAGAGCTATTTCTCTCACATATTCTCAGTCCTCACTTCTCTGGCTGCAATTGCTTCTGCCCAACAACTTGTCATTCTAAATACGTTATCCCAGACATGTTACTGCCATGGCTGAAGGTCTCAGGCTTGGCCAGTGGCACCCTGGAGCCAGCTGGCATTGTCTTTGCCAGACATAGGGTAAGCTTCCATCAGCTTCTCAAAGAAGAAGCCATTCCTGTAGCCTCCCTGCTACCAGGACCTTGCCGTGGAAACCCACACACATATGAACGTCACAGAAGCCTAAATATAAGCAAGAATAAGTTCAATCTAAAGTTTTGTTACAGGTCTGCACATTCTTCCTCCTGCACAGGAAAAACATGCCAGCTACGGCATAGGCACTCCATTGAACATTTCCTGCATTCTTCCTTCCTTCCTTCTGGTTCTCTTCCCAGATTCAAAGGAGCTTCTGATCATGACCTTATCTAATGAACAGTGAACAAGACATAGTTTGCTGAGCCTCTATCCATGCTGCATCACTCTTCCCATCGTGTATAAAATCAGAGTCATTTATGGCAGCACTGATGCAGGGTGTCAGCTTCACTCCAGCCTTCAAATTAACAGCACAATTCACAAGCCGCCTTGGTGAGCTTTTTCTTTCAATTAGATTGTCTCCTCAAGAACAAGAAGAAAGACCAATGAAGGGTGTGTGAGGCAATAATATTAGGATCAACTTCAAATACTTCATTTATAGAGTCACAGAATGGTTTGGGTGGGAAGGGACTTCAAAGATCATCTTGCTTCAGCGCCATATCATGGGGCTAGATGAGGTTACTCCAAGCCTTGTTCAGTGTGGCCTTGAACATTCCCCGCGACTCAGTTGTAGGAGAGGAGAATAAGTAGGACCATGAGTATATAAAAGATATGATCTGTCAAGTAATTCTTCTACTTTGGGAAACTGAGTAGCACATTTTCTCTGGTTACAGAAGATGCTCCACACTGTTGACTCGTTTGCTAGAGTTCTTTCATCACAGAAAGCTCAAAGAGTTGCAGCTGAGGACAGATTTGTCACTGCCAGACTGGCTTTTCTTTCAGTTCTTGTGGTCTTATGACTAAAGCTGCTTCTGTAGAGACTCCAAATTCAAGCACATGTGGTATGGACCATGCTGGTAAACCATGCTGGTGTTTATGAACTGATACCATGACAAGAACAGTGCAAGTTACATTCTTTTGCTCGTTTCCTACACTAATAACAGTGTGAAATTCTTCTTTTCTATGTCATAATATGTCCTCCACACTCCACCACCCAGTTCTGCTAGTGCTCTTCACGAACTTGCTGTTACTTTTAGTCCATTTCAAATTGATAATCTGGGACACAGAATAAAAAGGAAATTTGTGTCCTGAAATTTGGCCTTTAAATTTTAGAAAGACAAGTCAAATACTGCCACCCAGATTCAGTTTTTCTGAACCTGCCTTGCATTTATGTGGCTAAGCTTCAATATTTGTACAGGAACATGCACTCAGATACACAAATATAGCAGTGTCTTTCTGTTCCTACTTCCATATTCATGTTGATGGAAATTTTGTTTTAAAAAATGCCTTCTGTCTATTGGCACAGCATTTTCTCCCAGCTTGATTTATACACTATGCCGACGGTTGTTTATCATGGCCACAATGTGTGACAGGTCCAAACTTTTCATCATAACCTCCATGAACTCCTCATCTTTCCTTGCTCCCTCCACAAATTCATCCAGAGAAAGTTCACCTGTGTCAGACACAAATAAAGGGCATCAGAATCCACATCTGAAAGGAAAGGGAGTACAGTAATCTAACTTTAGAGACCACTTACTAGATACTTAGAACCACTGTCCTAAGGCACTGTCTTAAAGACCTCAGAGAGTCTTCTTAAGCTTTTATGAAACATCCCCAGGCTCTAGACAACGCCTGCTTCCTTTTTTTTTCCATATGAGGGAAGAGGTACATAAGAAAGAACAATAGAAGTGGGTACCTAAGGAGTGGGATCACAGCATTCTTTTTGGCTCAACCTGTCGTAATACTAACCTGCCCTATACTTGCTGGTTTTCAAGGATAAAGGAACTGACAGAAGGAGGCTGTGACAGACAGAAACAAATTTTTATGTCCTAGGCCAAAAAGCCCTTGTACAGGGAATCAGCTCAGCAGAGTGATTCTGGAATAACGAAAGAGCCTGTCAGGAAGTAATGAGCACCTGAAGTAGCAAGGAAAAGAGACAGCTCTCGGGGACATGCAGGGACCACAGTGACACTTGACCAACCTTTGACTGAGCACTTCATGTTCTTGCTATACTGCCTGCAGCAGACCCAGGGAAAAAACTCTGAACCTCAACATTAAATTGCAGTTCTTCCTTTCCATACTGAAGTACTTAGGAGCAGCTGGGGCCATTTGATAGTATTTCCCACTGCTAATTGGCATGAGCTACACAGCAACATACAAAAAGGAAAACGAAACACCACTCCAAAACCCCACTACGATACTCATGTGGACAGAAGAAAGCTTAGACCAGTACAAGAAACAAATCGTGTCACACTGATTATGTATCATGCCAGGAGAAAAATCCTTTTGGTCCATGCAGAATGAATTACTGTCTGAGAATGCAAATAGAAATAAAACATGAAGTGAAGAGGCCTAAAGTTCATCCAAGAAAGGAAAAGCAGGATGTTACTCTGTAGAAAAGACTGTCTAAGCTGGATGACAAAGGCAGGAACCTTACCATCGCCGTTCACATCAATCCTGTCGAAGACTCGGTTGGTGAACTCTTCTGCACTTGTTTCATGGTCACCACCATTAATAGCTCGAATAGCCTAAAGTAAAAGAGCAAGAGTAAGCAGCTGCCTGACAACTCCCAGACTGATTCCACATGTCAGCATTGATTCAAAATAAGACAGTCGTGCCTGGTACCTTCCCCATACAAATGAACCAGTACCACAGGAAAACAAAGCACAAATCATCAGGCCTCATGGATGGCCCTGAAGGGTGCCAAAAAGGGAGCATGGCTCTGGAGCACAGAACGAGCAGCAACACTCAGAGGATTGGCCTAATTCTGCTTAGGTACCGTTTAGGTGATGCAGAAATGGCAGAATCAGAATCCACCTAATTGATCCACATTGTCCCCTTTGTGACCCTCTTGTACACCAAGCCTCAGAAACACTGTCAAACACCTTCCACAAGTGACACTATGAAATTCCTTTGTTATATGCTGTGGTGATTTATTTCTATTCTTACTTTCACAATTTCCATTTATATACTTCTTCCTGTGTGTCTGACTTCTCCCTAAAGGTCATTGAAAATTCATTTTCATCTTGAGAAACTTAGAGCTTTATCCACTTATGTTTGCTACAATTCTTCTTATTCATAACTACATAGTGCAGGGTTCTCTTTTCTTTCAATGCTAATTATTTCCTTTGTTTAAGGATATCCATGAAATATGTGATTTCAGAGCCCTTATACTGATTCTAAGACTATTTATTTTCTAGTTTTTACCCTTTGATATTTGGTCATTTTATTCATTCTTTTTCAAATGCTATTTTACTGAAACTTACATCATCTCAGCAATTTCCTAAGGTTACATAAAAAGACACTGAACCACACCCAAAAAAGACAAAGGACAGTAAAGTTCTTGCCACCAGTTGTTGCCCCCAGAATTTTTTTCTCAAGAACTCTGTGTTAACTATTGCTATCTGTTGTTTCACTGTCATGTCTGAGTATTTCTATTTAAAGCTACTAGTAGGAGGCTGTATATCACTACAGGTATTGGCCAGGTCTCTTTGATACCCAGCTCTAAAATTCTTATACAGATGAGAATGCATTTTTAACATGTTATTAATGCTTTATCAAATCAGTTTTATGACATTTCATATTCAGAAATGCTATTTATTGAGGGTCATTGAATCTTTCCTGCAATTACCATGGTAATTTCCCATTATCTGCAAAATAATCTGAATTTGCAGCACAATTAATTCTGAGATATATATAGTGATCTTTATGCCTGTAATCCCAACCTCATCCACAATAGCTATTTGCATACAATCCCTTCAATTCTCAGTCCTTTTTCTTCATGCTATTCGCCAGAGTCAGAAATGTTTTATTATGTTGATATTTAGGAACTGATTCTAAAAAGCACACAGGGAGTAGCTCTCCAACTTTTCATGGGGAAAAGGACGTATGAAGCACACATTGCAGAGATAGCAACTGAGTCACAGGGTCTGAAACTTTGGAAAGTGCAATTTAGGTCACAGGCAGCTAAAACAATTTTATGGCTAGCTATGTTGTAACATAAGCTGTGGTGATAAAGACTCTAAGTCTGCTTGTTGCATTATCTGGTGATGGGGAATTCTGCTCAGAGAAGGAACGCCTTCAAAGGTCTCATCCATGATCATCCATATGGGCAACAGCAAAGGTCTTACTTGTGTGATTTGTCTTTAAGGAAAGAGGCAAGAGCACAGACCCCTGGAGATTCACCTTGATGATGTTGAGCAGTTCATGTCGATCAATGCAGCCATTGCCATCTACATCATAGAGCTTGAAATACCACCGCAACTTCTGCTCCATCTTCCCTCGCAGAACGAGGCTGAGGGCAGCCACGTATTCCATGAAATCAATATATCCATCCTGTCAGAAAAAAACCCAAAATCGTGACAGGAGTAAACAGAGGGAGTTAATGCACTGGAGTTGTTTCACCTTATTGCTCTTTAGAATCACAGCTGAAAGAGAAAGGCCAGCAAGTGGCACAGAGACTTTGATTTAGGAAAAATCTTTAGTGCACAGTTATTTCTCTAGCTCCTAAATACCTGGGTTCCAAAAGTTATGATCTAGTACATAGAGACTCCCCTCTGCTCACCACCTGCAGTGAAGGAACCTGGCTGTCAGCATGAACAAAGCCCCCTCTACACCAAAGCTGACTGCATTTGGCCTGCTGGGAGAGAACATTGAGCCCAGCCCATGGGCTGCAGGTTTTCTGTACTAGTCTATTCTGCCTTTGTGAAACTGTGCTATTCCACTAAGCCGTAGATCTCTTCTCCATTCTGTGGAAGATAATGTGACTAGGGATATTTTGTAAAATAACAGAGCATGATTTGATCACTGAAAAAAATGTTCAGCATTTAGGTTTTTAATATTTCATTTCTTGACTCTATAAAGAAAGTCAAAAGGCTCTTATTTCTTCTGCAAGAAAAATGCCAGTTAGTAAAGGTTCATCAGCCCTAGATTTAAAGCTGACTAAAATGTGAAGCTGTTAAAAACAAACTACAAATAAAACACATATCTACGTCAAAAGATTCTGAATAACAATAATTCTTCAAGAAATAACAGAGCAAAAAAAAATGAAACTTTCAATTATTAAGGTATGTAATCAAAGTCAGGTGCCTTTCTGAAATGGATGCAAATAAACACTTGTAATAGGTGAATGTAGGTGAACTAGCAGAGCACTGCTGTTTTACAGTAAGGATCACCACATTTAATTCATTCAGGGTAGGAAGAAGGGTTGGCAGGCTGAGAGAGTTATGGCTGGTCAGCCTGGAGAACAGAAGGTTCCAGGGAGACTTTGGTGCCTCTTCCAGTACTTAAAAGGGGCTTAGAAAAAGGCTGGAGGGGTACTTTGGACAAGAGCATGTAGTGATAGGACACAAGAAAAATGGCCTTAAGCTGAAGGTGGGCAGATTTAGATTAGGTGTTAGGAGGGAATTTCTGACTGTGGGTGCGGGCAGGCCCTGGCACAGAGCAGCTGGGGCTGCCCCTGGATCCCTGGCAGTGCCCAAGGCCAGGCTGGACAGGCCTTGGAGCGCCCTGGAAGAGTGGAAGGTGTCCCTGCCCATGGCAGGGGTGGCACTGGGTGGTCACAAAGTCCATTCTACCCAGAGCATTCCACGTCTCTATGACTCTGTGCTGCCCCTCCCTGCCATGCCAGCGCTCAGAACCAGCCCCTCTGTGACATCGGCCCTGGCCCGGGCACTGTGAGCGCCACCAAGGCTGTGGGTGCTGTGGCAGTGGCCGCACTGGAGGCGACAGCTCTGCTCTGGCTCTGCCACCTGCGCTGGCGCCGATGGCTTTGCTGGGGCTGCTCGTGCTGCTGGCCCTGGCCGGGCCCGTGTGGGGCACCTGGGACACCTGCAGGTCAGTGGTCCCCCTGAGGACTTTCCCTGTAGGAGCCCCACATGTTCCCCACACCCACACCACAGTGTTCCAGCCACACTCGCCAGAGGAGGAGCCTTGGTTCCCGGCCAGTGCCCAGATACTGGTATAACCTGTCTGTGGGGCTGCAGTAGCACGGGGGGACAGATGTGCCCCTCGGGGGTCCCGAGTTTTCCCGCCACTCAACACTAGGCAGGAAGGGACAACAGAGGACTTTCAGCCTGAGCAGCAGCAGCCACCAAGCAGGGCAGTGATGGCTTTGTGTTACAGAAGGACCTGCAGGCTCCGGCCCATGGCCTCTGACCACAGTTCCGTGGCTTCTGCTGCTGGCACGTCCCATGCGGGTGGCACCAGTGTCCAGCCAGGAGCCTGGCCCGGCATCGTCAGCGTCCAGGCCACCTGGGAGAACGGCACGTGGCACATGTGCACGGGTGTCCTCCTCAGCTCCCAGTGGGTGCTCACGGTCGCACACTGCTTCGCCAGGGCCGGGTAAGAGACAGCAGGGACAGAGATGTCCCCAGAGCACGGGCAGGCGCCCTGCTCACAGCACCACGGGCCACTTCCCTGCCCACCTGGGCAAGCAGAAGGCCGGGCAATGCTGGGCTGCTGCAGCCCGTGGCTCTGCTCCCTGTCACCCCTCTGTCCATCTGCTCCCCAGGGGCATCTCCAAGTGGGACGTGGTGATCGGGGCCACAGATCTGACTCAGATGGGCCCCGGGACTGTGGTGAGACGGATCCAGAGGCTCGTGGTGCACCAGCACTACGTGGCTGCCACGGCCAGGAACGACATCGCCCTGGTGGAGCTGGACCAGCCCGTGGAGTGCAGCGACTACATCCAGCTGGGCTGTGTGCCCGACCCCTCGCTCAGGGTCTCGGAGCTGAAATCCTGCTACATCGCCGGCTGGAACTTTGCCAGACGTGAGTTCCCAACAGGATGTGTGCTCCGAGGGAGAGCTGGGCACCCGGGGACACGGGCTGGGCACAGACAGGGACACAGGCTGGGCACCCTGGGGACATGGTCTGGGCACCCTGGGGACATGGGCTGGGCACAGACAGGGACACGGGCTGGGCACAGACAGGGACATGGGCTGGGCACAGACAGGGACAGGGGCTGGGCACAGACAGGGACACGGGCTGGGCACCCTGGGGACATGGTCTGGGCACCCTGGGGACACGGGCTGGGCACAGACAGGGACACGGGCTGGGCACAGACAGGGACAGGGGCTGGGCACAGACAGGGACACAGCTGGACAACATCACCCGTGGGGAAGGGGCAGGGACACAGGTGGACATTGCTCTGTGGGGAAGGGGCAAAGCCAGGCCCGGGAAGGGGGTTCACCCCAGGCAGGGGAGGGGATGGGTACTGAGCTGCTGGGGCTCATTCCCCTCTGTGCCCACAGCTCAGGGAGCAGGCATGGTGCTGCAGGAGGCCAAGGTCCACCTCATGGACACGGAGTTCTGCAACAGCAGCCGGTGGTACGCGGGGGCCATCCAACCCCGCAACCTGTGTGCTGGGTACCCGCAGGGCGGCATCGACACCTGCCAGGTAGGAGCGTGTGATGAGTCCCTCAGCCCCCGACACAGCCCAGCCTGTCCCCTGTCCACCCCTCCCCTCCCCATCCGCGGATCTTGTCCCATGTCCCCTTCTCCCCAAGGCCTGTTCCTGCCCACAAAGCCCATCCAGTGGCCCCAGCAGACCCAAAGTGCAGATGTGACCCTGGAACATCTGTCCTCTGCACATCTGGGACCCATGCGCAGAGATGGGAGAGCCCCCGACTTGTGCTGGGAATGTGCTGGGAATGCGGACCTGGCAGGGACTGGGGGAAAGGAGCCAGCCCCGGGATTGGGAGAGAGGAGCCGGCCCCGGGACTGGGACAGAGGAGCCAGCCCGGGGATTGGGACAGAGGAGCCAGCCCCGGGACTGGGAGAGAGGAGCCAGCCCCGGGACTGGGACAGAGGAGCCAGCCCCGGGATTGGGACAGAGTGCCAGCCCCGGAATGGGGACAGAGGAGCCAGCCCCGGGATTGGGACAGAGGAGCCAGCCCTGGAGTGGCAGCAGCCCCCCCCACAGTCCCTGAACCATCTCTCCTGGCACAGGGGGACAGCGGGAGTCCCCTCGTCTGCAAGGACAATGAAGCTGACTACTACTGGCTGGTGGGATTGAGCAGCTGGGGAAGAGGCTGTGACAGAGCCAGGCACGCTGGGATCTACACCTCCACTCAGCACTTCTACAACTGGATCCTGATCCAGACGGGCCTGAGCCCAGCAGAAAGCGCTGGTCCAGCACTGAAGCCAGTTGTCACCTTGGCCCCTGAGGAGGAGCCTGAGGAACCAGAGGAACCTGAGGAACCTGAGGAACCTGAGGAACCAGAGGAAGAGATCAACTTGACTCCTGAGTACAACGAGAAACCAGCAGTGACATCCTCGGGCACGTCACTGCCCATGGCATTCCCACACCAGATCCTGGTGCAATTCTGGGATCTGGTGCAGGAGTTCCTGCAGTTTTAGAAGGACAAAAAAAGCCTGAGCAGCAGCAGGATGAGCAGGATCCAGGGCTACAGCGGATCACGGCAGCTCCAAGGCAGCCTTGGGGCCAGAGGCTTCTCTGTCCTGCCCACGCTGCTGCGCTGCAGCCGCAGCGATGCTGACGTGACTGAGGTGTTGAAGTAAAGTTTCTGTGTTCACCATTGCCCGTGTTTGCAGCCCTGCTCAGTGCACTCGCAGCCTCGCCGAGTCCCTGCTCTGTCTGTCCGTCTGCTGTGCTGTTCACATTCATTCTTCAGCCTGGAGAGGGCTCCAGGGAAACCTCAGTGCCCCTTGCAGTGCCTGAAGCAGCTTGTAATAGTGGGGGAGAGCGGCTTCTTGCATGGGCAGGCCATGACAGGACAAGGAGGAATGGATTAAATCTAGAGGAGGGGAGATTGGGATGAGGTGCTGGGAAGGAGTTTTTACTCAGGGGGTGATGAGGCCCTGACCCATGAAGTGTCCAAGGCCAGGTTGGACAGGGCTTGGAGCAACCTGGGATAATGGCAGGTGTCCCTGCCCATGGGACGTGGTAGAATGAGATGATCCTTAAGGTCCCTTCCAACACAAACCATTCTATACTGCTACAATTGCAATTTATAAAAGAAGAATATTGAAAATTTATCCTCTTTTTCATCATCAAAGTTTTCAAAATCTGAAGGTCCAGAGGGCAGACGATTCCATCCATCATGTCTGTATTATGATAGGTGGATTTTCCTCTGGGTGCTCTTGTTCCTTGCCCTTGATCATAAAAGGATCTTAGATTAAGGTACTAACTGTTAACACACTAAGACTAACTAGGTCCATCGCCACTAGTTGCTGTATTTTAACTTCATTCCTCCTGAGATCACTATCACTTTATTTAGATCATAGCTTTTCTGACCAAATCTGAATTTGAGAACCTTCTTATAACATTGTTTACTGCATAACACAGGGCTCACAGGAGAACTCTGGAATGCACAACATCATTGAATAGATTTTAAATTCCTTTAACACTGACACCGCAGGCGGGGCTCGCCTCACTTCAACAAGGGCACAGAAATGTGTTCTCCCCTTCAATTTCGTCCCCTAGAAAAGAGAAAAGAAGGTATGTTCCTCAAATGAAAGCCTTCGACTGATGGGAAAGGGACATTTGGACCTCAATTCAAACGCTTGTAAAGGAGGGACACCAGGGCTGACCCCTCAATTTAAACCTTAGGATGATGAAAACGGGGTGGCTGCCTTCAAATCAAACCCATAATACCACAACAAGACTTTTCCCACTCCCCTTCAAATAGAAGGCAGGGATTCCCTGTCACCCCTGTGATACCCCTAAGGGCCGGGCAAAGGCAGCTGTTCCTTCAATCAACACCCTTCAAACCGCGAGCGAAGAGGGATCCCCTCAGTTCAAACACAGACAACAATACAAGAGCAGCTGCTTCCTTCTCCTTCATTTCTTTTGTCCTCCTCAGCTCTATTTTTGTTCCTGGGACACCGGGGAGGGACTGGCAAGATGAAATTGAGAAGGGGAAGGACAAAACTCCCCGCTCCAAAGCCATACGGGCTCACCTGTTCGACTGCTGCTTCCCGGCACAACGATTCGTCCCTCGGCACCTCCTTTAGGCGATGCTCCACGTATCCAAGCGCGAATCCAGGTGTTCCCCCAGACCCTGTGAGAAGCTCTCGCAGTCCTTCCATGAGACAGCCCCGGGAGCCCCCCAAAAACCCCTCCACTCAGCAGCTCCATGCAAAAGGGAGCTGAGGCAAATCCTCCCCCTAAAACAGCCTCCGTCCGGCAGGAGCCGCCCCCTCATCATCCTCACAGCTCACTCCTAGGGTGCTCTAAGCCCCCATCATGTATTTTTCATATTTATATTCACATTTATATTTAGAATTTATATTACCGTATGTTACTTATATTCTATATTATATCTCTTCATATTACTTACATATATTTATATTTATATTTAAATTAATATTCATAGTTTAGTATTATATCCTTATATATTTATTATATATTTCTATATTTAGATTTACATTTCTACAATACTTACATTATTTAAAATAAAACCCCCGCCTCTAACCAAATAAAAACCAAAGATACCCCTTTATTTAAACCATATTTAAAATTTTAAAAATAATTTTATTTTTCATAATTATATTCACATTTACATTCATAATTTTTATTTATTATATTTATAGATATTATATAGAGAGAATACATTTTAATATAATTATATATATATTATTTTTATATTATACATTTCTTTACTTAAATGTTTATAGATAATGGTATATATATTATATATTTGTATATATGGATTTAAATATTTTTATTATTTATATTTATATTATTTCAAAAATCTCCAGCCTATAACCTAATAAAAGCCAAAAAATCCCCAATGTATTTAAACTATATTTAAATAAAAGTACTGTCATAGCTGCATTCCACACCATGCCCTAAGCTAATCTGACAATTGTTCCTCTCCTTGTACCTGAAACTGAAACTGTTCACCTTGATCATACCTGTCAAAACGTTTTTCTTACTTTTTTCCCTGGGTTTTCTTGGTTTTTTCTTGCCTTTTTTGTGGCCTTTTTTGCCTTTTTTTGTGCCTTGTTTCTTGGATTTTTTCTTTCCTTTTTCTGGACTTTTTCCTGGCATTTCTTGGGTTTCATCTTGGTTTTTTTTCTGGCATATTTGGGGCTTTTGGGGGGGGGGATTTTTCTGGCCCTTTTTGGGTTTTTTCTTGCTATTTTTATTCCCTTTTTTCTGGCGTTTCTTCGATTTTTTCTGGACTTTTTTCTGGCCTTTCTTGGGTTTTCTTCTGGCCTTTCTTGGTTTTTTTCTGAGTTTTTTCCTGCCCATTCTTGGGGGATTTTTTTTGAGATTTTTTTCCTGGCCTTCCTTGGGGTTTTTTTCTGGCCTTTCTTGGGGTCTTTTCTGGGTTTTTTTTTCCTGCAATATGTTCTGGCCTTTCTTGGGTTCTTTTGTGGGATTTTTCCTGGCCTTTCCTGCTTGTTTTTTTTTTTTTTGTTTTGGTTTGGTTTTTTTGGTTTTTTGTTTTGTTTTTTTTTTTTTTTTCTTTGTTTGGGGTTTTTTTCTGGGATTTTCCCTGGTCTTTCTTGAGTTCTTTTCTGGGTTGTTTATTGTTTTTTTTTTTTTCCCGGCCTTTCATGGTTTTTTTCTTGGGGGTTTTTCTGGCCTTTCTTGGGATCTTTTCTGGGTTTTTTTTCTGGGCTTTCCTAGGTTCTTTTCTGGGTTTTTTTTCCTGGCCTTTCTTGGGGTTTTATTTCTGTTTTTTTTCCTGGCCTTTCATGGGTTCTTTTCTAAGTTTTTTTTTTTCGGCCTTTTCTTGGGTTTTTTATCTGGAATTTTTTTTTCTGGCCTTTCTTGGTATTGGGGGTTTTTACAGGCGTTTTTTCTGGCCTTTTTCATTTTTTCTTCTTGGTGGGTTTTTGTTTTCCTCACTAACACAAGTCTAATTACATTAATTCATCTTTTCTTTCATTTCTTTCATTCATAGTTTTCTTTCATGCATTTACCTTCATTCATGGTTACCTTCATTCATTCTTTTCTTTCATTCCCCTTTCCATTCATTGGTATTTTCTTTCATTCATTCTTTTCTCTCCTTCTTCATTCATATTTTTTGTCATTCAATCTTTTCTTTCATTCAATTTTTCCTTCATTGATTCTTTTCTTTCATTCATCCTTTTCTTTCATTCATCTATTTCCTTCATTCATTCTTTTCTTTAATTCATCTTTTTTCCTTCATTCATTCTTTTTCCTTCATTCATCTTTTTCTTTCATTCTTTCATTCTTTCATTCTTCTGACGCCACTCTCCAACAGCGCCTCTCCCTGTCCAGCACACAGCCCGCTTCTCACAGACACAGAGCGCACAGAAATCTGCTACGGCTGTTGGCTTTTCTCACTCCGTCTGGTTCCGCAATTCAAACGCGTACGTGCGCTGATGGCATTGAGGGAAAGCTTTCCAGTGCACAAAACTGGCATTCTGGTAGCACACTTTGATACGCCTTCAGAAAAAGCAGAATCAGCGCCAACTCCTAAGACCCCTGCTGAGGAAGCCAGTCCTCCTTGGCACGCCCCATGCAGCAGACCTCGAAAAACGAGGGGAAAAGTCAAGCTTGGAGTGGAAAAACAGAATATAAATACACCGGCCTGTAAAAAAAGCCTTCACACAGCAATAGTGGGAACCGGTCACATTTCTTCTTCCCTTGCTTTCTGTAATGACATAAAGACGAAGGAAAAAAACCCACATGAAACACAAGGCAGAGCTGGGATTTTACAGCTCTTCGTTTTGGCACTCTGGAGGACAAGCGCCTCTTCCGGGACTGCGACACGATTTGGGGACTGGCCGAGAACGGAGGCAAAAGGTGCCAGAGAGCCCTTTCTATCGCCTTCAGCCCCTCAGCTGTTCTGATGGTTTCGGGGCAGAGCTTGGTCCATTCCTAGATCAAAATGCTAGGGCAACATCTTCAAAACTGCTACCCATCTCTAGTCGGACTTTCCTACATTGCTGTAAACAAACGAGTGGATAGAGAGGGTTTCTCCCCAAATGAATTTAGAGACAAATTCCTATTCTTTACCAATACCTATAGAAAGGAATACCTTGGCAGGTTTTAGCATTGTACACCCACCCCTCCCTGTGAATTGGGCGGCAGCTTTGGGTCCCTCTGGGGGACGGCACCCAGCGCGACCCCCCTCGCCCGCCACCCACCCGCCCCCGCACCGCAGCGGGGCTCCCTCTCCTGGGGACCTTGGGGTGCCCCCAACGGCGTCGGAGCCCCGAGTCTCCAGCCCCTTTTCCTGACCCCCAAAGAAGGCACAGAACGAGTCCGACTGCCCCGCACGGCAGCGCAGCGCTTGCTCCGAGCCCTGGCCGCATGTACATCCCCCCCGAAAGGGATTCTGCTGCAACAAGAAAGGAAGCGGGGGCAGCCCCCGGAAGGGTTGAGGTTCCTCCCCAGTCTCGCTGTCACGGGCCAGGGGCAGCGAGAGGGAGCGGCAGAGCCGGCGGGGGCGGCCCGGCACGGAGCGGGGGCCGCTCTCAGCGCGATGCCGGCAAAGCCGCGGCTCCGGCGCTGTCGGGCGGGCTGTTGGAGCGGCGCGGGGGGATCCGCCGAGAGCCTCCGGCCCCGTGCGGGGACTCCCGCAAGGGCCGAGGGACGCCGGGCTCCGGCCCTCGGGGCTTCATTCTCCGGCACCCCGAGCCCCGCGGCTGCGGGGCAAAGAAGGAAAGGGGGCACGGGAAGAGAGGAGCGAGAGCAGGGCATGAGAAAGGGAGGGCGGGCTGCGGAGGAAAGCGGGTCCGGAAGGGAAAGCCCGGGAGGGGGGTAGAGGGAGGGTGGACAGAGGAGGGAGAGAGGGGGAACAGAAGGGAGTAGCGGGGTAGGGACAGGACAGGAAGGAGCCGGGCTTGTGGGGGGAGAGGGAACGGGGGCAAGGGAGCGAGAGAAGGCGAATACGGGGAGAAGGAAGGAGGGGCAGAGAGAGGGACAGGCGGGGCAGTCTCCCAGAGGCGCGGCTGCACCCCGAGCCCGGCCCGGCGCCTCGCCCTGCCCGGGTGCTGCGCCCGGCGGAGCCGGGCTCGCTTGGGAGACCCTGGGCTGGAGTGGGCTCGCTTGGGAGACCCTGGGCTGGAGTGGGCTCGCTTGGGAGACCCTGGGCTGGAGCGGGCTCTGCGGCTGAATGCAGCTGTTAGCGGCTCAACTCGCCTATTGTCGGCTGCGTTCGGCGGCACTCGCCTCTTCGGCGCGCCTCGGCTTCATTCGGCCGAACTCGGAGCCGCTCTGTGCGTTCGGCGGGCCTCGGCTTCATTCGGCAGAACTCGGAGCCGGTCTCTGCGTTCGGCGCGCCTCGGCTTCATTCGGCAGAACTCGGAGCCGCTCTGTGCGTTCGGCGGGCCTCGGCTTCATTCGGCCGAACTCGGAGCCTCTCTCCGCGTTCGGCCCTCCTCGGCTTCATTCGGCCGAACTCGGAGCCGCTCTCTGCGTTCGGCGCGCCTCGCCTCGGCTCGGCTCCCTCAGGGCACGCACGCGGCGCCGCCTCCCGTTCAACTCGCCCAGCTCGGGGCTCTCCCGCTGCCGCGTCCCGCGGGCGGCCCGGCCATCGCACGGACACGGCCGGGAGCGCGGCGTGGGACAGGAGCTCATTAGGCGGTCACCGCACTCGCGCTCGTTGGCGCGCACGACGGCAGGCGGATCGGTTCGGCTGAGCTCGGCTCGCTTCGGGCAGCCTCGGAAGCCTGGCCTGGGTTCGCCCGAGGCCGTCAGGTTCGGCTGCTCTCGCCTCGGGTCGGCTGAGCTCGTTCCATTCGGCCCAAGGCGGCGTCGTTCGCTTGTGCCTGTAGAAATATCTTTCTATATAGATTGTAGTTTTCTATATTTAGATTTATATTTCTATAATACTAATATTATTCAAAATAAAAAAACCCACCTCTAACCAAATAAATGCAAACAACCACCTTCTTTTAAACGATACTGAAATATTATACTTTGTATACCTGTATTCACATTTATATTTATAGTTTCTTTTGATACATTATATTAATAAATGTATATAACATACATAAAGTCCTAGAAATGTATTTAATTATTTATATTATGTATCCTATTTACTGCTACAACTAATTTTTTCTTATCTTTTTAAACTTTATCTGTATGTATTTATGATGTATTTCTAGACTTAGATTTCTACCTTTATGTTATTTGCATTTCAAATTTTTATGATCAAAACCCTGCCTACTGACAAATAAAAAACCCTGCTTTGTTTACCTATTTTAGAAATATTTTTACATTTATAATTTTCATATTTACATTTATAATTTGTTCTATATGCCATGAGAACATACCTGCTCCCGCACCGCAGTGGGGCTCCCTCCCTTTCCTGGGGACCTTGGCGTGCCCCCAATGGCATCAGAGCCCCGAGTTTTCACCCCCTTTTCCTCCATTTAGAAACGACACTGGAACTTTTTTCTGGAAACAAAGACATTACCAGAATCCTCTCCCTCTGTCCCAGACAGACAGATATTCAGTTATGCGTTGACTGGGCAGCAGTTTCTTAAATAGAATGATAAACAGTATGTAAACATTTGAGCTACAAGCAAACAGGCAAATCTGAACAAGGTACTGGTGGCCAACCACTGAAGTTATTTTGAAGCAATCTTTTAAACAATAAAATAACATATTAAATCTTTTCCTATTATTTATATTTACTCATATTTTTATTTATATATACGTATATATCTTGATTATAAATCTCAATATTCAGAAGTATATAACAGTAATAATCTATATAAATATTATTTAAAATAAAAACCCTGCCTCTACTTCAATAAGAGCAAAAAAAACACCAACTCTTTCTTTTAAACAGTATTTAAATAGATTTTGTCCTTATGTTTTCATATTTCTATTCACATTTATATTTATCATGTACATTAATGGATATGGCTTACTTATACATTTACCTTTATAAATGTCAATTTATAAATATATTTATAGTCTGTATTACATCTATTCCGAGTACTTATTTAGATACTTCTAAACATATTTTTATATATTGATTATATAGTTCTGTCTTAAGATTTTGACTTCTGTAACACTTCTATTATTTAAAATCAAACCCCTGCCTCTACTGAAATAAAAGCCAAAAAATTCCCTTTCTTTTAAACGATATTTACATATTTTTATATTTATATTCCCATTTATAATTTCTATTGCTGTATAATGTCATTTATATTCTATGCTACAGCTCTTCATATTACTTACATATGTTTAAATTTATATTCATAGTTTAGTCATTTCTCTTTATGTATTTATTAGATATTTCTATCTTAAGAGTCACATTTTTATTATACTTAGATGATTTAAAATAAAACCCCTGCCTCTAACCAAATAAAAGCCAAAGACACCCCTTTGTGTAGGCCATATTTATAATTCTAAAAATCATTTTATTTTTCCTAATTCTATTCACATTTACATTTATAATTTTGATTTATTATATTTATCGATATTATATATATTAAGAGAGAATACCTTTTCATGTAATAATAAATATATTATTTTTATATTATATAGTTCTTTTTCTCTTCCTTATTTCTATTCAATATTTATAGATATCGGTATATATGTTATATATTTGTATATCTGGATTTTAGTTTTATATTATTTCTATTAATTTTATTTATAAAAAACCCCCAGCCTATAACCTAATAAAAACCAAAATATCCCCAAGTTATTTTAACTATGTTGAAATATTTTTATATTTACAATCTATATTTACATATCTTTGTTTATATATATATAGTAGACTATCATTTATCTCTATTATAATATGTTACAATAATAACTATATATTATAGTTTCATATATTTATGTATTTGTTTTCTGTATTTATGCCTACCACTATAGTTTTATATATTTTTTAAATTTATATTTATTTCTATTTTCATCTATATATTAGACCACCATCAGTTCATTACCCCAGCACATCAGACCCACAGGGATCCTGCGCCTGCCTCAGCACCAGCCCGCGCTCGTCCCATCGCAGCGGGGCGGAGCCAAACCTGTTTCTGTCGCTGACGGAACAAAGACCCCACAGCACCGAGCCCTCACCAGAACTCAAACCAATCTGACTGTCAATGCATTTCAGATCCCACCAGAACTGGCCCCAAACCTCCGTACGTGCTCAGCATCAACTTCCTCCTAGACCAGTATCTCAAAAACCCAAACAACTCAAATACACACTGGAAATGACATAACTGCTAACAAAAAGAAACGCCAATTAAAAATGAAATCCAACCAACTCACTACACTCAAAACTGTACAACTGACCCTAAACATTACTAAAAAAAGGCCCCAAAGCTCTACCTTGATGCCAACTCACAAAAAAGAACCAATAATCTATGAAAGGTATTTTAAAAAAATTTTCAAAAGCTAATTAAAAGCATGAAAATAAAAAAATCTCATCTATTAAAATCCTAGAAACTATCACTACCCAAATTAAAAAACATACTGCCTATAAAAACCCACCATATCAATGCCCCTGGCCCCCCAAAAAAAACCATTGAACCACAAAGAAATCAGAACTTAGGAAAACTAAAACTGTAACGTTGGAGAAGTTACACCGTATCCCTTATCATCCACCAACTACAAACAACATAGAACAATACAATCAATTCTTAAAAAACACCTTAAAACCACTACATTAAAAAACCTTTCAAAAATTGAAAACTGCATTTAACAAAAGCCAACTAATAAATTAACACCCAAAACTCCAGGACTGAGCTGGTCCTACCAAATCTCTATGTTTATAGATACAGTGAACAAAACCAAAATCCCACTCATACATACCTATCACAAGTCTCTGAAAGAAACCTATTGAAATTCATCCTACCTCAAATACAAACCCACTCACCCAGAAAGTTAGCTTCACTCAAAAAACAATTCACACAGAGTTAATAATACCAAGAAATAAAACAACACACACCATATACCACCAACAGTATATCACCATATAATAGTGAAGGGAAAAGAACCCACATTTTTTTACTTTTTATTTTTTTTAACATAGCTTCCTTTATTAGCTAGAACAAAAGATTTTGCCAGGACTGTAACAACCACTACTTTTTCTTCCTCTCCTTCTGAAATGTCCCTTCTCATTCCCAAATTCCTTACAACTTCTGAGTTTGAATCCAAGCAAAAAGCAAAATTTCTGCACTTGTGCATTCGATGCTCCAGTCACATTCTCTGTTTCCCTCCACATCTTCTTCCGCTTGCAGTCTTCACGCTGTCCTGCTGTGATGAGTCTGACAGAAGAATTGGCACATGTTAAGAGAGGATCTCCCTCCCTCCCTCCCTCCCCAGAGCTGGTTTCATGAGCACATTTCAATCAATCCCAACCCTGCAATAATGCACGCTCACCTGAACGAGGGGCATACATCTGCAAAGGTCACTACATCCATAAAAGCACGTCCTCATTCGTTGCTGCAATTACTCACCAGCCCATCCGGCCAGGATCAGAGCTCTCTGCGCACCGAGCAGACGGCAACCAGCAGGGACCTTTCTCCCACTCTCCAGCACGGACCTGTCAAGCCAGAGAGAAGTTTACAGACACCGGGAGGCGGCGGGACAGCACGGGACCGGACGGGTGACCGGCCTCACCTCCAAAGCCGGCGGCAGAAAGGGCGGCGAGCGCCGGGATCCCGCTCCGCCTGCTGCACCGCCCCGGGGCCGCCCCGCCGGGATTGTCCGGCCCGCGGTCGATTCCACCGCCCGGAGAGGGGCGTGCGCGGGCTCGGGGGGTGCAGCCCTGTTCCGACGCCGCTCGCCCGCCCCGCGCCCGCTGCCCCCGGCCCGCCGAGCGCTGCGACCGCGCCTCTGCCGCCCGCCGAAACCGGCCCCGCCGCCCCGCCCATTCTTCTCAGCCGTCGTGTCCCTTTGCACGCCCGAACGTCCTTCCCCCGTGCCCGCCCTTTACAGAAACGGCCCCGCCCGCCGCTCGCTCCCGCCCCTCGCCCTTGCCTCGCTCGGGGGGGCGGCAGACCCACCGGGCTCTGCGATTTTCCCGCCCGTTTCGCCACCACCTTGAGAGCGTCAGAGAAAGTCCGCGACATTAGGGACACGCCGCCCCCAAGATGGCGGCCGCGAGAGGCCCTCCCGGCAGCGAGAGGCGTTGTCCCCGATGCCTGGCAGAAACCCGACAAAATACGCAGCCCCGCGGCGCCGCTGAGCCCACAGCCCCTGGCGGGTACGCTTGAAACGCCGCAGAAAATGCCGCCGGAGCCGCGCCGGCGTCGCTGTTCCGTGCAGGCAGTGCGCTTAAACCCCCCCCGGGGCCTTCCATTTTCGCGCCCTTTTCGCCGCCCTCTTCAGAAGGTCAAGCGAGTCCGCGACATTGGCGGCACGCCCCTCCCAACATGGCGGCCCCCCGGCTGCCTCTCGCTGCGCGGCTGCAGTACCGAGCTCTGCCCACAAGGCGGCAGCACTGCCGCGCGCCTCGGGGCTGGGGCAGGGAGCGGCAGAAAGGAACGGGGGCGATCCCCCCCGCCAAAAACCGCTCTGGAATAAATGCCCCAAAACAACCGGGAAGAAGGAAAAACCATCCCGCCTCTAACCCGAAAGGATAAAACAACAAAAATCAAACCCCAACAACTGCTTTGACAAATACTTAAATATTTTTAAAAAATTTTTTCATATTAATATTCACACTTCCATTTATAATGTCTATTGATGTATAATGTCTATTTATACATTTCTACTTTAAAAAAAAATTATTTTCTATATTGCATCTATTCCTTAGATTTCTTTCTATGTTTTTATACATATTTTTACATATTCATTATATATTTCTGCCTTAATTTTTACTTCCGTATCACTTCAATTATTTCAAATAAAACCTCTGCATCTACCCAAATAAAACCCAAAAAGAACCCCTTTCTTTTCAACTGTATTTAAATTTAAAAAAAAATTATATTTAGATTTATATTTAAAACGCATATTTATGTATAATGTTTATTTTTACATTTCTAATTTCCGATTTCTTTAAACATTTTTATTCTATTTTACATCTGTTCCTTTTAGTTATATTTTTTATATATTTTTATTCAGATCTTTATATATTTCTTTTTATTTCTGTGTTAAGATTTTTACTTTTGTAACACTAATATTATTTAAAATAAAACCCCTGCCTCTACCCAAATTAAAGCCAAAAAGAACGCCTTTCTTTTCAACTGTATTTAAATATTTTTAAATGGTATTTTTCAGATTCATATTCACATTTACATTTAAAATGTATTCTAATGTATACCGTTATTTGTATTCCATGTTAAATCTCTTCCTATTATTTATATTTACTTATATTTATTTATATATATCTATATATGTATCTATTACATATCTCAATATTTAGAAATATATAACAGTAATAATTATATTCATATTATTTGAAATGAAACCCCTGCCTCTAACTCAATAAGAACAAAAAAAAAAAAAAAACCAAACAACCCAACCCTTTCTTTCAAACAGTATTTAAATAGATTTTGTCCTTATGTTTTCATATTTCTATTCACATTCATATTTATAATGTACATTAATGGATATGGCTTACTTATACATTTACCTTTATAAAGGTCAATTTATAAATACATTTATATTCTGTATTACATCTATTCCGAGTACTTATTTGGACACATTTAAACATATTTTTACATACTGATTATATATTTCTGTGGTAAGATTTTTACTTCTGTAACACTTCTATTATTTAAAATCAAACCCCTGCCTCTACTGAAATAAAAGCCAAAAAATTCCCTTTCCTTTAAACGATATTTACATATTTTTATATTTATATTCCCATTGATAATTTCTATTGCCGTATAATGCCATTTACATTCTATACTACAACTCTTCGTATTACTTACATATGTTTAAATCTATAGTCATAGTTTAGTCATTTCTCTTCATATATTTATTAGCTTTTTCTATCTTAAGAGTCACATTTTTGTTATACTTAGATGATTTAAAATAAAACCCCTGCCTCTAACCAAATAAAAGCCAAAGACACCCCTTTGTGTAGGCCATATTTATAATTCTAAAAATCATTTTATTTTTCCTAATTCTATTCACATTTACATTTATAATTTTGATTTATTATATTTATCGATATTATATATATTTGAGAGAATACCTTTTCATGTAATAATAAATATATTATTTTTATATTATAGATTTCTTTTTCTCTTCTTTATTTCTATTAGATATTTATAGATATCGGTATATATGACATATATTTGTATATCTGGATTTTAATTTTTATATTATTTCTATTAATTTTATTTATAAAAAAGCCCCAGCCTATAACCTAATAAAAACCAAAAAATCCCCAAGTTATTTTAACTATGTTGAAATATTTTTATATTTACAATCTATATTTATATATCTTTGTATATATATATAATTCACTATCATTTATCTATATTATGTTATGATAATATACTATATATTATAGTTTCATATATGCATGTATTTGTTTTCTCCATTTATGCTTACCACTATCGTTTTATAGATTTTATTTCTATTTTTCATATTCACATTCACATGCATATTTATACCGGACATTGATCTGTTAAGTAATTGATATCATATATCACGTCTATTCCTATGATCTCTATTTATTTATCTTTTGTGGATTTATAAATATCTCTATATCTTCATTTTATATTTCTTTATTTAGATTTATATTTCTATAATACTTCTTTTATTCCAAAGAAAACCCATATCTCTAACCAAATAAATACAAAAAAACCCTTCTTTTAAACGACATTCAAACATTTTTATTTACACTACAATTAATTATATTCACATTTATGTTTATCGTTTCTTTGTTGCATTATCTTAATAATTGTATATAATATATCTAAAATACTAAAAATATATTGAAATTATTTAAATTATGTATCATATCTACTGCTATTACTATTTTTTCCCCATATTTTAAAATTTTATTTTTATGTCTGTATGTATTTATATTTCTATACCTAGACTTCTACTTTTGTATTATTTGTATTTATAATTTTTATGGTCAAACCCCTGCCTACTGACAAGTAAAAACACCCGCTTTATTTAACTATTATAAAAAAAATTATAATTATAATTTTCCTATGTATATTTCTAATTTGTTATATATTATATGATAACATGTCGATGAACTATATTTATATATATATTTTATACGTATTTCGTATAACGTATTTTAATAAGATATATACAGCATTACTTGTATTATGTATTGTATCAATTTTTATTTTGCTGTATTTATGAATCTTTTCTATTTCTATAAAAGTCTGCATATATTAGTCATACATTTCTCTGTATTTTGATGGGGGTTTCGTTTCTATTTATAATCTATATTTTTATATATCTTTAAACATATATAATACTCTGTATTAAAAATATTATATCCTATTGTAATATATAATGATCGAGGTTACATGTTTTATATTGATATATTCGGTCTCTATTTAAAGCTTTTTATTCCCATTTCTATACACATGTTTGTTCTGTTAAAAGATAGTTGTAGTTATCATTTTACATTCAAAATCCAATTCCTAAAGAAAATTACAAAACAACAGCATCGAATTCCCACCAATATCTGCCAAAAACATCGAGATACCTCCACCAGCCAAATAAATGCCAGAGAAAAAACCACACAACACCATTTGCACTAACAATTCTCATCACATCAGAAAAATGGAATCAAACTTTTAAAAAACCCTAGAGAAACACAGCAAATCACAAAAAATACTAAAAAACAATCAAACCATGTTACTAAACTCCAAACAGTGCCACTGACCCTGAACCTTACTTAAAAAAACAAAAAACAACCTTCACAGCACTACACTAAATCAAAGAATAACCAATACTCTGTAAAAATAACTTTTAAAACCGAACTAATTAACGAAACAGAAAAAAATCTCAACTAATAAAAAAAGAGAAAATAACTACCCAAATTAAAAATCTACTTTAGAAGACCAACTATATAAATACCCACGTTCCCAAAAATAAAACTGATAAACAGCCAAATACACAAAAGGACAACAAATACAAAAAAAGGGAAAAAACAAAAAAAAAAGAAAAAAAAAAATAGACAAAAAAAACCCCAAACAAAACCCCACCAAAAATTCCCCAAAACCAAATAAACTTAAATTTACAACAAAAAAAAGGATGATGAAAAGCCATACGGTGGCTGCCTTCAAATCAAACCCATAGTACCACAACAAGACTTTTCCCACTCCCCTTCAAACAGAAGGCAGGGATTCCCTGTCACCCCTGTGATACCCCTAAGGGCCGGGCAAAGGCAGCTGTTCCTTCAATCAACGCCCTCAAACCGCGAGCGAAGAGGGATCCCCTCAGTTCAAACACAGACAACAACACAAGAGCAGCTGCTTCCTTCTCCTTCATTTCTTTTTGTCCTCCTAAGCTCTATTTTTGTTCCTGGGACACCGGGGAGGGACCGGCAGGATGAAATTGAGAAGGGGAAGGACAAAACTCCCCGCTCCAAATCCACACGGGCTCACCTGTTCGACTGCTGCTTCCCGGCACAACGATTCGTCCCTCGGCACCTCCTTTAGGCGATGCTCCACGTATCCAAGCGCGAATCCAGGTGTTCCCCCAAACCCTGCGAGAGGCTCTCGCAGTCCTTCCATGAGACAGCCCCGGGAGCCCCCCAAAAACCCCTCCACTCAGCAGCGCCATGCAAAATGGAGCTGAGGCAAAACCTCCCCCTAAAACAGCCTCCGTCCGGCAGGAGCCGCCCCCTCATCATCCTCACACTCGCACCTGGCGCTGCTCCGAGCCCCCATCATCCTCACACTCGCACCTGGCGCTGACGCCACTCTCCAACAGCGCCTCTCCCTGTCCAGCACACAGCCCGCTTCTCACAGACACAGAGCGCACAGAAATCTGCTACGGCTGTTGGCTTTTCTCACTCCGTCTGGTTCCGCAATTCAAACGCGTACGTGCGCTGATGGCATTGAGGGAAAGCTTTCCAGTGCACAAAACTGGCATTCTGGTAGCACACTTTGATACGCCTTCAGAAAAAGCAGAATCAGCGCCAACTCCTAAGACCCCTGCTGAGGAAGCCAGTCCTCCTTGGCACCCCCCATGCAGCAGACCTCGAAAAACGAGGGGAAAAGTCAAGCTTGGAGTGGAAAAACAGAATATAAATACACCGGCCTGTAAAAAAAGCCTTCACACAGCAATAGTGGGAACCGGTCACATTTCTTCTTCCCTTGCTTTCTGTAATGACATAAAGACGAAGGGAAAAAACCCACACGAAACACAAGGCAGAGCTGGGATTTTACAGCTCTTCGTTTTGGCACTCTGGAGGACAAGCGCCTCTTCCGGGACTGCGACACGATTTGGGGACTGGCCGAGAACGGAGGCAAAAGGTGCCAGAGAGCCCTTTCTATCGCCTTCAGCCCCTCAGCTGTTCTGATGGTTTCGGGGCACAGCTTGGTCCATTCCTAGATCAAAATGCTAGGGCAATATCTTCAAAACTGCTACCCATCTCTAGTCGGACTTTCCTACATTGCTGTAAACAAACGAGTGGATAGAGAGGGTTTCTCCCCAAATGAATTTAGAGACAAATTCCTATTCTTTACCAATACCTATAGAAAGGAATACCTTGGCAGGTTTTAGCATTGTACACCCACCCCTCCCTGTGAATTGGGCGGCAGCTTTAGGTCCCTCTGGGGGACGGCACCCAGCGCGACCCCCCTCGCCCGCCACCCACCCGCCCCCGCACCGCAGCGGGGCTCCCTCTCCTGGGGACCTTGGGGTACCCCCGACGGCGTCGGAGCCCCGAGCCTGCAGCCCCTTTTCCTGACCCCCAAAGAAGGCACAGAACGAGTCCGACTGCCCCGCACGGCAGCGCAGCGCTTGCTCCGAGCCCTGGCCGCATGTACATCCCCCCCGAAAGGGATTCTGCTGCAACAAGAAAGGAAGCGGGGGCAGCCCCCGGAAGGGTTGAGGTTCCTCCCCAGCCTCGCTGTCACGGGCCAGGGGCAGCGAGAGGGAGCGGCAGAGCCGGCGGGGGCGGCCCGGCACGGAGCGGGGGCCGCTCTCAGCGCGATGCCGGCAAAGCCGCGGCTCCGGCGCTGTCGGGCGGGCTGTTGGAGCGGCGCGGGGGGATCCGCCGAGAGCCTCCGGCCCCGTGCGGGGACTCCCGCAAGGGCCGAGGGACGCCGGGCTCCGGCCCTCGGGGCTTCATTCTCCGGCACCCCGAGCCCCGCGGCTGCGGGGCAAAGAAGGAAAGGGGGCACGGGAAGAGAGGAGCGAGAGCAGGGCATGAGAAAGGGAGGGCGGGCTGCGGAGGAAAGCGGGTCCGGAAGGGAAAGCCCGGGAGGGGGGTAGAGGGAGGGTGGACAGAGGAGGGAGAGAGGGGGAACAGAAGGGAGTAGCGGGGTAGGGACAGGACAGGAAGGAGCCGGGCTTGTGGGGGGAGAGGGAACGGGGGCAAGGGAGCGAGAGAAGGCGAATACGGGGAGAAGGAAGGAGGGGCAGAGAGAGGGACAGGCGGGGCAGCCTCCCAGAGGCGCGGCTGCACCCCGAGCCCGGCCCGGCGCCTCGCCCTGCCCGGGCTGCTGCGCTCGGCGGAGCCGGGCTCGCTTTGGAGACACTGGGCTGGAGTGGGCTCGCTTGGGAGACCCTGGGCTGGAGTTGGGTCGCTTGGGAGACCCTGGGCTGGAGCGGGCTCTTGGGCTGCATGCAGCTGTTAGCGGCTCAACTCGCCTATTGTCGGCTGCGTTCGGCGGCACTCGCCTCTTCGGCGCGCCTCGGCTTCATTCGGCCGAACTCGGAGCCGCTCTGTGCGTTCGGCGCGCCTCGGCTTCATTCGGCAGAACTCGGAGCCGCTCTCTGCGTTCGGCGCGGCTCGGCTTCATTCGGCCGAACTCGGAGCCGCTCTCTGCGTTCGGCGCGCCTCGGCTTCATTCGGCCGAACTCGGAGCCTCTCTCTGCGTTCGGCCCTCCTCGGCTTCATTCGGCCGAACTCGGGAGCCGCTCTCTGCGTTCGGCGCGCCTCGCCTCGGCTCGGCTCCCTCAGGGCACGCACGCGGCGCCGCCTCCCGTTCAACTCGCCCAGCTCGGGGCTCTCCCGCTGCCGCGTCCCGCGGGCGGCCCGGCCATCGCACGGACACGGCCGGGAGCGCGGCGTGGGACAGCAGCTCATTAGGCGGTCACCGCACTCGCGCTCGTTGGCGCGCACGACAGCAGGCGGATCGGTTCGGCTGAGCTCGGCTCGCTTCGGGCAGCCTCGGAAGCCTGGCCTCGGTGCGCCCGAGGCCGTCAGGTTCGGCTGCTCTCGCCTCGGTTCGGCCGAGCTCGTTCCATTCGGCCCAAGGCGGCGTCGTTCGCTTGTGCCTGTAGAAATATCTTTCTATATAGATTGTAGTTTTCTATATTTAGATTTATATTTCTATAATACTAATATTATTCAAAATAAAAAAACCCACCTCTAACCAAATAAATGCAAACAACCACCTTCTTTTAAACGATACTGAAATATTATACTTTGTATAATTGTATTCACATTTATATTTATAGTTTCTTTTGATACATTATATTAATAAATGTATATAACATACATAAAGTCCTAGAAATGTATTTAATTATTTATATTATGTATCCTATCTACTGCTACAACTAATTTTTTCTTATCTTTTTAAACTTTATCTGTATGTATTTATGATGTATTTCTAGACTTAGATTTCTACCTTTATGTTATTTGCATTTCAAATTTTTATGATCAAAACCCTGCCTACTGACAAATAAAAAACCCTGCTTTGTTTACCTAGTTTTAGAAATATTTTTACATTTATAATTTTCATATTTACATTTATAATTTGTTCTATATGCCATGAGAACATACCTGCTCCCGCACCGCAGTGGGGCTCCCTCCCTCTCCCGGGGACCTTGGCGTGCCCCCAATGGCATCAGCGCCCCGAGTTTTCACCCCCTTTTCCTCCATTTAGAAACGACACTGGCACTTTTTTCTGGAAACAAAGACATTACCAGAATCCTCTCCCTCTGTCCCAGACAGACAGATATTCAGTTATGCGTTGACTGGGCAGCAGTTTCTTAAATAGAATGATAAACAGTATGTAAACATTTGAGCTACAAGCAAACAGGCAAATCTGAACAAGGTACTGGTGGCCAACCACTGAAGTTATTTTGAAGCAATCTTTTAAACAATAAAATAACATATTAAATCTTTTCCTATTATTTATATTTACTCATATTTTTATTTATATATATGTATATATCTTGATTATAAATCTCAATATTCAGAAGTATATAACAGTAATAATCTATATAAATATTATTTAAAATAAAAACCCTGCCTCTACTTCAATAAGAGCAAAAAAAACACCAACTCTTTCTTTTAAACAGTATTTCAATAGATTTTATCCTTATGTTTTCATATTTCTATTCACATTTATATTTATTATGTACATTAATGGATATGGCTTACTTATACATTTACCTTTATAAATGTCAATTTATAAATATATTTATAGTCTGTATTACATCTATTCCGAGTACTTATTTAGATACTTCTAAACATATTTTTATATATTGATTATATAGTTCTGTCTTAAGATTTTGACTTCTGTAACACTTCTATTATTTAAAATCAAACCCCTGCCTCTACTGAAATAAAAGCCAAAAAATTCCCTTTCTTTTAAACGATATTTACATATTTTTATATTTATATTCCCATTTATAATTTCTATTGCTGTATAATGTCATTTATATTCTATGCTACAGCTCTTCATATTACTTACATATGTTTAAATTTATAGTCATAGTTTAGTCATTTCTCTTTATATATGTATTAGATATTTCTATCTTAAGAGTCACATTTTATTATACTTAGATGATTTAAAATAAAACCCCTGCCTCTAACCAAATAAAAACCAAAGACACCCCTTTGTTTAAACCATATTTAAAATTCTAAAAATAATTTTATTTTTCATAATTCTATTCAACATTTACATTTATAATTTTGATTTATTATATTTATCGATATTATATATATTAAGAGAGAATACCTTTTCATGTAATAATAAATATATTATTTTTATATTATAGATTTCTTTTTCTCTTCTTTATTTCTATTCAATATTTATAGATATCGGTATATATGTTATATATTTGTATATCTGGATTTTAATTTTTATATTATTTCTATTAATTTCATTTATAAAAAACCCCCAGCCTATAACCTAATAAAAACCAAAATATCCCCAAGTTATTTTAACTATGTTGAAATATTTTTATATTTACAATCTATATTTACATATCTTTGTTTATATATATATAGTAGACTATCATTTATCTCTATTATAATATGTTACAATAATAACTATATATTATAGTTTCATATATTTATGTATTTGTTTTCTGTATTTATGCCTACCACTATAGTTTTATATATTTTTTAAATTTATATTTATTTCTATTTTCATCTATATATTAGACCACCATCAATTCATTACCCCAGCACATCAGACCCACAGGGATCCTGCGCCTTCCTCAGCACCAGCCCGCGCTCGTCCCATCGCAGCGGGGCGGAGCCAAACCTGTTTCTGTCGCTGACGGAACAAAGACCCCACAGCACCGAGCCCTCACCAGAACTCAAACCAATCTAACTGTCAATGCACTTCAGATCCCACCAGAACTGGCCCCAAACCTCCCTACATGCTCATCATCAACTTCCTCCTAGACCAGTATCTCAAAAACCCAAACAACTCAAATACACACTGGAAATGACACAACTGCAAACAAAAAGAAACGCCAATCAAAAATGAAATCAAACCAACTCACTACACTCAAAACTGTACAACTGACCCTAAACATTACTAAAAAAAGCCCCCAAAGCTCTACCTTGATGCTAACTCACAAAAAAGAACCAATAATCTATGAAAGGTATTTTAAAAAATTTTTCAAAAGCTAATTAAAAGCATGAAAATAAAAAAAATCTCATCTATTAAAATCCTAGAAACTATCACTACCCAAATTAAAAAACATACTGCCTATAAAAACCCACCATATCAATGCCCCTGGCCCCCCAAAAAAAACCATTGAACCACAAACAAATCAGAACTTAGGAAAACTAAAACTGTAACGTTGGAGAAGTTACACCGTATCCCTTATCATCCACCAACTACAAACAACATAGAACAATACAATCAATTCTTAAAAAACACCTTAAAACCACTACATTAAAAAACCTTTCAAAAATTGAAAACTGCATTTAACAAAAGCCAACTAATAAATTAACACCCAAAACTCCAGGACTGAGCTGGTCCTACCAAATCTCTATGTTTATAGATACAGTGAACAAAACCAAAATCCCACTCATACATACCTATCACAAGTCTCTGAAAGAAACCTATTGAAATTCATCCTACCTCAAATACAAACCTACTCACCCAGAAAGTTAGCTTCACTCAAAAAACAATTCACACAGAGTTAATAATACCAAGAAATAAAACAACACACACCATATACCACCAACAGTATATCACCATATAATAGTGAAGGGAAAAAAACCCACGTTTTTTTACTTTTTATTTTTTTTAACATAGCTTCCTTTATTAGCTAGAACAAAAGATTTTGCCAGGACTGTAACAACCACTACTTTTTCTTCCTCTCCTTCTGAAATGTCCCTTCTCATTCCCAAATTCCTTACAACTTCTGAGTTTGAATCCAAGCAAAAAGCAAAATTTCTGCACTTGTGCATTCGATGCTCCAGTCACATTCTCTGTTTCCCTCCACATCTTCTTCCGCTTGCAGTCTTCACGCTGTCCTGCCGTGATGAGTTTGACAGAAGAATTGGCACATGGTAAGAGAGGATCTCCCTCTCCCCCTCCCTCCCTCCCCAGAGCTGCTTTCATTAGCACATTTCAATCGATCCCAACCCTGCAATAATGCACGCTCACCTGAACGAGGGGCATACATCTGCAAAGGTCACTACATCCATAAAAGCACGTCCTCATTCATTGCTGCAATTACTCACCAGCCCATCCGGCCAGGACCAGAGCTCTCTGCGCACCGAGCAGACGGCAACCAGCAGGGACCTTTCTCCCACTCTCCAGCACGGACCTGTCAAGCCAGAGAGAAGTTTACAGACACCGGGAGGTGGCGGGACGGCACGGGACCGGACGGGTGACCGGCCTCACCTCCAAAGCCGGCGGCAGAAAGGGCGGCGAGCGCCGGGATCCCGCTCCGCCTGCTGCGCCGCCCCGGGGCCGCCCCGCCGGGATTGTCCGGCCCGCGGTCGATTCCACCGCCCGGAGAGGGGCGCGCGCGGGCTCGGGGGGTGCAGCCCTGTTCCGACGCTGCTCGCCCGCCCCACGCCCGCTGCCCCCGGCCCGCCGAGCGCTGCGACCGCGCCTCTGCCGCCCGCCGAAACCGGCCCCGCCGCCCCCCCAATGTTCTCAGCCATCGTGTCCCTCTGCGCTCCCGAACCTCCTTCCCCCGTGCCCGCCCTTTACAGAAACGGCCCCGCCCGCCGCTCGCTCCCGCCCCTCGCCCTTCCCTCGCTCGGGGGGGCGGCAGACCCACCGGGCTCTGCGATTTTCCCGCCCGTTTCGCCACCACCTTGAGAGCGTCAGAGAAAGTCCGCGACATTAGGGACACGCCGCCCCCAAGATGGCGGCCGCGAGAGGCCCTCCCGGCAGCGAGAGGCGTTGTCCCCGATGCCTGGCAGAAACCCGACAAAATACGCAGCCCCGCGGCGCCGCTGAGCCCACAGCCCCTGGCGGGTACGCTTGAAACGCCGCAGAAAATGCCGCCGGAGCCGCGCCGGCGTCGCTGTTCCGTGCAGGCAGTGCGCTTAAACCCCCCCCGGGGCCTTCCATCTTCGCGCCCTTTTCGCCGCCTTCTTCAGAAGGTCAAGCGAGTCCGCGACACTGGCGGCACGCCACTCCCAACATGGCGGCCGCTCGGCTGCCTCTCGCTGCGCGGCTGCAGTACCGCGCTCTGCCCACAAGGTGGCAGCACTGCCGCGCGCCTCGGGGCTGGGGCAGGGAGCGGCAGAAAGGAACGGGGGCGATCCCCCCCGCCAAAAACCGCTCTGGAATAAATGCCCCAAAACAACCGGGAAGAAGGAAAAACCATCCCGCCTCTAACCCGAAAGGATAAAACAACAAAAATCAAACCCCAACAACTGCTTTGACAAATACTTAAATATTTTTAAAATATTTTTTCATATTAATATTCACACTTCCATTTATAATGTCTATTGATGTATAATGTCTATTTATACATTTCTACTTTAAAAAAAAATTATTTTCTATATTGCATCTATTCCTTAGATTTCTTTCTATGTTTTTATACATATTTTTACATATTCATTATATATTTCTGCCTTAATTTTTACTTCCGTATCACTTCAATTATTTCAAATAAAACCTCTGCATCTACCCAAATAAAACCCAAAAAGAACCCCTTTCTTTTCAACTGTATTTAAAATTTAAAAAAAATTATATTTAGATTTATATTTAAAACGCATATTTATGTATAATGTTTATTTTTACATTTCTAATTTCCGATTTCTTTAAACATTTTTATTCTGTTTTATTCATCTGTTCCTATTAGTTATATTTTTATATATTTTTATTCAGATCTTTATATATTTCTTTTTATTTCTGTGTTAAGATTTTTACTTTTGTAACACTAATATTATTTAAAATAAAACCCCTGCCTCTACCCAAATTAAAGCCAAAAAGAACGCCTTTCTTTTCAACTGTATTTAAATATTTTTAAATGGTATTTTTCAGATTCATATTCACATTTACATTTAAAATGTATTCTAATGTATACCGTTATTTGTATTCCATGTCAAATCTCTTCCTATTATTTATATTTACTTATATTTATTTATATATATCTATATATGTATCTATTACATATCTCAATATTTAGAAATATATAACAGTAATAATTATATTCATATTATTTGAAATGAAACCCCTGCCTCTAACTCAATAAGAACAAAAAAAAAAAAAAAAAACAAACAACCCAACCCTTTCTTTCAAACAGTATTTAAATAGATTTTGTCCTTATGTTTTCATATTTCTATTCACATTTCTATTTATAATGTACGTTAATGGATATGGCTTACTTATACATTTACCTTTATAAAGGTCTATTTATAAATACATTTATATTCTGTATTACATCTATTCCGAGTACTTATTTGGACACATTTCAACATATTTTTACATATTGATTATATAGTTCTGTGGTAAGATTTTGACTTCTGTAACACTTCTATTATTTAAAATCAAACCCATGCCTCTACTGAAATAAAAGCCAAAAAATTCCCTTTCCTTTAAACGATATTTACATATTTTTATATTTATATTCCCATTGATAATTTCTATTGCCGTATAATGCCATTTACATTCTATACTACAACTCTTCGTATTACTTACATATGTTTAAATTTATAGTCATAGTTTAGTCATTTCTCTTTATATATTTATTAGATATTTCTATCTTAAGAGTCACATTTTTATTATACTTAGATGATTTAAAATAAAACCCCTGCCTCTAACCAAATAAAAGCCAAAGACACCACTTTGTGTAGGCCATATTTATAATTCTAAAAATCATTTTATTTTTCCTAATTCTATTCACATTTACATTTTTAATTTGGATTTATTATATTTATCGATATTATATATATTTGAGAGAATACCTTTTCATGTAATAATAAATATATTATTTTCATATTATAGATTTCTTTTTCTCTTCTTTATTTCTATTAGATATTTATAGATATCGGTATATATGACATATATTTGTATATCTGGATTTTAATTTTTATATTATTTCTATTAATTTTATTTATAAAAAAGCCCCAGCCTATAACCTAATAAAAACCAAAAAATCCCCAAGTTATTTTAACTATGTTGAAATATTTTTATATTTACAATCTATATTTATATATCTTTGTATATATATATAATTCACTATCATTTATCTATATTATGTTACGATAATATACTATATATTATAGTTTCATATATGTATGTATTTGTTTTCTCTATTTATGCTTACCACTATCGTTTTATAGATTTTATTTCTATTTTTCATATTCACATTCACATGCATATTTATACCGGACATTGATCTGTTAAGTAATTGATATCATATATGACGTCTATTCCTATGATCTCTATTTATTTATCTTTTGTGGATTTATAAATATCTCTATATCTTCATTTTATATTTCTTTATTTAGATTTATATTTCTATAATACTTCTTTTATTCCAAAGAAAACCCATATCTCTAACCAAATAAATACAAAAAAACCCTTCTTTTAAACGACATTCATACATTTTTATTTACACTACAATTAATTATATTCACATTTATGTTTATCGTTTCTTTGTTGCATTATCTTAATAATTGTATATAATATATCTAAAATACTAAAAATATATTGAAATTATTTAAATTATGTATCATATCTACTGCTATAACTATTTTTTTCCTATATTTTAAAATTTTATTTTTATGTCTGTATGTATTTATATTTCTATACCTAGACTTCTACTTTTGTATTATTTGTATTTATAATTTTTATGGTCAAACCCCTGCCTACTGACAAGTAAAAACACCCGCTTTATTTAACTATTATAAAAAAAATTATAATTATAATTTTCCTATGTATATTTCTAATTTGTTATATATTATATGATAACATGTCGATGAACTATATTTATATATATATTTTATACGTATTTCGTATAACGTATTTTAATAAGATATATACAGTATTACTTGTATTATGTATTGTATCAATTTTTATTTTGCTGTATTTATGAATCTTTTCTATTTCTATAAAAGTCTGCGTATATTAGTCATACATTTCTCTGTATTTTGATGGGGGTTACGTTTCTATTTATAATCTATATTTTTATATATCTTTAAACATATATAATACTCTGTATTAAAAATATTATATCCTATTGTAATATATAATGATCGAGGTTACATGTTTTATATTGATATATTCGGTCTCTATTTAAAACTTTTTATTCCCATTTCTATACACATGTTTGTTCTGTTAAAAGATAGTTGTAGTTATCATTTTACATTCAAAATCCAATTCCTAAAGAAAATTACAAAACAACAGCATCGAATTCCCACCAATATCTGCCAAAAACATCGAGATACCTCCACCAGCCAAATAAATGCCAGAGAAAAAACCACACAACACCATTTGCACTAACAATTCTCATCACATCAGAAAAATGGAATCAAACTTTTAAAAAACCCTAGAGAAACACACACAGCAAATCACAAAAAATACTAAAAAACAATCAAACCATGTTACTAAACTCCAAACAGTGCCACTGACCCTGAACCTTACTTAAAAAAAAAACAACCTTCACACCACTACACTAAATCAAAGAATAACCAATACTCTGTAAAAATAACTTTTAAAACCGAACTAATTAACGAAACAGAAAAAAATCTCAACTAATAAAAAAAGAGAAAATAACTGCCCAAATAGAAAATCTACTTTAAAAGACCAACTATATAAATACCCACGTTCCCAAAAATAAAACTGATAAACAGCCAAATACACAAAAGGACAACAAATACAAAAAAAGGAAAAAAAAAAAAAACAAAACAACAACAAGACAAAAAAACTCAAACAAAACCCCACCAAAAATTCCCCAAAACCAAATAAACTTAAATTTACAACAAAAAAAAGGATGATGAAAAGCCATACGGTGGCTGCCTTCAAATCAAACCCATAATACCACAACAAGACTTTTCCCACTCCCCTTCAAATAGAAGGCAGGGATTCCCTGTCACCCCTGTGATACCCCTAAGGACCTGGAAAAGGCAGCTGTTCCTTCAATCAACGCCCTTCAAACCGCGAGCGAAGAGGGATCCCCTCAGTTCAAATACAGACAAGAATACAAGAGCAGCTGCTTCCTTCTCCTTCATTTCTTTTGTCCTCCTAAGCTCTATTTTTGTTCCTGGGACACCGGGCAGGGACTGGCAGGATGAAATTGAGAAGGGGAAGGACAAAAGTCCCCGCTCCAAATCCACACGGGCTCACCTGTTCGACTGCTGCTTCCCGGCACAACGATTCGTCCCTCGGCACCTCCTTTAGGCGATGCTCCACGTATCCAAGCGCGAATCCAGGTGTTCCCCCAGACCCGGTGAGAGGCTCTCGCAGTCCTTCCATGAGACAGCCCCGGGAGCCCCCCAAAAACCCCTCCACTCAGCAGCTCCATGCAAAAGGGAGCTGAGGCAAAACCTCCCCCTAAAACAGCCTCCATCCGGCAGGAGCCGCCCCCTCATCATCCTCACAGCTCACACCTGGCGCTGCCCCGAGCCCCCATCATCCTCACAGCTCACACCTGGCGCTGCCCCGAGCCCCCATTATCCTCACACTGACACCTGGCGCTGCCCCGAACCCCCATCATCCTCACACTCGCACCTGGCGCTGCTCCGAGCCCCCATCATCCTCACACTCGCACCTGGCGCTGCTCCGAGCCCCCATCACCCTCACACTCGCACCTGGCGCTGCTCCGAGCCCCCATCATCCTCACACTCGCACCTGGCGCTGCTCCGAGCCCCCATCATCCTCACGCTCGCACCTGGCGCTGCTCCGAGCCCCCATCATCCTCACACTCGCACCTGGCGCTGCTCCGAGCCCCCATCATCCTCACACTCGCACCTGGCGCTGCTCCGAGCCCCTCATCATTCTCACACTCGCACCTGGCGCTGACGCCACTCTCCAACAGCGCCTCTCCCTGTCCAGCACACAGCCCGCTTCTCACAGACACAGAGCGCACAGAAATCTGCTACGGCTGTTGGCTTTTCTCACTCCGTCTGGTTCCGCAATTCAAACGCGTACGTGCACTGATGGCATTGAGGGAAAGCTTTCCAGTGCACAGAACTGGCATTCTGGTAGCACACTTTGATACGCCTTCAGAAAAAGCAGAATCAGCGCCAACTCCTAAGACCCCTGCTGAGGAAGCCAGCCCTCCTTGGCACATCCCATGCAGCAGACCTCGAAAAACGAGGGGAAAAGTCAAGCTAGGAGAGGAAAAAGAGAATATAAATACACCGGCCTGTAAAAAAAGCCTTCACACAGCAATAGCGGGAACCGGTCACATTTCCTCTTCCCTTGCTTTCTGTAATGACATAAATACGAAGGGAAAAAACCCACATGAAACACAAGGCAGAGCTGGGATTTTACAGCTCTTCGTTTTGGCACTCTGGAGGACAAGCGCCTCTTCCGGGACTGCGACACGATTTGGGGACTGGCCGAGAACGGAGGCAAAAGGTGCCAGAGAGCCCTTTCTATCGCCTTCAGCCCCTCAGCTGTTCTGATGGTTTCGGGGCACAGCTTGGTCCATTCCTAGATCAAAATGCTAGGGCAATATCTTCAAAACTGCTACCCATCTCTAGTCGGACTTTCCTACATTGCTGTAAACAAACGAGTGGATAGAGAGGGTTTCTCCCCAAATGAATTTAGAGACAAATTCCTATTCTTTACCAATACCTATAGAAAGGAATACCTTGGCAGGTTTTAGCATTGTACACCCACCCCTCCCTGTGAATTGGGCGGCAGCTTTGGGTCCCTCTGGGGGACGGCACCCAGCGCGACCCCCCTCGCCCACCACCCACCTGCCCCCGCACCGCAGCGGGGCTCCCTCTCCTGGGGACCTTGGGGTGCCCCCGACGGCGTCGGAGCCCCGAGCCTGCAGCCCCTTTTCCTGACCCCCAAAGAAGGCACAGAACGAGTCCGACTGCCCCGCACGGCAGCGCAGCGCTTGCTCCGAGCCCTGGCCGCATGTACATCCCCCCCGAAAGGGATTCTGCTGCAACAAGAAAGGAAGCGGGGGCAGCCCCCGGAAGGGTTGAGGTTCCTCCCCAGCCTCGCTGTCACGGGCCAGGGGCAGCGAGAGGGAGCGGCAGAGACGGCGGGGGCGGCCCGGCACGGAGCGGGGGCCGCTCTCAGCGCGATGCCGGCAAAGCCGCGGCTCCGGCGCTGTCGGGCGGGCTCTTGGAGCGGCGCGGGGGGATCCGCATTAATCCGCATTAATAATAATTAATACGTATTAATATTTAGATAAGAATTGTTACTGTTAACACTGGTAGTGAGTGTGTTAGCTGGTGTTTACTGTGAAGCTCTGCTCTCCCACAGTATGACAAGATCCTGAAGCTGACCTCAGGTGCAAAGTTTGGTGAGGGCTGCTGTCCTTACCACGATCCCCCGATGGAGCCATGCTCCAGAGATGGGCAGCCGTGAATCTGCCGATGCCTTCCCAAGGTGACAGAGCTCGCCCTCCCTCCCGTCTGCAGTCAGGGGATGTGAAGGCAACCTTTGCTGTCCTCAGCTTCATCCTCTCCAGTGCAGCCAAGCACAGTGTAGACAGTGAGTCTCTGCCAAGTGAGCTGCAGCAGCTGGGACTGCCCAAAGGTAAGGGAAACCCTCAGGATGGCACCATGAGCCAGACCTGACGGGATGTTGCTAACAGTTCCCAGCCCTGCCTTCTTCACACCCAGATGGAGGGCAGGCTGCTGCTGTGCTGTCCTGCATCACCTCCCTTCTGTGCCATCAATCCCCGGGGCTCCTCAGGTGCTTTGGTGAGGTTTGGCAGCTGCAGGTCTGGTGTGAGCAGAGGGATTCTTCTCTTGTCTCCTCTCATGAGCAGAGCACGCCAGCCAGTTGTGCTGTTTTACATGTGACTGACCCACAAAACTGCAGGAGACAGAAGACTTGTGACAGGTGCAGGAGACGTTCAAAAGGAACTTGGGAAAAAACCTCTGTCTTTCTCAGTCCAAAGGGACAGCAGAGCTCACATTGCTCACAATAATCCTCTGGAGAGTGAAGCAATGTTTGTATGGAAAGATGACTGGGGGTAAAATCAGAGGAAACTAAGTTACATTTATATCCTAACAGGAGTTATAATGGTACAGAAATTTTAGGGTAGAATACAGGTGCTGTTCCCAGGATGGAACTGGGTTGGCATGCTCCACAATGATTCTCCATACAACCATAAGCACCTGCTAAGGGGGGTATGGAGTGGAATGGAGATACCACGACCAGGCTCTGCCAAAATCCTTGGTAGCAACTTGATGGTGCTTTGAAGCTGATGAACTGCACAGCAGCTGAGAGAGAGATATCTTGCTGCCAAATAGCAACATGGCAAAATGGCTTTCCTCAGATGAACGTGGTTCATTGTAGCCTAATTGTAATATTAATGCACACCTCCATCCCAAAGTTAACTGCCTCCAAATTACGACAACCTCTCATTGGGCATGAGCTCTATATGGTTTTTTGACTGTATCTTTGTAAGTGAAGTGAAAGGATTCTACACCAATCAGTACCAAATATATGCATGAGTAGAGTCACTCAAGCTTCACCTAAATAGAAAGAAACACTATAGAAGTAAGCCAAGAATGGAGAAGAAGTTAGTGAAGGCTCCATCATAACTGCTGGGATCAGTCAATGGGCTGAACCTGTCTCCTCCCCCATAGGAACGAACGCCTGTTGGGTCAGAAATGCACTCTGCCTGCTGAATAATTTTACTGGGGACTACAGCTTGTCTGGATGTTGCTTTGAATAAGCTTTTGCAGCCAAATACTGACAGATACCGTCACCAACAATCCCTGAACCTTAACCTGTCACAATTTTATATTTATAAAGAGTATAGTTCCATAAACTGTTCCATAACATTCCAAAGTGGGACTCCTTCATGGATGCTAGCAGTCACCAGCAGCAGGTAACATATTCAAATAGGAAGTCCTACTGAGGGGTCATAAAGTGGGAAGACCTGCTGAGGGGTCTCCCATATGCTCTTGGCCTATTTCCCTGAATGTCAGTCAAACTTCAATCCAGCAGGACTGCTCAACAAAGGGTCCCTGTAACAGGATGCTGACAGACTGGTCAGGCACAAGGGTCTCAGCTTTCCTGACAGACAAATTAAATACTAAGGGTCAAGGAAATCTTCTCTTTTCACATGACAGTTCTCCAACCATGAGGTTGTGATTCCCTGGAGAAGCTCTAAGACTGCAGACATGCATGTGCCACTAGGGCCTGGAGCATGAGCCTGCCTAGAAAACTGTTGGTAGCTACTCTAAACATGATCACTCACTCTTTCACACTCCAATGACAGTATTTACAAAATGCCCCTTACTAAGTCTTCCCTTCAGTGAAAGCCCAGACACTTTGTTAGAATACTACTGTGGTAGGTGGACCCTGGCTGGATGGCAGGTGCCCACCAGAGCCTCTCTATCAATCACTTCCCTCCTCAGCTGGATAAAATATAAAAAAGCTCATGAGCTGAGATAAGGACAGGGAGACATCAGAGCGAAAAATTAATTGAATTTATTACCAATAAAAATCAGAGTAGGGTAATGAGAAGCAAAGTCTTTAAAACACCTTTCCCCCATCCCTTTCTCCTTCCCAGGACTTTATTCCCCATTCTCTACCTCCTCCCCACCAGCAGTGCAAGAAGATGAGAACAGGAGTTACAGTCAGTTCATGCCACTGCTTCCCCCTCAGGAAGAGGAGTCCTTGTGCTGCTGCAGCGTGAGATCCCTCCTACAGGAGGCAGTTCTCCATTAATTTCTCCAATATGGGTCCTTCTCATGGGCTGTGGTTCTTCACAAGCTGCTCCAGTGTGGGGTACCTTCCGTGGGGTCAGTCCTTCAGGAACTGCTTTAAAGTGAGTCCCCTGTCAGGTCACAAATCCTGCCAGGAACCCTGCTCTTCTCTCCACAGGCCCACAGGTCCTTCCAGGACCTGATCCAACATGGGGCTCTTCCACAGGCTGCAGGTAGATTTGTGCTTCCCTCCTGCAGACCTCCATGCGCTCCAGGAGAACAATCTGCCTCATTACACCCTGCATCATGGGCTGCAGGAAAATCTCAGCTCCAGTAGCTGGAACACCTCCTCCCTCTCCTTCTTAGCTGACTTTGGTGTCTGCAGAGCTATTTCTCTCACATATTCTCAGTCCTCACTTCTCTGGCTGCAATTGCTTCTGCCCAACAACTTTTCATTCTAAATACGTTATCCCAGACATGTTACTGCCATGGCTGAAGGTCTCAGGCTTGGCCAGTGGCACCCTGGAGCCAGCTGGCATTGTCTTTGCCAGACATAGGGTAAGCTTCCATCAGCTTCTCAAAGAAGAAGCCATTCCTGTAGCCTCCCTGCTACCAGGACCTTGCCGTGGAAACCCACACACATATGAACATCACAGAAGCCTAAATATAAGCAAGAATAAGTTCAATCTAAAGTTTTGTTACAGGTCTGCACATTCTTCCTCCTGCACAGGAAAAACATGCCAGCTACGGCATAGGCACTCCATTGAACATTTCCTGCATTCTTCCTTCCTTCTGGTTCTCTTCCCAGATTCAAAGGAGCTTCTGATCATGACCTTATCTAATGAACAGTGAGCAAGACATAGTTTGCTGAGCCTCTATCCATGCTGCATCACTCTTCCCATCGTGTATAAAATCAGAGTCATTTATGGCAGCACTGATGCAGGGTGTCAGCTTCGCTCCAGCCTTCAAATTAACAGCACAATTCACAAGCCGCCTTGGTGAGCTGTTTCTTTCAATTAGATTGTCTCCTCAAGAACAAGAAGAAAGACCAATGAAGGGTGTGTGAGGCAATAATATTAGGATCAACTTCAAATACTTCATTTATAGAGTCACAGAATGGTTTGGGCGGGAAGGGACTTCAAAGATCATCTTGCTTCAGTGCCATACCATGGGGCTAGATGAGGTTACTCCAAGCCTTGTTCAGTGTGGCCTTGAACATTCCCCGCGACTCAGTTGTAGGAGAGGAGAATAAGTAGGACCATGAGTATATAAAAGATATGATCTGTCAAGTAATTCTTCTACTTTGGGAAACTGAGTAGCACATTTTCTCTGGTTACAGAAGATGCTCCACACTGTTGACTCGTTTGCTAGAGTTCTTTCATCACAGAAAGCTCAAAGAGTTGCAGCTGAGGACAGATTTGTCACTGCCAGACTGGCTTTTCTTTCAGTTCTTGTGGTCTTATGACTAAAGCTGCTTCTGTAGAGACTCCAAATTCAAGCACATGTGGTATGGACCATGCTGGTAAACCATGCTGGTGTTTATGAACTGATACCATGACAAGAACAGTGCAAGTTACATTCTTTTGCTCGTTTCCTACACTAATAACAGTGTGAAATTCTTCTTTTCTATGTCATAATATGTCCTCCACACTCCACCACCCAGTTCTGCTAGTGCTCTTCACGAACTTGCTGTTACTTTTAGTCCATTTCAAACTGATAATCTGGGACACAGAATAAAAAGGAAATTTGTGTCCTGAAATTTGGCCTTTAAATTTTAGAAAGACAAGTCAAATACTGCCACCCAGATTCAGTTTTTCTGAACCTGCCTTGCATTTATGTGGCTAAGCTTCAATATTTGTACAGGAACATGCACTCAGATACACAAATATAGCAGTGTCTTTCTGTTCCTACTTCCATATTCATGTTGATGGAAATTTTGTTTTAAAAAATGCCTTCTGTCTATTGGCACAGCATTTTCTCCCAGCTTGATTTATACACTATGCCGACGGTTGTTTATCATGGCCACAATGTGTGACAGGTCCAAACTTTTCATCATAACCTCCATGAACTCCTCATCTTTCCTTGCTCCCTCCACAAATTCATCCAGAGAAAGTTCACCTGTGTCAGACACAAATAAAGGGCATCAGAATCCACATCTGAAAGGAAAGGGAGTACAGTAATCTAACTTTAGAGACCACTTACTAGATACTTAGAACCACTGTCCTAAGGCACTGTCTTAAAGACCTCAGAGAGTCTTCTTAAGCTTTTATGAAACATCCCCAGGCTCTAGACAACGCCTGCTTCCTTTTTTTTCCATATGAGGGAAGAGGTACATAAGAAAGAACAATAGAAGTGGGTACCTAAGGAGTGGGATCACAGCATTCTTTTTGGCTCAACCTGTCGTAACACTAACCTGCCCTATACTTGCTGGTTTTCAAGGATAAAGGAACTGACAGAAGGAGGCTGTGACAGACAGAAACAAATTTTTATGTCCTAGGCCAAAAAGCCCTTGTACAGGGAATCAGCTCAGCAGAGTGATTCTGGAATAACGAAAGAGCCTGTCAGGAAGTAATGAGCACCTGAAGTAGCAAGGAAAAGAGACAGCTCTCGGGGACATGCAGGGACCACAGTGACACTTGACCAACCTTTGACTGAGCACTTCATGTTCTTGCTATACTGCCTGCAGCAGACCCAGGGAAAAAACTCTGAACTTCAACATTAAATTGCAGTTCTTCCTTTCCATACTGAAGTACTTAGGAGCAGCTGGGGCCATTTGATAGTATTTCCCACTGCTAATTGGCATGAGCTACACAGCAACATACAAAAAGGAAAACGAAACACCACTCCAAAACCCCACTACGATACTCATGTGGACAGAAGAAAGCTTAGACCAGTACAAGAAACAAATCGTGTCACACTGATTATGTATCATGCCAGGAGAAAAATCCTTTTGGTCCATGCAGAATGAATTACTGTCTGAGAATGCAAATAGAAATAAAACATGAAGTGAAGAGGCCTAAAGTTCATCCAAGAAAGGAAAAGCAGGATGTTACTCTGTAGAAAAGACTGTCTAAGCTGGATGACAAAGGCAGGAACCTTACCATCGCCGTTCACATCAATCCTGTCGAAGACTCGGTTGGTGAACTCTTCTGCACTTGTTTCATGGTCACCACCATTAATAGCTCGAATAGCCTAAAGTAAAAGAGCAAGAGTAAGCAGCTGCCTGACAACTCCCAGACTGATTCCACATGTCAGCATTGATTCAAAATAAGACAGTCGTGCCTGGTACCTTCCCCATACAAATGAACCAGTACCTCAGGAAAACAAAGCACAAATCATCAGGCCTCATGGATGGCCCTGAAGGGTGCCAAAAAGGGAGCATGGCTCTGGAGCACAGAACGAGCAGCAACACTCAGAGGATTGGCCTAATTCTGCTTAGGTACCGTTTAGGTGATGCAGAAATGGCAGAATCAGAATCCACCTAATTGATCCACATTGTCCCCTTTGTGACCCTCTTGTACACCAAGCCTCAGAAACACTGTCAAACACCTTCCACAACTGACACTATGAAATTCCTTTGTTATATGCTGTGGTGATTTATTTCTATTCTTACTTTCACCATTTCCATTTATATACTTCTTCCTGTGTGTCTGACTTCTCCCTAAAGGTCATTGAAAATTCATTTTCATCTTGAGAAACTTAGAGCTTTATCCACTTATGTTTGCTACAATTCTTCTTATTCATAACTACATAGTGCAGGGTTCTCTTTTCTTTCAATGCTAATTATTTCCTTTGTTTAAGGATATCCATGAAATATGTGATTTCAGAGCCCTTATACTGATTCTAAGACTATTTATTTTCTAGTTTTTACCCTTTGATATTTGGTCATTTTATTCATTCTTTTTCAAATGCTATTTTACTGAAACTTACATCATCTCAGCAATTTCCTAAGGTTACAAAAAAAGACACTGAACCACACCCAAAAAAGACAAAGGACAGTAAAGTTCTTGCCACCAGTTGTTGCCCCCAGAATTTTTTTCTCAAGAACTCTGTGTTAACTATTGCTATCTGTTGTTTCACTGTCATGTCTGAGTATTTCTATTTAAAGCTACTAGTAGGAGGCTGGATATCACTACAGGTATTGGCCAGGTCTCTTTGATACCCAGCTCTAAAATTCTTATACAGATGAGAATGCATTTTTAACATGTTATTAATGCTTTATCAAATCAATTTTATGACATTTCATATTCAGAAATGCTATTTATTGAGGGTCATTGAATCTTTCCTGCAATTACCATGGTAATTTCCCATTATCTGCAAAATAATCTGAATTTGCAGCACAATTAATTCTGAGACATATATAGTGATCTTTATGCCTGTAATCCCAACCTCATCCACAATACCTATTTGCATACAATCCCTTCAATTCTCAATCCTTTTTCTTCATGCTATTCGCCAGAGTCAGAAATGTTTTATTATGTTGATATTTAGGAACTGATTCTAAAAAGCAAACAGGGAGTAGCTCTCCAACTTTTCATGGGGAAAAGGACGTATGAAGCACACATTGCAGAGATAGCAACTGAGTCACAGGGTCTGAAACTTTGGAAAGTGCAATTTAGGTCACAGGCAGCTAAAACAATTTTATGGTTAGCTATGTTGTAACATAAGCTGTGGTGATAAAGACTCTAAGTCTGCTTGTTGCATTATATGGTGATGGGGAATTCTGCTCAGAGAAGGAACGCCTTTAAAGGTCTCATCCATGATCATCCATATGGGCAACAGCAAAGGTCTTACTTGTGTGATTTGTCTTTAAGGAAAGAGGCAAGAGCACAGACCCCTGGAGATTCACCTTGATGATGTTGAGCAGTTCATGTCGATCAATGCAGCCATTGCCATCTACATCATAGAGCTTGAAATACCACCGCAACTTCTGCTCCATCTTCCCTCGCAGAACGAGGCTGAGGGCAGCCACGTATTCCATGAAATCAATATATCCATCCTGTCAGAAAAAAACCCAAAATCGTGACAGGAGTAAACAGAGGGAGTTAATGCACTGGAGTTGTTTCACCTTATTGCTCTTTAGAATCACAGCTGAAAGAGAAAGGCCAGCAAGTGGCACAGAGACTTTGATTTAGGAAAAATCTTTAGTGCACAGTTATTTCTCTAGCTCCTAAATACCTGGGTTCCAAAAGTTATGATCTAGTACATAGAGACTCCCCTCTGCTCACCACCTGCAGTGAAGGAACCTGGCTGTCAGCATGAACAAAGCCCCCTCTACACCAAAGCTGACTGCATTTGGCCTGCTGGGAGAGAACATTGAGCCCAGCCCATGGGCTGCAGGTTTTCTGTACTAGTCTATTCTGCCTTTGTGAAACTGTGCTATTCCACTAAGCCGTAGATCTCTTCTCCATTCTGTGGAAGATAATGTGACTAGGGATATTTTGTAAAATAACAGAGCATGATTTGATCACTGAAAAAAATGTTCAGCATTTAGGTTTTTAATATTTCATTTCTTGACTCTATAAAGAAAGTCAAAAGGCTCTTATTTCTTCTGCAAGAAAAATGCCAGTTAGTAAAGGTTCATCAGCCCTAGATTTAAAGCTGACTAAAATGTGAAGCTGTTAAAAACAAACTACAAATAAAACACATATCTACGTCAAAAGATTCTGAATAACAATAATTCTTCAAGAAATAACAGAGCAAAAAAAAATGAAACTTTCAATTATTAAGGTATGTAATCAAAGTCAGGTGCCTTTCTGAAATGGATGCAAATAAACACTTGTAATAGGTGAATGTAGGTGAACTAGCAGAGCACTGCTGTTTTACAGTAAGGATCACCACATTTAATTCATTCAGGGTAGGAAGAAGGGTTGGCAGGCTGAGAGAGTTATGGCTGGTCAGCCTGGAGAACAGAAGGTTCCAGGGAGACTTTGGTGCCTCTTCCAGTACTTAAAAGGGGCTTAGAAAAAGGCTGGAGGGGTACTTTGGACAAGAGCATGTAGTGATAGGACACAAGAAAAATGGCCTTAAGCTGAAGGTGGGCAGATTTAGATTAGGTGTTAGGAGGGAATTTCTGACTGTGGGTGGGGGCAGGCCCTGGCACAGAGCAGCTGGGGCTGCCTCTGGATCCCTGGCAGCGCCCAAGGCCAGGCTGGACAGGCCTTGGAGCGCCCTGGAAGAGTGGAAGGTGTCCCTGCCCATGGCAGGGGTGGCACTGGGTGGTCACAAAGTCCATTCTACCCAGAGCATTCCACGTCTCTATGACTCTGTGCTGCCCCTCCCTGCCATGCCAGCGCTCAGAACCAGCCCCTCTGTGACATCGGCCCTGGCCCGGGCACTGTGAGCGCCACCAAGGCTGTGGGTGCTGTGGCAGTGGCCGCACTGGAGGCGACAGCTCTGCTCTGGCTCTGCCACCTGCGCTGGCGCCGATGGCTTTGCTGGGGCTGCTCGTGCTGCTGGCCCTGGCCGGGCCCGTGTGGGGCACCTGGGACACCTGCAGGTCAGTGGTCCCCCTGAGGACTTTCCCTGTAGGAGCCCCACATGTTCCCCACACCCACACCACAGTGTTCCAGCCACACTCGCCAGAGGAGGAGCCTTGGTTCCCGGCCAGTGCCCAGATACTGGCATAACCTGTCTGTGGGGCTGCAGTAGCACGGGGGGACAGATGTGCCCCTCGGGGGTCCCGAGTTTTCCCGCCACTCAACACTAGGCAGGAAGGGACAACAGAGGACTTTCAGCCTGAGCAGCAGCAGCCACCAAGCAGGGCAGTGATGGCTTTGTGTTACAGAAGGACCTGCAGGCTCCGGCCCATGGCCTCTGACCACAGTTCCGTGGCTTCTGCTGCTGGCACGTCCCATGCGGGTGGCACCAGTGTCCAGCCAGGAGCCTGGCCCGGCATCGTCAGCGTCCAGGCCACCTGGGAGAACGGCACGTGGCACATGTGCACGGGTGTCCTCCTCAGCTCCCAGTGGGTGCTCACGGTCGCACACTGCTTCGCCAGGGCCGGGTAAGAGACAGCAGGGACAGAGATGTCCCCAGAGCACGGGCAGGCGCCCAGCTCACAGCACCACGGGCCACTTCCCTGCCCACCTGGGCAAGCAGAAGGCCGGGCAATGCTGGGCTGCTGCAGCCCGTGGCTCTGCTCCCTGTCACCCCTCTGCCCATCTGCTCCCCAGGGGCATCTCCAAGTGGGACGTGGTGATCGGGGCCACAGATCTGAGACAGCCAGGCCCCGGGACTGTGGTGAGACGGATCCAGAGGCTCGTGGTGCACCAGCACTACGTGGCTGCCACGGCCAGGAACGACATCGCCCTGGTGGAGCTGGACCAGCCCGTGGAGTGCAGCGACTACATCCAGCTGGGCTGTGTGCCCGACCCCTCGCTCAGGGTCTCGGAGCTGAAATCCTGCTACATCGCTGGCTGGAACTTTGCCAGACGTGAGTTCCCAACAGGATGTGTGCTCCGAGGGAGAGCTGGGCACCCGAGGACACGGGCTGGGCACCCAGGGACACGGGCTGGGCACCCCGGGGACATGGGCTGGGCACAGACAGGGACACGGGCTGGGCGCCCCGGGAACACGGGCTAGGCACAGACAGGGACACGGGCTGGGCACAGACAGGGACAGGGGCTGGGCACAGACAGGGACATGGGCTGGGCACAGACAGGGACACGGGCTGGGCACCCGGGGACACAGCTGGACAACATCACCCGTGGGGAAGGGGCAGGGACACAGGTGGACATTGCTCTGTGGGGAAGGGGCAAAGCCAGGCCCGGGAAGGGGGTTCACCCCAGGCAGGGGAGGGGATGGGTACTGAGCTGCTGGGGCTCATTCCCCTCTGTGCCCACAGCTCAGGGAGCAGGCATGGTGCTGCAGGAGGCCAAGGTCCACCTCATGGACACGGAGTTCTGCAACAGCAGCCCATGGTACGCGGGGGCCGTTCATGCTGACAACCTGTGTGCTGGGTACCCGCAGGGCGGCATCGACACCTGCCAGGTAGGAGCGTGTGATGAGTCCCTCAGCCCCCGGCAGCGCAGGGACCCCCTCATCCCCCGACACAGCCCAGCCTGTCCCCTGTCCACCCCTCCCCTCCCCATCCGCGGGTCCTGTCCCATGTCCCCTTGTCCCCAAGGCCTGTTCCTGCCCACAAAGCCCATCCAGTGGCCCCAGCAGACCCAAAGTGCAGATGTGACCCTGGAACATCTGTCCTCTGCACATCTGGGACCCATGTGCAGAGATGGGAGAGCCCCCGACCTGTGCTGGGAATGTGCTGGGAATGCGGACCTGGCAGGGACTGGGGGAAAGGAGCCAGCCCCGGGATTGGGAGAGAGGAGCCAGCCCCGGGATTGGGACAGAGGAGCCAGCCCCGGGATTGGGACAGAGGAGCCAGCCCCGGGACTGGGACAGAGGAGCCAGCCCCGGGACTGGGACAGAGGAGCCAGCCCCGGGATTGGGACAGAGGAGCCAGCCCCGGGATTGGGACAGAGGAGCCAGTCCCGGGATTGGGACAGAGGAGCCAGCCCCGGAATGGGGACAGAGGAGCCAGCCCCGGGATTGGGACAGAGGAGCTAGCCCCGGGATTGGGACAGAGGAGCCAGCCCCGGGATTGGGACAGAGGAGCCAGCCCCGGGATTGGGACAGAGGAGCCAGCCCCGGGACTGGGACAGAGGAGCCAGCCCCGGGATTGGGAGAGAGGAGCCAGCCCCGGGACTGGGACAGAGGAGCCAGCCCCGGGACTGGGACAGAGGAGCCAGCCCCGGGATTGGGACAGAGGAGCCAGCCCCGGGATTGGGACAGAGGAGCTAGCCCCGGCGTGGCAGCAGCCCCCCACAGTCCCTGAACCATCTCTCCTGGCACAGGGGGACAGCGGGGGTCCCCTCGTCTGCAAGGACAATGAAGCTGACTACTACTGGCTGGTGGGATTGAGCAGCTGGGGAAGAGGCTGTGACAGACCCAGGCACCCCGGGATCTACACCTCCACTCAGCACTTCTACAACTGGATCCTGATCCAGACGAGCCTGAGCCCAGCAGAAAGCGCTGGTCATGCACTGAAGCCAGTTGTCACCTTTGCCCCCGAGGAGGAGCCTGAGGAACCAGAGGAACCTGAGGAACCTGAGGAACCAGAGGAAGAGATCAACTTGACTCCTGAGTACAACGAGAAACCAGCAGTGACATCCTCGGGCACGTCACTGCCCATGGCATTCCCACACCAGATCCTGGTGCAATTCTGGGATCTGGTGCAGGAGTTCCTGCAGTTTTAGAAGGACAAAAAAAGCCTGAGCAGCAGCAGGATGAGCAGGATCCAGGGCTACAGTGGATCACGGCAGCTCCAAGGCAGCCTTGGGGCCAGAGGCTTCTCTGTCCTGCCCACGCTGCTGCGCTGCAGCCGCAGCGATGCTGACGTGACTGAGGTGTTGAAGTAAAGTTTCTGTGTTCACCATTGCCCGTGTTTGCAGCCCTGCTCAGTGCACTCGCAGCCTCGCCGAGTCCCTGCTCTGTCTGTCCGTCTGCTGTGCTGTTCACATTCATTCTTCAGCCTGGAGAGGGCTCCAGGGAAACCGCAGTGCCCCTTGCAGTGCCTGAAGCAGCTTGTAATAGTGGGGGAGAGCGGCTTCTTGCATGGGCAGGCCATGACAGGACAAGGAGGAATGGATTAAATCTAGAGGAGGGGAGATTGGGATGAGGTGCTGGGAAGGAGTTTTTACTCAGGGGGTGATGAGGCCCTGACCCATGAAGTGTCCAAGGCCAGGTTGGACAGGGCTTGGAGCAACCTGGGATAATGGCAGGTGTCCCTGCCCATGGGAGGTGGTAGAATGAGATGATCCTTAAGGTCCCTTCCAACACAAACCATTCTATAATGCTACAATTGCAATTTATAAAAGAAGAATATTGAAAATTTATCCTCTTTTTCATCATCAAAGTTTTCAAAATCTGAAGGTCCAGAGGGCAGACGATTCCATCCATCATGTCTGTATTATGATAGGTGGATTTTCCTCTGGGTGCTCTTGTTCCTTGCCCTTGATCATAAAAGGATCTTAGATTAAGGTACTAACTGTTAACACACTAAGACTAACTAGGTCCATTGCCACTAGTTGCTGTATTTTAACTTCATTCCTCCTGAGATCACTATCACTTTATTTAGATCATAGCTTTTCTGACCAAATCTGAATTTGAGAACCTTCTTATAACATTGTTTACTGCATAACACAGGGCTCACAGGAGAACTCTGGAATGCACAACGTCATTGAATAGATTTTAAATTCCTTTAGCATCCCAAGAAGGGAGAGAGGTGAAGTGAAAGAAAGACTTGTGCAAAAGCTGTAACGGTTTTGCTTTACCTTATGAAACTGCTTCTCACCACTATTATCATCCTGGGCACAGAGGACTTTGGGATGAGAAAAGATATTCTTTGAGGTCTACAGTTACTTACAGTCATTACATCTACCACAAAACCTCAGCTACCCTAATGGAGTCTGTCTGCTGTTCTGCTTAAGAATTTTATAATGTTCCTAAGCATTTCTTAACTCCTTATGCTGTCTCACATGTCCAAAATAACATTCTTTGTTGGTCCCTAAGCTTTCCTTCTTCAAGACTAACTCTGTGATTTCCCACCTTGTGGTCATGCCTCTGTGACTGGATCCTCCTTGACTCCGTTTCAGAACCTTGGAGCACAGAGTAAAGCTGAATTTTCCCAGGATGCTACAAACCCAGATTTCTTTGTCATTAAAAATACGGGCCTGCAAGCATAGGCTGAAATACATATGGATAAAAAGCAGGCAAAAGTGAGGGCCATTGCACGCTTAAAGGAATTATGGGGGCTACTGTTTCCTACCAGCAGTCACCCGTCACAGTGAGGAACACTGCTCACCCCCTCACTCCAGTTTCATGCTGCACCTACTAAGGAAAGCCACAGACATTGTCTGCCCATGCAGTGTTAATTTCAGCTGCCAAATACCTGGAAATTACTCCTCTGTGAATGCTATAATGATTTCTACTGTGTCTGATTCCTGTGGTCTCCATGATCTCATACAGCTATATTTTTGAATAATAGGTACACGTAAGAAGAATAATGAAATTAGCATTTTGCTAGTTAAACAAGGCCAAGTCAAATAATTTGCAGTAAGCAATTTTCAAAATTCAAATATGAACTTGCACAAGGTAGTTAGATAATCAGATATACTTATGTTTATGTCATCTGTGTTGTTACCTGTACGCATTCATTTGTTCCTTACATTTTTAGCTACTTCACATAAGCATCCCTTGGCAGCTTTCCCCACCAATGTTTGCAAGAGAATATTTGTGTTCTTTATGTTTGCAAGAGAAAGACAAAGACTCTGAAAGTGCAGGAGTTGGATCACTTCTAAGCAGCACGAGACAGTTAATTCCTTGCAGAGAACTCACCTTGTTCATATCAAAGGTGCGGAACATCTGCTCAATGTACTTATTGGCCTCTGGATCCAGCCCTCGAAGTCCAAAGAACTGCTTAAATTCATGCTCCGTCAGCTGTCCAGAAGGACATTCCGTCATGAATTTCTTGTACCAGTGGTGGATCTCGACAGCTTGCAAATCATCCACAGTGGAGCTGCTGTTGTTTCCCATATGTATCTGTGGCAGAAGGATGATGCTACAGGAATGATCCTCTTCCTCCCGTGGCTCTCACAGCACTGCCCGTTTGCTCCTGTCCATGCTCAACACCAATGTCAGTTACATGAGGGACCTAACCTTCTGCAGGCCAATTATAAACGTTAATCTTCTTAGAGGCTGATCCACAAATCAGAAAGTTTCAATGATACAGTCTTCTTAGAATGGAAAGGAGATGCAAGATAATCTAGCAAATCGCTGCTATTTTAGGAGCTAAAGCAGAAAGGGTGAGAAGGTTAATCAGACACTGGCATTGGGAGCTGTACTGGTTTGGTAGGCTACCCTATTTTTAACCTTGATATAATTATACGGGAAGATAAGAGGAAATGCCCATAAGATGTGGGATGTGAGGTTAAGTAAAGATCTTCTCCTCTAAGTAGATTTGAGTCTGTTTTCTCAAATAGATGTGTTGAATAACAGAGTGCCTAGGACCACAAAGTGTTACAGAAGTGGCCCAGTACAAGAGTGAGGTTATGTGGGAAAAAGCTCACCTCCACGCACACAAAGGAGGTGAGAGGAACAATGCAGGAGGACACAAATAATCCCCTGGTCTGGCAAATCTAAGAACCATCACGGAAGTGCAGCCAAACCACAAAAGGCTCAACTGCACAAAGGGGCAGGAGTAGAGAGACAACCACAGGCTGGTGAACACAAATTACCCAGTAAGAGAAATAAAGGCCCTGTCCCTGCTCCTTCTAAAACTGTTGCAGGGGAGCCACCAGTCCCATGGGCCTAGAGACGGCACCCATCACGATGAGTCAGCAGGAGAGGTTGCAGAGGACTCTACAAACTGTTTACTGCCTAGAGACATGGAAAACACTGCGTGGTCCAGGGCAACAGCACCTGGGGACAAGACTCACGACAGGATGTTTAGGAGGGGAAAAGAAGGTGGGGAAAGGGATGGGTCTAGGCTGCATGGGAACGAACAAGCATGAGAAAATGGAGGCAGGGGGAACAGAAGGGTCTGGTTGCATGCAGAATGGTGCTAATCAGTATGAATGTGTATCCATCCCTTGGGCCTGGTCATCACAGTCTTTCTTGTCTTCTAACACTTCTACTTCCTTTTTTTTTTATTTTGGCTGTACATCACTGTGCTCTGGGCATATGTATGCATGGGGATTTAGGTGGCCACAACTCGATTGAGTGAGATCACGTCAGTCGATGATCACCAGTAAATATCAAGCCAGACTAGGCAGCAAATAGGCCAAACAGTTAATGAGACAGGTGTAGGTATCTCTGTTAGTGAGACCACTAGAGTAGTTCGCCATTGGACTGAGGGTGTAGGATTGAGAGTGACCCACCTGTCTGTGTTTCTCTGCATCCTGAGTGCCTCATCACACGTACTGGAGGGGCACCCCGCGTCCGTGTCCCTCTGCGGGTTGTTGTGTGCAATGGAATCTGTTCTGGCGGCTGTGGCAGGGCTGTGCACATCACAGGGCCCAGCGTGTCCAGGTGCCAGCAGCTGGGGAGAGCAGGCATTGAGAGGCAGCTGTGTGTAGGCTGGATGTCTAAGCCCACACACTCTCTGTGTTTCCCACTGATGAATCACAGAATAGTTTCGGTTGAAGAGTCCTTAAAAATCATCTAATTACAGCCCTCACTGTGGGCAGAAACACCTTCCCCCAAAGCAGGTAACTGGAGGCTAGGCTCCCTTGCTGCCTGTGCTACTTTTGATGGAGCACAGACTGCAGTTGGCTGGGAGTGCACATTGCTGGCCCATATCCAGTTTTTCACTCCCCAAGACTCCCAAGTCCTTTTCCACAGGACTGCTCCCAATTCACTCATCACTCAGCCCGCACCCGTGTTGGGGATTGCACTTGGCCTTGTCAAACTTCATGAGGTTGGCATGGGCCCTTCTCTTTGGCCTGTCCAGATCCTTCTGGATGCCCTAACCCCTTCCCTATAGAATATCAGTCACACCACTTAACATACACATTTAAAGCCAAAACTTATTTGTAGTGTAATAGAAATTTTAACAGTCTGATTTGGGAGTCATAATAAATCTACATCTAATTACAGAAAAGCAGAGAAAAATAATGTAGGTCAAGTACTTATATACAAGAAAAAAGCTGCACTAGTAGCAATAATCTAATTAAAATTGCAACACATCCACTTTGTTTCTGTGCTTTCTCCGATGTCACGCTGACCTGCCTGCTGCTTCTCTGGGTATTAAGATCTGTGGTTCACTTGGATGTTTGCAGAGGAGGAGGGGAGAGTCATGGGAAGTTGTCAGCATCTGGGTCCTCCACTGGGAGAAATGTGATGTTCTTGTGAATGGTTTTCTCATTCTCTCTTCTCTTTCCTTCCACTTAGGCTGACAAAGGTACATGTTAGAGTTGCAAATATCTCATTCTATCCAGAATAACTGCTTGCTGTTACTACCAATATAAGCCCATGGTTGAACCACACAAAGATAGATAAGTAAAATAAATTAGCCATAGATACCTGGAGAGATTGCTCTCACAGCTAAAGTGAACAAAGGAAAGTGAATAAAATGAACAAATGCAGGCAGGGCATGAAATGAAGAATTCAGAGCACACCTGGCAAGCTTTGGTCCCGAGGCCTTTTGAAGTAGGGGCAGAGCCCATGGCCATAGCAGGTCATTGACACACTAGTGGCACCATCAGAAACAGGAACACAGTGCATGTGCACGCACAGTAAGGGTGGCCAGGAGGGAAGGACACTGCCCTGCTCAGGCCCCTGAAATCTTGCCCTACATCTGGCTGGGGGCAACCTCTGGTACCAGTACAGACCAGGAAGGGAACGGATCAAGAGTTCTGAGAAGGAAAACAAGACTGGACAGGGACTGGCAGTGCGCGCATCCCCAGCAGCACGTGCGGCAGGTGAGGGGAGAATTCTGCGCCTCTGCCCCACACAGGTGAGACGCCCCTTGCAGAGCTTTCTCCGGTCCCGGAACCCTCAGAACAAGACACGTTTGGAGGTGCCGAAGCAGGTGCACAGGAGGCCACGGACCTGCTCCAAGGGCTGGAGCCCCTCTGCTCTGGAGATGGGCTGGGAGAGCTGCAGAGTTCAGCCTGGAGAACAGAAGGCTCCGGAGAGACCTTATTGCAGCCTATCAGCATGTAAAAATATTTTTATGTCAAGAGCTGTAGTAGCAGAGCAACGGACAGCAGCGCCCACTTGCACGAGTGCAGCCTCGGATCGGACATCTCCGGAAGCTCTCAAGGCCGGGTTGAAGGGAGCTTGGAGCAGCCCGGCCTGCCGGGAGGCGCCTGTGGCAGGGGAGGTGGGACTGGATCCTCCGTAAAGGGACGTTCCGACCAAACTCCCGGACACAGCCTCCGCCCCTGCCCGCCGCCAACGAGCGCGGCCCCCGGGCCGCCCCGGCGAGGCCCCGCCTCCCCGCGGCCCCGCCTCCCCGCGGCCCCGCCTCCCCGCGGCCCCGCCTCCCCGCGGCCCCGCCTCCCCGCGGCCCCGCCTCCCCGCGGCCCCGCCTCCCCGCGGCCCCGCCTCCCCGCGGCCCCGCCTCCCCGCGGCCCCGCCTCCCCGCGGCCCCGCCTCCCCGCGGCCCCGCCTCCCCGAGGCCCCGCCTCCCCGAGGCCCCGCCTCCCCGAGGCCCCGCCTCCCCGAGGCCCCGCCTCCCCGAGGCCCCGCCTCCCCGAGGCCCCGCCTCCCCGAGGCCCCGCCTCCCCGAGGCCCCGCCTCCCCGAGGCCCCGCCTCCCCGAGGCCCCGCCTCCCCGCTCCCATCGGCCACCGGCCAGTGCGAGCCTCCATCTCACCGACACCGCCCGTCCGGCCCGAAATGCCACAACTGATTGGTCGCTGCCTTGTTATTGGGCGGGAACCCACAGCGTCCTCGGGATTGGTCATTTTGTGCCATGTTGCAGGATAGCCATGGCGCTGAGGCAGCTGCTCCGTCGCGATTGCCTAGTCGTCACGTCTATTTTTCAACCGCCGCAGCTGATTGGTCCCTGTGCGCCGGGGGCGGGGCCCCGCGGAGGCGGAAGTAGCGGCCGCGCGTTCCGGTGCTGAGGTGGCGCGGCAGAGCGCTTTGGTGGCCGTGGTGGGTTAGAGCCGCTCCTCGGTGCTGGCCTCCCTGCCGTGCTGCAGGTCAGTGCCTCCCCCCGCCCCGGGTGCTCTCCGCCTGCCCTGTGCGGACCGCGGGCTCTGTTGCCCAGCTGTCGGCGGCAGTCGCTGGTCGGGCTCCTTTCGTGGCCATGCGAGGCCGGAACGGGTTCGCAGCTCCCCGGGGCCCGGGCCGTAAGGGGCGGTGGGCCGGGGCGAGCCTCTCTTCTCGCTCTGGGCTTTGCGTCCCGGCCCCGTCTCCCCACGCCGGTGGAACGCTGGCGGCGGTGCCCGCAGTTACCGGGAGCGCAGCCCGGCCGGGGAGGTTCGCGTTCCGCGGGGCCCGCCGGAGGCGTGCGGCCCGGTACATCTGCGGGGCTGCCGGGGCCCGTTGGCGCTGGCCGCCGTCCCCGTGGCGGCAGGAGCCGCCGCTCCCGGAGCCAGCACGGCGCCCCAGTGCTTCCCGTCCTTCCCGCTTTCCTTGGAACCCCTCCGCACAACGGGAGAAGTTTGGCCCAGGGCTTATATACAGCAGCAGTGCTTTTAATGCGCGTTTGATTTTAAACGAAGGGAAGTGCAAGGAATTAACTTCATTTATGCATAATAAACTTGTAGTATAATAAATTAGGGAAGAACATGGTCAAGTCTTTCTTTGCTGTCGCTGATACCTAGGGATAGAAATGTGCTGCTTAATGCAGGCTGTGCAGACTAGCAGTGGGCTTTGACTGTTTGGGTCAGCGATGTGTATTTCAGAGAAGAGGAGCCTCCTCCACATCACTGCTGATCTGTAGTTCCAGTGTTCAAAGTGAAGTTTCCCCTGCAAAAGTTCATTAGTGACAGGAATGCTGAGCAAAGGTAGGAGATGTAAAGAATCCTGGCTCACGCCCTGAGCACTGTGAGGGTCATTGTGTTCTGCTGTTCATTACAGAGGTGGGTTCCAGATGTGGTGAATCCAGATGTGAGCCTGGGAGGGCACCAGTCGTGTCTCTGAGAACAGTGTTTGCTTTATTGGGGTGAGGCAGTGGAACACGGAAAAACCTCTGTCCTTTCATGTTTGCAATTGTATAACACCAGGATATTCTTGCCACAAGTCCTTGAGGCTGAAGCACAGGCCAGCCACCACCTTCTATGCAGGCTGTTGGCTTTGGGACAATTTAAAGCCATGTTATGCCTGTTCCTGGTTTTGTTCTCAGGGAGGGCTCAGAGAAGGCAGAGCCAGGCTCTTGACAGTGGTGTCTGGTGATAGGATGAGAGGTTGTGAGCATGGATTGAGACACAGGTGATTACCTTGATCATCAGAAAATACTAATTTGCTCTGTGGCTTACTGAGCACTGGCACAGGTTGTCCAGGGAAGTTGTGAAGCCTCTGTCCTTGGAGATATTCAGAAGCTGCCTGCACAGCTTCTGTTTGAACAGGGAGCTTAGACCAGATGACCTCCTAACTTCAGCAAGTCTGTGGTTCTTTGATAAGATTCTCCTCGAGCCTTTTATTTATTCATTTGTGTTTATTTATGTTGTCCTCAACTGAATTTTCTCCAACAAGTTCCCACCTCTTGTTCTGGGGTGCCCAGAGCAGGACACCTTACTCCGGACACAGCCTCACCAGTGCCTGGCAGAGAGGCAGGATCCCCTTCCTGGTGCTGCAGCCCAGGGTGCTGCTGCTGGCCTCTGTCAATCACCAGGTGCATTGATGGCCTAGGTCAGTTGTCCACCGCAATCCCCAGCCCCTCTCTACAGTGCTGCTTTCAGAGATGTGATCCAGGGGATGCTCTCCAGAGCAGTGGCCCACCTAGGCCCGTGTTTTCCCTGTCTCCTCTACACAGACAGCAAACCTGTTGCTGTTGGTGGAATTGTAGAATCATTGTTTGTTTCCCATTCACATCCCTTGCCATATCTGGCTGACCTGAGAATGTAAATTAAAAATTAATTCAAAAGACACAAATCTGAAAGGCTGGAGTTCAGGTTGTTATGTCCCCATCTGTGCAAATAGGTGCAGGTGGTTCCTCTGTTTGCGTTTTTAAGGCTCTCAGCTGTGAGCCAAACCCAGCAAGGCTCACTAGCTTGAGGGTGGTGTCGGGTTAATGTGGCCAACCTGGACAAATGCCAGGAAACATTTTCTCAGTCCAGGTATGCATGCCTGAAATTGTAGTGCCTGTAGCAAGCAGATATGTGCTGGGGCCCATGCAGATGCCTAGATTCTGCTTCTTTTTTGTATTTCTAGTACCAATTCTAATAATTAATCTATTGGTTCTCTCGGTCCCAGCCACATATTTTGCATTTCTGACTTTGATAGGTTGTGGCCTAATGTTCATTTGGAAGATCAGACCCATCCTCTTCAAGTGTTGGAGACAGTTAGAAAGAGGCGTTCTTGCATTTGGATAGCTCTTTTCTAAAATGCACCATTGCCAAGACAGCAGGTTCAGTTCCTCACTGGGACATTGTGGGAGTGATAGTTTACAAACCTATAAATACTTTATTGTTCTTGGGAAGGATTCCAGACATTCCAAGTCTCCACATGAGTATCTCGTTACCGCATCAGTGAGCAGTTGATGTTGCCAGAAGAAATCTCCCTGGCAGGAGCTTTAAAGCTGTTCTGGAATTCCATGCCTCATGTCTTGCCCAGGGCCAGCTGAGAAGCGAGCAAAGCACCAGGCCTTGTTTCGGTGGCTGCTGTGTTGTTGCAGAGCATGAGCAATCCTGGCATTTTGACTGTGCTTCTGGAGGAGTTGCATCCCCTTGAGCTCTTTGCAGGAGCCTGTCTTAGGCCTGGCCTCTTGCTGCATGTATTTTTGCTATGCTGGAGCGTTCTGTTCCCTGGGCTGAAGAGACTGAGCTCATGCTGTGTATGCAGTGTGAGAAACCAGGGCATGTCTGCAAATCCATGTTCCCAAACAGAGCAGACTTGTCTCACTTTTCATGTGTATTGCAAGTGACTGACTAACAGTCCTGGAAGGTACTGTGTAGGATGAAGGATGGGCTTATTTCTTTATTACTGGATAATTTATTTCTTTGTTTTTGTTCTTTTTTGCTTCTCTCTCCATCAAAAGTCTTGGTTCATGCAACCTGTCAGTACTCAAGAGATAGTAAGGAATGGCAAGAAAGATCTGTGTGTGACTGCTGTACCTTGGAAACATTACTATTGAATCAGGAGACCCATGAGCTCCGTGGAGTACAAAGCAGGTTAGTATTCATGTGCTCTTTTCTGCTATTGATGCATGACAATGTGCATTGTCATGTTTTCTACTTCTGCAAAATCAGGTGACTGCTACAGATGAGTAGCGAGCTGCTCCTTTCCAGTGTCAATATTTCCACACATTTAAGTGGCAATCTAAGACCAAAGATTTGCTTAGTAAGACAAGGAGGTCAGGAATGAGTGGATCTGTGTAGCCAGCTTCAGGAGCCTGCTTCTAGTGAGGCAAAGACATCATATTAAAAGATTCCATTTGATGGAGATAATTTTAATAATGTAAACTCAATCTTATAGCTAATATGAGTTTGCCTAGTTTCAGCTTGCAATACCAGAACTTCTGTAATTCTACAAATTATTTTGCCACTTGCAGGCATGGACAGTTCTGTGGCCTTTGTGTTCAGAGATGTCAAAAGTCACATGTGACCTCTTTTTATAGAACACTAAAATTATGATTGTGTGATTCTTAAGCGACTTTGGGAGTTCAGTTGGTCAAATCCTTTGCTCTTAGCATGTCTAACATCAAAAATGAGATCAGAATGCTATGAGCCTAATACAGTATTTTAATTTCTTCCCTGTGCATTTTTTCTGATTGAAATTGTCTGTGCTGCAACTTGTGTCCTTGCCTCATGTCCATCCTGTGTGGACCTTGTAAGAGGTGTGTGACTCTGTCCTTAGTTACCTTATGGGTCCTTGTAGGGAGGACAGCAATTGTATCCTACTCCTCACCTGCTGTTCTCAGGGCTGAGCAAGCCCAGTACCCTTACAGTCTCCACATGCCTTGTAAAACAAACCCCAGTCAGTCATCCTAGGGGCTCTCTGCTGTACTTGATTCACTGTTTTGAAAGTGGGCACTCTACTTCAAACGTAGTCTTACCAGTGTGAATAGAGAGGAATAATTGCTTTTGTTAACCTGCTGCCTGCAGTCCCCCAGAACAGCTCAGTGTGCACCTGAGACTGCCTGCAGTCCCCCAGTACAGCTCAGTGTGCACCTGAGACTGCCTGCAGTCCCCCAGTACAGCTCAGTGTGCACCTGAGACTGCCTGCAGTCCTATCAGTACAGCTCAGTGTGCACCTGAGACTGCCTGCAGTCCTGTCAGTACAGCTCAGTGTGCACCTGAGACTGCCTGCAGTCCCCCAGTACAGCTCAGTGTGCACCTGAGACTGCCTGCAGTCCCCCAGTACAGCTCAGTGTGCACCTGAGACTGCCTGCAGTCCTGTCAGTACAGCTCAGTGTGCACCTGAGACTGCCTGCAGTCCTGTCAGTACAGCTCAGTGTGCACCTGAGACTGCCTGCAGTCCCCCAGTACAGCTCAGTGTGCACCTGAGACTGCCTGCAGTCCCCCAGTACAGCTCAGTGTGCACCTGAGACTGCCTGCAGTCCCCCAGTACAGCTCAGTGTGCACCTGAGACTGCCTGCAGTCCTGTCAGTACAGCTCAGTGTGCACCTGAGACTGCCTGCAGTCCTGTCAGTACAGCTCAGTGTGCACCTGAGACTGCCTGCAGTCCTGTCAGTACAGCTCAGTGTGCACCTGAGACTGCCTGCAGTCCTGTCAGTACAGCTCAGTGTGCACCTGAGACTACCTGCAGTCCTGTCAGTACAGCTCTGTGTGCACCTGAGACTGCCTGCAGTCCCCCAGTACAGCTCAGTGTGCACCTGAGACTGCCTGCAGTCCTGTCAGTACAGCTCAGTGTGCACCTGAGACTGCCTGCAGTCCTGTCAGTACAGCTCAGTGTGCACCTGAGACTGCCTGCAGTCCCCCAGAACAGCTCAGTGTGCACCTGAGACTGCCTGCAGTCCCCCAGAACAGCTCAGTGTGCACCTGAGACTGCCTGCAGTCCCCCAGAACAGCTCAGTGTGCACCTGCTCTTGGCTGTGGGCACACTGGTGGCTTGTGTCAGGCTTGGCCATCAGCACTTGGAGCTTGTCTTCTGCAACACACTTGTGCAGCCAGCTGCTCCTCAGCCTGTGCCACTCATGCTTTTCCCATTCCAGGCATAGGAAAGGCATTCTACCTTTCCTGAACTTGATAATGTTTCTATCCATCTGCTTCTCCAGCCTGTTGTTATCCTCCTGATTGGCAACTCTATACAAAGACTCATTTGAATTTGGTGAATTTAGTGAGGGCTCAGTTAATAATTGAGAATTTAATTTACTGAACTCCCCAAAATGACAAATTATATGTTGCTGTCTGGTATTGCCTCATGTTTTTCGGTTCTTCACTTCCACTTGCTGGATTAGTTTGGCTCCTGAATTTCAAGGAAATGAAAGGTATGCTAAGCAGCAGCCAGTAAATCTATGTCCTCTCCAGACTATTCCTCTGTGTTGAGGTCCTGTCCTGTGTGTGACATGCAGAGGTCTCATCATCTCTCTAATGTGACACATTTGTATCTGTTTAGCACACATCAAGGCTCAGTCCATTATTTCCACTTCTTATCAGCAGAAAGCTGATTTTACGTTACAGGCCATGTTTGGTCTGTAGAGAAGTGATGTCATTTAACAATCACCTTTCTTTTCAGTAAACTGAATAGATTGTGGTTCTGTAATGTCATTGTTAAGAAAGATCAAGAATGAGCTATGAGGAGGACTTGGCATCTGGTATAAAAGTGTATTTTTCAATCATACGTGTGGAGCAGTGAGGGAATTTTCATGCTCTTGACACCAGCACATCCTCTGCTTTAATATTCAGAGGGTCTAGCTGCTCCTGTTAACATGACCATTTCTTTTTTCCTGAGGTTTTACTTCAGCTTTTCTCTCTTAGCATAGGAGACAAATTCCTACAAGCATGGTCACCAACTGCTGTTACATTAGAGATGGGCATAAAGGAGCTTATTCTTCATAGCAGCTTTGACTCTGTATTCTGACTCTTGGTTTTGTTTTAGGCTCAAGATGCTGAGTCGTTTGTCAGGTTTAGCAAATACTGTTTTACAAGAGCTGTCTGGGGATGATGGAGATGCAGTTACTGAACCATCTATTGCTGTGAGTACAGTGTTATCTAAAGACTTTCAGATGTTATTGACAATTAGTTTGGGGAGCATGGTTCGTGAGACTGCAGTGAGAACTGTCTCCTGCTTCTTCCTTGCTGAGCACTAGACTGAGCTGTCTTTCCGCTCTGCTTTTCTTCTACTCCTCACCTCTTAAGTCAGCATTTCTGTTGGGCAGACCATAATCTCCTCATTTTCCACATCTCAGTGTGATCCGAGGAAACAAACTAGAATTAGGGTGAAGAAGGACTTTTAAGAGTACTGGTAATTGTGTGTAGCAGAAGGGGAAGCATGGCATGGTTGGGTCATAGTGGGAGGCTTCATCTTTGTGCTGCCCTTTGGTATTGAGACTGTGCATGGTGTGTGAGGGTCCCTCTTGTTTCAGATTTGTTCATGTGGTGTTCAGCAAGGTACTCTTTTTTCTTGTGTGTTGGCTTAAAAGTTCTCTGAGTTTCCTCCTGGTTTCATCTAACTGTGTATTTCTACAGGCTTCATGGAATGCCTGCGGGGAGCAGAGTGCAGCACTGAGGACTGCAGCTGAAGCTGTCATGTGGATGCTCTGCTGCAGGCTGTTAATAGTTTTTTTTTTCTCTTCAGAGCACTGATTTTGTTGTTTCAGGTAGAAGCTTTGCAGTCAGAAGCAGAAAGCATGGAGGAGGCACCTGAGGAGGTGTTGGAGCGCCTCGCCCAAACAGAAAAGCTGGTTGTTCAGCTGAAGGATTTGATTCGAGAAAAGGATGCCCTGCTCCAGGAAAAAGAAACTGTGCTCAAGGTACCATTTCTTTTTCTGAGGACCAAGAGTAAAATGCTGCTTCAGTCTTCTGTGCAAGTCTGTCTCTGGTTTCTTTTGAATGTGAGATACCTGCATGACAAATGGCATCAGTTCCAGAGAAATATTGGAATTTGAATAATGGACGACCCTAAGAGATGTAGGATATCATCTTTTAGTTTGCTTGGATTAATTTAGACTAGAGTAGATAAGTTACATCCAAGTTACACAGCATTTTGTCTCAGAGCCCTTTGAGGCCCATGCAGATTCCCAGTGGATCTAATGAGTACTAATATCTTGTGTGAGGTTGTTCTTTCCCCACTTCAGAGTGTTTGACACAGAGAAACCTGTGCTGCGCTCACCCACTGGTCTGGTGGTTTCATGAGGCATTCCCAAAGATACATGTTGTCCACCCTGAGTATGGTGGGAGTGTGGCTACCTGAGATAGTTCTGAGGGGCTGCACGTAGCAGAGAAAGTCAAACCGAGTTTGCATTCACTGCTGAGTGAAGTCCCTGAGTGCTCTGTCCTTTGGAAGGAAGTGCTGGGGTAGAAGCTGCAGTGTTGGGATGTGTGGTGTTTGAGAACAAATTTGGTTTGCAGATATGTTTTAGATAGTGCTGTTACTGGGGAGGCAGGGTTAAACAGAATATGGCAGGCTGACAAACTGTGTAGCTTTCTCAAAGTGGTGCTTCTTGGGTAGCAGCACTGGAGTCAGGGCAGTCAGTTTGTGTCCTTCTCTTACAGAAAGAGCGAGAGGCTGCGGATGCCAAGCTGATGAAACTTAAACTTCAAGCCAAAGCCAAGCTGGCCTCTCTGAACAGACGCATCGAGGAGCTGACAGAGAAAGGAGCACCACTGCCTACACAGGCCTCAGCAGAAGAGCTGGAGGATCCCAGGGTTAGGAGAAGGGGGCTATTTAAAAGATGTAGCTTCTACTGATAACCTGATACTGCCTGATGTTTCAGGTCACAGTGACCCAGCAGGGTCTATTTGTCTCATTAGCAGGATATTCATAATTCCAGCAAGGATGTTTGTGCCTATGCTGTAGGAAGCCTGTCTGTCCAGCTTCCTTGTACTGCAGATACCCTTGGAGTGCTCAGCTTGATCTCCTCAAGGTCATGGGCTGGTTTCCCTCTGCATAACTTTGGAAATCCATTGTAGGTTAACTCTTTCCTGCAGAAACTGTATGTCTGTGTGAGCTATGAGTTTCAAAATGTTGCCTGTCATGTCAGTACAGCAAAGGTTGGCTTGTACAAAAACAAAGAGGTAAGGGGTCATTGAAACTGGAAGGCAGTAACTTAATATAAAAAAATAGATATATTTTTTTTTCCAGTTGTGTAACTTCCTGAGCCACCATAGTTTTCTGGTTGACAAGCGATAATTGTGTAATGCCAGGTAAAACTGGGGGAAAAGTGTCCTCTATAAAGACATTGAAGAGGCTGTTAGCTACTAACTAGAAGCTCCCATGGGAGCTGGTAATTTTTGAAAACTTGACTATGTGATCAGCAGAACAATGTTTTCTTTAAAAAGTTTGTAATATTATGGAAGAGAAATGGAATAGAAGTCCAGAATGGTTTCCAGACATCAGATGATGTTCATTAAACCAGAGAATATAAAAGTTATTTCAGGCATTGAAAAAAAATTAAAATATTGTAGGAAACAATAAAAAGGGCCTGGGAGAGCTGTCAGATGAGAGGTGACTACTAATGAAGTGAAGATCAGTTCTATGACTTGTACTATTTTTGATTGAGAGCATCATAAAATCATAGAAATGTGCTTCTGTAATTCCCAGTACCAACTTGAGAGTCTTTCTCAATGCAAAGCACCATCTGGTTTCATACATGAAGAATTGGATAATCTCAAGGATTGACATAATAGAAAAACGAAGCAAAATTTAACCAGTGCACAATCAAGCATGAACAGCATTCCCTGGCTGTAGAGACCAGTCAAGGCCACGGGAGCTGTTTAGCTGTGTCACTTGGCATTCCTCTCCTGGTGCTGAGGCTCTTTTTCAGCCTATCATCTGCAGCATGTGTGTGTGACATCCGTGTGCTCTTACATGACTTTGTGCAGACTTGCTGTTGAGAAGTGGTGAGTGTTCTTGCTTCAATATTCAAATTTATCTGTTGAAGAAGGCAAAATGAGAGAAAGCTGATCATCAGTTAATTGGTGCAATATAGATTTTAAAAAGAGACCTTATCTTTTTTACATACTGTTCTAGCTGTTCTACTGAGAGTCTCGAGGCCGTGTGTTGTCATGTTCTGCTCATTTAGAATCAGGAAGGGTAAACTCTGAGAGCAGCAAGAGACTTTTTGTTCTCCCATCATGTTAGTAGCTGCACTTGGGAGACATTAAAACAGCTTGGTTATTTAGTCAACTGAAGTCAGAGAGGAAATGTCATTTCTCTCTGCACTTGTATGAGGAAGGTGAGCTTCAAGAAGGTGGGAAAACTGTTAAAGGATAATGCAGATGAATGGATGAATGTAAATTAGCCATTAAGAAAAATGGCCTTCTAATTAGACAAATGAGGGCTTGAGACAGTCTCCAGTGGACATGGTATGGGCCACAGCCTTATTTGGTTTAGGTTAGAACATAGTTTGAGTGAAATTATGTTAGGGCAGTTATCTGCAATATTTTGTATTTGACCCAGAAAGCACTAGCTTCTTTCTTGCAAGGTTACACCTACTGAGAAGATACAGAGTCCTTTATTTAAACTTATTTCTCCAAGTAGATGCTGTCCTGAGTAATGAGGGTATTTCCTAGACAGTTACCCTGCCATTTGAAGGTGAAAATTCTAGGTTAGATCTGCATCTTATGCTGAAGTATTGAATACTAGCAAAGGACTGGGTTTTTTCTCTCAGTGATGTGGGCCCTATGGGAAGGCTGTATTTTAAATATCTAACTAGTACTATTACTTCCTGAGCTTTTAGCAGAGTGACTTGTTTTGAGAAGAATGGAAATATCATCTTATCTCCTCAGATAATATTTGTGTACAGAACAATTGAGGCTCCTCTCAAACTTTTGAAGTGGGTAAAGATAAATTATGTTCAGATATAAGAGCTTATACATCTTGGAAAAACAGAGTATTTAAAAGCTTGAGCTCTTTGTGGCTGTGCTACTGTCTTGTGGCACTCCATGTAATGGTCAGTGTAAGAGGCTTTTTAAAATCCATCTGTGAGTATCAATCCTGAAAGCCAATTACAAGTAAACAAACTAATCCAGCTGTCTTCCCCCAGCAGCTCCTCTGGCCCAGTCTTACAAGTTATGTATATCCTGGCTTCTTAGAACTTCCTGCATCTCTATTCTTTATTCTTCTGTCTTGTTCTATTTCTAAATTTAAGTGCAACTAGAGCTTCTTTGTCTGTCTGTTCTGCTTCCTGCCAATGACTTTCTCTGTAGGTGAAACAGTTTTTGAGGAACAGGAGCCTCTTACCCTTATTACACTGATGTATAAGTACTTTTAAAAGCCTTCATGGTATTTTCAGATTGGGTTTAAAGACATAAATACTCTGTAGAATTGCTGTGTTATTGATGGTGTTTGACCCAATACCTGCCACAAATAAAAAATGGAAGAGGTGTGTTTTATATATATTCAGTACAAAATACCCAGCTTTGTGCTGGCAGTAGCTGGAAGTGCTGAGACAAGAATGCAGAGCAGGTTTTGTGAGCTCAGGGATGGGTGGGGAGGGAGCTGCCCTCACCCAGATGGAGACACAGAGAGGAGAGTGCAGGTGTAGTGTGCTGGCTTGGCTGAGTGGACACAGCCTAAGCACATTTGATGTGAACTGTTGTTTACATTTCTTGGTCGTAAACAGAGGATTTAAGTAGAGTAGAACTGATAATTGTTTGCCTTTTCCCTTTGCTTGTAACTAATAAGTTCATTGCTAGTAATCCTTCCGTAGGCATTTTCTGTAGTCTAGAATGTCTTCCCCTTCGTCACATGGAGAATATTCTTCTATAATTAATTTTAAAATGTTTTTATTTCTGTTATTAGAGAAGTTTATGATGTTAAAAAGCCTCAAAAATCAGGGAAGTCATATAATAAATAATGTATTTAATAATCTAATTTGCCTTAGATTATATAGTGAGCAGTCATGGACTGTTAGCCCTGCGAAGTGCTTTGACACTTCCCAATTAAAAGCACTTGTGCATCTCTAGACAGAAATAGGGAAAATAGTTACTTAACATAGGACAACTTCCTTTAAAGAAACAAATGTAAAGTTAAGAAATGAAGCAGTGTAGTAAAAATAATCATCTGATTAGGAGTCAAGAGTAAAGTAGCATTATAGTGTATTTTAAAAATTAATTTATTTAATTTATTAACCAATAATACTGATGAGTTTACTTTCTTCTGTTTCTCTTCTTCCCACTTTTTTCCTCTTGCAATGTCAGAAAAGTGAAAATACAAGTGAAGGGCTCAGAGAGGAAGTGGAAGTACTGAAAAAGCGGCTTAGGGAGAGAGAGGAGACTGTTCAGGACCTGAAGAAACAGCTGGCTGTAGCCGAAGTGAATCTGAAAGATGCTGAAATCAAGTATGCAACACAGGTACAGAAATTGTTTTCTATTCATTAGTCTGTGTTTCCCACCTCACTGCTTAGACTAGTATGACAGAATAGAACAATGCTTACACAGCTGGTCTTCAATTCCCTTACCTCAATTTTGTCAGTCTTGTGCCTCCTCAAATCACCTAGGTCCATCCATTTCACTGCCATTGGCTCCTCCTCTAAACATTACCTAAATCTTTCACATCCCCAAATGATCTTGTTCTGCCCTTCATCCTCTACCCCAGGCCAGACCCACCCTTGGTGCAGAAGGTGCTCTGAGGATAAGAGGTGGGTTTCACCCTTGGACAATGGGATGATGGCTCTCTGAGGAGGGGGAAACAGTCCCTGGAAGAGCCTGGATAGGCTGTCCTTTCCTCTGAGTCAGAATTTGGGCTCTTCCCTGCCTGCCATTGCCTCTCTGTGTTCTGCTGTGGGCGTGCAGGGCAGCTGTTTATCACAGCATGTCACAGCATTAATGGTATGTTGTAGTTATTGGTGGAAAGATTTTTTTTAATACTCAAAATTGCAGGTTTAGCTTTTGAACTGTGAATTGGGTTGCATCCTATACAGTTAAAAGCCCAGAAGTTTTATGAGCTGTTAGTTATATAGTAATAATTTATTTTATTATTCTACATATTTGTAGATTAAATTCTATGCTTTTTTGCTTTCTGGGATCTGAAATCTTATCAGTTGTTAAACACATAGTAGTGGGATAAAGACACCAAGTAAAAATACTGTTTGACCAAGATGATGTGTAGGATTTTCCAGCTGAAAACTCCATCACACACACAATGTGCTGGTGGATGTTGAAAGCAAGCCTATGTGTCTGTCAGCTTCATAACCTTGTTGGTTTGTTTTTATTTTGTGGCTTGTGTTTTCAGCTGAGCTCCCTGCAGGAAGTGATTCAGGAGAAGGAAGCTCTCCTGGAAGAGCAAGTGCAGCAGCATCGAGCTGAATTGCTCAAGAAGGTGGTCCAGTCAGATATGGAAGTAGAGATGCAACAGGTATATTGGATATAATAGTCATATCATGGGAGGAGGAAGGAAAACAGAGGACACTCTGAAAGAACAGTTCTCGTAAAGTAACTCAGAAGGGATAAGAAGAAAGATGCTTTAATTGTTTGGAGTTTTTTGGATTGTTAGTTGGAGCTTTGAGTCCTTAGTTTCAATCTGCTGGTTTGCTATCAATCAAAGAGAAAGAGCAATTGAAAAAAATGTTGCATTATTGTGCTCCAGTTCCCTGTTCATGAAGCAAAGTAAGCTCCTCCTACTGCACCAGGGCTCCAGAATAGGTGTCAACAAAAATTAGTTAATTGAGGCTATCACAGTAAGTGTATATGGATGAAATATGGGAATCTAAATTGACACTGGTCTCCCCAGTGCTGGAATGGCCTTGTCTCTCTCACAGAACCTGCGCTCACTTCAGAGAAAGCTGGAGGAGCAGGAAGCAGCTCTGTTGGGACGAACTCAGGTGGTAGAACTGCTGCAGCAGGAGTTACACACTGCTGAAAAACAAAACCAGGTATCTGGTCTTGCTTTTTATTGCTTTACCCTGTGTATGTGTGTGTGTGTGTGGTGGATGGGGCCTTTGTCAGTGGCTCAGAAGTTGCCAGATGAGGGTTTTTTGGAACCATCTTTCCATCATGAAATCAGCTGGGGCCGCCCTCCCTGGGTCAGGCATTAGAGCTGCAGGTCTGTGTGCACAGCTCACAGCACGTACAGCCAGACTGGGGGTGCTGCAGTTGGCAGCTCTAATGATCCAGGACAGGTGGACAGGGTCTGTGTCTATCCATACCCATGCTGCTGACTGTACTTTCAAAGCCAAATACACAAACCTTCCCCAAAAGCAGAATGCCTAACACAGTGCTGCTGAAGCCTCAGTGTTTCTGGACTGCAGTGTCCAGGCCAGATCAGAGCAGAAACAGCTATTCCTTGGTATGTCTTGCTGAGAACTTGCTTATATGGTGACACAGCTTGTGGAGTGGGATTGGCTCTCGCTTCATCAGTTTGGAGTGTGACAAGAATGAGATCAAGTCTGTGCATATATGACTGTATAGACAGAGGCTCCTTGAGACAGCATTAAGAGCACAACCTCTTAAAAGGTTGGTTTGCAGATAGAGGATGAGTGTATTTTTCATTTTTCCAATATCTGAACTTGTGAAAATTCTCCATCCCTTTAGAAGAGACTTACCCTGAATCAGTCTCATATTCACTGGCTGCGTGATCTCCAGCCAGTCTGATGCTGAACCTCATTTTGATAGTTTTTACACACTTGTGCCCCACGTACTTTCTTTTGCTCTGTGTCCCAGCCAGGCCCACGATGGTAAAGAACCTCAGTGAGCTGACTTGTGCTCACTCCTGGCTGCATTACTCAGCAGGGTGTATCATGGGGTGCTGGTGTGGATGTCTTCCCGATATGGTTGTTGGCTCCTGGCTGGGGAATCTCCCTTGGCTTCTCCTCATTGTCTTTGACTTCCCTCATACATTCTGTGCTCTGAAGGAGACCTGGTATAGGTACAAACTTGAGTCCATGAGGCTGAAGCCTACTCATAAAGTAAAAGGAGTTCCTCATCAGATTCCTCCTGAAATTAGCTGTGCTGACCATTCACAGCTCCAATAGGAGGAAGTTTAGCAACAGGAGTTTGGGCAAGTGTAAGGTTTTTTTCTGTCTCTTGGTCACCTTAAGTCTCTGGTCAGTGTTGACTGGAGGCTTCTGAGATCTTTCTTAAAGCAGTGGGTACTGTGTGGAGCCCCCTGTTACGTCCAGATTCATATTTCAGCATTCCCCTCTCACATACACACTTTTACTCTGGTTTGCTTTTTTATATTCTACTCTGTAATTGTTGACTTCTCCCTCATTTGTTGTAGCTCTTCCTTCCCTTTTTAGGAAGTTTGCTTTCTTCTAAAAGAGAGCTCCTGGCCACTGTTCTATTGTTTATTTTCTCTAAATTTCCCTCCTCTAAATCAAGACTTACCTTTTCTTTACCACAGCGATAAGGAGTTGTTTCTCCCAGCATTGCTTTCTTGCGATTTCCAAATTGTGGGGCAGTTTCTTTCTAACAAATTGAAATTTCTGACATGTTTGTTTCCTCCCTTCTGCTACTCAGGTATCTTAAAAGGATTCAATGAGAACCTTAAAATCTAATGCAGGTACTTTGCTTTGTCAAGGTATTTAACTAGTTGAGAGAGAAATTAATTTCTGTATCATTTTACAGACGCTCCGAGATCAGTGCCAGAAGATGGAAGTGGAACTGAGCTCCATGAGGGCTGTGTTAGATGCAGAGAGACAAGGGGCTCAGGATCTCAGGGAGAAGATGGAGCTGGAGCTGGCTGAGAGGAAGCTGTCTTCCCATCGCTTGCAGGAGGAGCTGCAGTGCCTCTCAGAACAGCTGGAGGAGGCCAGAAGAGCACAGGCCGAGCTAGAGGTGAAGTGCAAAGACCTGGAGCAGGCCCGCAGGCTGGAGGTGGAGGAGAAGAACGGGCTGGCTGAAGAGGAGCTGCCCTGTGGCCGTGCTGCCCCTGGGGCTGAGCAGGAGCAGCTGGAGCAGGACGCTGGGCAGCGCTCAGGGCCAGCGGTGGGACACGGAGCTGCAGCGCAAGGGGCACGGGGTGAGCAGGCACAGCACTTGGGGGGAGCAGCTCCTCAGGAGCCTGGGGATCGCTGGGCTGCCTTCTCTTTGGCTTTGCTTTTATAACAGTTCATAAGAATGCTTGGTGTAACAATTCTGATTGCACAAGGACACAGGAATGGTGGTGCTGTCTCACTAAGGGGGGCTGGTTCGATCCCATTGTTCTGTCTTTGGCAGCTGCAAGAGGAGCACGAGTGTGGGGCAGCGTGTGTGGTGCTTTGCTTGTGTACTGTCCCAGCCTCTTGTCTCTCGGGGCTTATGGAGGTTTCTTGAGCTGGATGTGTTGTTTTAGTTGATTTTATTGATTTGTTTGATTTTTTCCATCAACTTGTGCAAGTCCTTTTTATATGTGCCTTGTTCTTCACAGTCTGAATTTCTACTGCAATTACAAGTAAAACAACCGAGAAAAGCAAACCTGTACCATTTTCCCCATAGACCTGTGTTAAAAATAACGACACTGATCTTGCCTCAAGCTCTTATTTCAGATTTTCTTCCAGCTTTTTTATGGCCCAAAGCTGAAGCAGTGACAAAGAGAGAAGAGATTTCATAAACTATTGTGCATGTGTGTAAAATGGAAATAGTGTGGCAAAAAAGAACAGACCTTAACTGCCCTCTTTCCCCTCTGTCAGATGAACATCTACAGAAGTTTGAAGAATTTGTCTACTGTCAGGACGAGCTGAAATCCCAGACACAAGTGCAGCTCTCTGAGCTTGAGCAGCAGGTTTGATATTTTCAAATTATTCTCATTAATTTTTCTGGTATGTTTAGGAACTGAAGCCAAATTAAACATCTAGAATTCCTTTTTTTATCATGCATTGCTTGAGAAAGGCTTTTGTTAGTTCTGTCAGTTGTTGGGCAGTCATGTTATGACCACAGAAGCCTGGAAAGAAGTAGAAGTCAATTCGAGTAACTTAAAAGTTGCCAATTGAGTTTTATTTTTTTTAAAGTTAACCAAATTATCAAAGACTAATATGTTTTTATGAATTGTATTAAAATTGGTCTTTCTCCCTTCTATCCTGTTTAAACAGGATGAATCAGCATCACAGAAAAAAATAGTAGATCAAGAAGACCAGAATGAGACTTCATTCCTACCCACAGAGAACTTGGAAAGACAGAAGACAGAAGGTTGTATGATTACCTTACCTATTTTAATATTCTTAATATTCTCAAGACTCATTCTAGAATTAGTTTCTACAAAAGATAGACCTAAAGTGGTAGCTTTCCCCAGTACAAAACGCTGACAATCTGCAGGTGGTACTTCTGGGAAGGATATTTTGGATAGCTTTTGCTGAAACAGTAAGGGACCCATATACTTGCCACATATAAAAAACCCCAGACAATTACATTGATTTTGAGTCTGGCCATGTAGGCTGCTAGCAGCAATAGCACAGCTCTCTTGGAGTTTACCATAAAACAGTGGATTCCCTCACGTATTTACTTTGGGGTCTGGTGCACTATGGCAGTAGGCTGTCTGGATTTTTAAGAAATAGATTCATTTTGCTTCCTGTCATTCAAAGATGGGGAATAATCACCAATAAACCAGATTCCTACAGTGTTAGAACATCATCTTTCTCTTTTTTTGTTCAAAGATCTCAGAGATGCAGGTCTTTAATGAACTTGAAGACATTGTTTAGAATCATGGCATGGTTTGGGTTGGAAGGAACTCATAAAGATCATCTGGTCCATCCCCCCTGCCCTGAGCAGGGACATTCTTCACCAGGTCAGGTTGCTCAGAGCCCTACCAATGATGGGGCAGCTGACAGCTTCTCTGGGCAATCCAGGGTGAAGCAGCCCTCTTGAAAAGCTGCAATGAGGCCTCTGAAGCCTTTCTTCTCCAGGCTGAGCAACCACGGGTCTCTCAGCCTTTCTTCATGGGAGATATGTTCCAGCCTTCCGATCATTTTTGTCATTTCTTCTGGACTCACTCCAGCAGATTCACATCTGTCTTGTACAGGGGAGCCCCAGAATGGACACAGTGCTCTGAGTGGGGTCTAACAAAAGCAGGGAAGAGGGTGAGAATTATCTCCTTCAGCCTGCTGCCTCTCTTGGTGCAGCCCAGGGTATGATTGGCTTTCTGGGCTGCAGGCACACATTGCAGCTCCTGTCCAATTTTTAGATTACCGGAATCCCAGAGTCTTTCTCTGTAGCCTGCTTTCAATCCATTCACCCCACAGTCTGTGCTGGTACTGGGGATTGCCCCAGCCCAGGTGCAGGGCCTTGCACTTGGCTTTGCTAAGCCTCACTGTGCACAAGGGCTGCACAGCTGCATTCCTCAAGCTTGTCCAGGTCCCTCTGGATGGCATCACATCACATCCCATCCCCCAGCAGGAAACCAGCTGCTCAGCCTGGGTGCCCCGCAGTGTCCGTGGGTGCACTCCCCCAGCAGTCAGGACACTGAACAGTGCCAGTCCCAGGATGGGCTTCTGTGGGTGCTGCTTCCCACGTGGATGTTGAGCCATTGACTGCAGCCCTTTGCACACAGCCAGTTCCTTACCCCAGCTAGCAGCCCACCTGTCAAACCCATATCAGCAATTTAGTAGCAGCAGGGTTGGGAAGACCGTATGAAAGCCTCACAGAAATTCAGCTTTCAATCTGGAATCGTGCCCCAAGCTACAACTGAGTACATCCAAAATGCACCTGGAAAACTTCCATCAGCTTTCTTAAAAAGCAGCTCTTCCCTCCCTCTACTGAAAGGAATTCCACACAAAAAATGCAGTGACTCAGAGCTTCACTGTCATGTTATTTAAAGCATCTTTTCCCAATGCATGGTTAGCTGCATGTTTACTTCAAAGCAAGCTTTTGTTGTTGTCATTCTGTTTCCAGTGGATGTGTTGAATGCTTGATTACTTTTTTTTGGTCTTAAAATGCTGGGAGATGCAATTTCTTTTTTAAAACTACCAAAATATTAAGTGAAACATAAAAAATCTTTTAAGTCTGCTATATAGGTTCTAAGTACTTTGTTACTCCTTTTTTGTGTCGTGAAATTGTCAGTCTTAATTAAAGTGGGATGCCAAAACCTGCCACCATAATCCATTCCTAACTTTGGTAGAATGAAATAAAGATTTATAGTTACTTTATTTTTTGTAATTTCTGGTGCTTTTCAAGCAGACCTCAACAAATCCCTTCAAATTTCAAGCTGTTGTTTGAAGTATAAAGATTCTTGAAATCCTTGTACAGCCTTAATTTCCATGGGCTTAGCAGTGCATTAGACCAGAATATCTGTAACTCTCTTTACCATCTGTATGGACTCCTTGAACTCCTCTTGAGACAGCTCTTGGAGTGATTGCAGGTCTCTCCTCCTGCTGTGTCAGGGAGCATTGTCTGAGGCTGTCCAGAGTTCACTTGGTGGAAAGTCTGCAGCAGAGCAGGGATCAGTAAAGGACAGCCATTATCACAGGAAACACAGACTGCCTTCCAATTGTTACAATTCACAAAACGTTCATTTGAGCTTCCTCAGCTTCCCTAGTACTTAGCAAATACAGTTTTGTATAATCAGTTGTATGTAGAAAAGTGTGTAAAGGAGAACAGAAGAAAACGTGGGACTGTAGGTTGATGGTATGTGTGTCCTCACTGCGTGCTCAGAAGTGAAAAGTACAGAAATTTGTACCCCTTAGAGAACTGTTTAACTTGCTCCTGAGTTTTATTTTGCATATATACTAACCTATTTTTCATACCATCATTGCTAGTTAACGTGTTCACAAAAATGGGACCTGTTTTTTAATGCCTCTAAATTGGTATTTCAGGGAAGGCACAGTATTTGTTGCTTTATGAATGGCTCCTATGCTAAAAAGCTGAGCCATCACCTAATAAATTAATTAGAACTGAGATCACTTAGAATGTATTCTTCTTGTACATTTATAACAATTTCTTATTTTTCCAAATGAAATTTGAAATGTTTTTCTACAATAGTTCTTCCTTTCCTCTCCTTTATAAAAATGTTTCTTAAAACTTGAATCTCTATTACCTGTCTTTCAGTATGTGTGTTTGAAACAATTGTTCTTTTCTAAAAGCTGCTTAAAAGATCTTGTTGGTTGTGTGGTTGCCTCTAAAAAAATGCCAAACCCACATTATCCCATGACGGTACATATCTCCACTACACAAGTGTTATTAACAGCCATGTGTCCTTTCTCAAAAGCTCCTGGAAGAATATTCTGTTGCTGTCTAAAGCAAAGTCTTAAGTTTCGAAGAAATTTTTTGTGTTTGAATGTTTCAGAAATGCCACATTTGCAACTTGTTCTCTGGGAGTCTCAGCAGGAAGCTGTGATGGTCACAGAAGATGCAGAACAGGTAATGATAAAGCAGCTGAAATAAAATAGGTCAAGGACTGGCCTTAAAGCAGCTAAGCTGTCATGGTCTTTTGTAGCAATCCTCTTTGAAGGTTATTATTAACTGGATTAATGGTGAAAGACAGAAATAGCTTCCAAATGCAGCTTGTGCTATGTTAGTAACAGACTGTGTTTCCCTTTGCCAGCTGTGTGCATTTCTTGTGTCCTTCATCCATCCGGTCCACATTTGTGCTATTTTAACTATTTGTTAAATAATAGTTAATAATCGTTAATAATAGCACATTTGTGCTCTTTTCTGCCTGTTGTCAGTTTTTCAGCAGAACTATGGGTCTCTGGGAATAAAATTCCAAAGGCTTGGCTATCATTATCTAAGACACCTTTCAAACCATTCCCCTGCCCTAATGGGCACCTGGCTGACTGCCTGGGGAGCTGTGTGCTCTGTCCTTGGGACAGGTGGGCACTGTCCTTGTGCTGTTCTGTCAGTGGGGACAGATGGGCACTGTCAGTGGGGACAGGTGGGCACTGTCAGTGGGACAGGTGGGCACTGTCCTTGGGACAGGTGGGCACTGTCCTTGTGCTGTTCTGTCAGTGGGGACAGGTGGGCTCTGTCAGTGGGGACAGGTGGGCACTGTCCTTGTGCTGCTCTGTCAGTGGGGACAGGTGGGCACTGTCCTTGTGCTGTTCTGTCAGTGGGACAGGTGGGCACTGTCCTTGGGACAGGTGGGCACTGTCCTTGTGCTGTTCTGTCAGTGGGACAGGTGGGCACTGTCCTTGGGACAGGTGGGCACTGTCCTTGTGCTGTTCTGTCAGTGGGACAGGTGGGCACTGTCAGTGGGGACAGGTGGGCACTGTCAGTGGGACAGGTGGGCACTGTCCTTGTGCTGCTGCCCCATGTCCTGCTGCAGGTGCCAGTGCAGTCAGGCTGTTGTTGGGCAGAGTGCAGGGTTAGGAACCTGCTGCTTGGCCTTCTGTTCAGCATGGGGAGGGAGATGACAGCCTCTGTGTGTTCTGTACTGAGGATTTGCTGTGAAACTGGTTGTTAGCTTAGAGCAAGGGCTGGCTCTCTGCAGCCTGCTCTGCTGGCCCATCCTGTCCACAGGGGGAACATTAATGCTGTGTTTTATCTAATACATTCCTCTCTATCAGAGGGTTTGTATATTACTGTGAAGTATTAAGGTAAAAGTTGGTATTTGGAACCAGAGAAGCATTTTGAGTCATTCATCCACCTTCCAACTGCCTGCAAGCTGTGAGCTGGTAGATCAGTGGGAATGCACACACACCCACACACACAGGCTGTTCAAAGGCACATGTAAGCATTTGAACTGTTTTCTACTGCCCTTTTAGAGACAGTGGAAAAGACAGGTCCCTTAGCATATGACTCACCTGCACCAAGGTGAATGTTGAAAATGGGTCAATGAAAACAACCCTGAAATTGTCCATTTCAATGTCTTCATTATAAAAAGAGACCAGCTAAGTAGCTTACATCTAAGTTTTTACACTTGGACAGCTGTTCCTACCACTTGTGCACCTGACCCATGGCTTTAGGCCGAGTAATATAGTTACCCAAACCCAGGTTAAGGCATCTAACAGTGAAAAGGTTCTTGTGGGGTTCTTGGTTTGTTTGTGTGGTAGGCCCTGACTTTATTGGGAAAGCTGCAGGTTCTTTATCTGCTGGAGCAGTGAGGCAGAGACACGTGACTTGTGACCTTCTCTGCCTGGTGGTCAGTGAGAGGTTAGGGTGCTGTGGTTAGTGCCTTTGGGGGAGTGAAGATGGAAGAGAAACCATCTCAAGGTGGGAAGGAAGTTGTTTAGATCATTGCATCCATTGAGCTGTTAATCTGCTGAGATATGTCTTAGTCTATTGCTTAACATGAAAATCAATCTCTTTTTCATTATTTATTTATTTATTTTCATTGGGCTTCAGAGTTGTGTCCAAACTCTGATAGGTTTTACTTAGAGCTGGCAGAGCAGTAGACAGCTAAGAGAGCTGTCTCCTCATACCAGGATCCTGGCTCAAAGCTCAGTGTTTTTTCTTCATCCCACAGAATAAGAATATTGGTGCTGAGGCAAAATTGCAAGACCTATGGACTGTGGAAGCTCCAGCCTCTTATGTAGACTGCTCTTCTTCTACAGGTGAGGACACAGAATAAGGCATGTGACAAGAAAATTGTGAAAATTTGAGGAGTTCCAGGGACAAATCTGAAGATTATTTAGAAAGAGGTGCTCTGAGGTCAGAATCTAAAGATGATAATCTACAGAAGACAGAAAATATTTACACAAGGTAGCCGAGAACATTCTGATGTAGGATGGGTAGGATATACCAGAAGAGAAGAAAAAAGTGGTTGCTAATGTTAGAAAGAGAGAAGGGTTTGAAGGAGTGTGTTTGTAGATGCAGAGATTGATGTGTAAGACACAGAAGACAATTAAGGTAAAATTAAGAACTCTGTAAGCCAGTAGATGTCTTTTTGTGTCTGGAATTCCATGCCACATCCCACATGGAAAGGAAAAGCAGTCAAACCAATCTGTTATTGGTTCTCTTGTCTCTTTGCTCCCCATGCTTCTTCAGGGGTCAGGAGTGCTGTGTGCAGGTGATGCAGCAAACACAGGGGGTTGCCCAGAGCCATGCTGCAGCTGCAGTGTCTGAATTACTGGTTGGAGTTAAACCAAAGCAGGATGTCTGTGCACTGCATAGACTCAAACTCTGGGTTGTTTTCTTCTGTGCTTGGCTTGCTGCCGTTTTTATAATTTTTTAAATTTTTAAATTTTTTTTTGTCTTTTCTCACCTTCTATAGAAGCTTTGGTCCCATTTTTCATCCCTTCACTCTGCCTACTGACTTTACCTGCAAATTGTTGCACTGATGGTGACAAGTGTTCCTTTTCTTACTAGGTGTGTCAGGAGAGCTGGTGGATTCTGAAATGGAAAAGCCTTTTGGTGACACTTCTGTGCTCTCTGAGGTACAGACGTAGTTCAGAACCCTTTTGGTCTCAGTATTGTATGCCTTTGCAGATACAGAAACTTTAATTTAGTTTAGAAGCCTCAAAGAGTTGTCTCTTTTTAAATCTCCTGTGACTTAAAGTGGTTGTTTCATTATGACAGCTGACTTCAGAGCAGGTTTCCTTTCATGGTTCCCCATAAACTGTTTCTGCCCTCCAAGTCTTTACAGTGCAGCACGTTGACTTATGGGTGGGCTGTTGATCCAAGCTGTCTGGGGTGGATTTGTGAGGGCTTTTCTTTTGTAATCTGGTTTGGGGGATGGGAAGAAACTTAAAAATAGTCATTTGGAAAAAGCCAAGCACTTTGTTCCAGGTGCTTTGTCTAGTGCTTTTACTTTGGACATGGACACAGATTGGAATATGGGTTTCTATCCTGCTTCTTTGCCATGTTAAATGCACAGATTGAACAGGGGACAAAAACCTCCTTATTCAGAGGCTATGAATAGCATGGCATGAAAATGTGAGTGGTTAAGTACACTAGAGGGCTTGTTAGTCTAACTCTGAACTGTTTAAGTTCTCCAGTGATTCTGTCTTGCCATCAGGAGAGAAGGGGGGGAAAGGGAACAGGAAGCTGTTGTCATGGTGGGATCCTGCAGCCAGAATCTTTCATGCTGCAACTTCAGAAACTGAAATTAGCAGAAGTGACCTGGGGAGTCACAGAATCACAGAATAGTTGGGGTTGGAAGGGACCTCTGGAGGTCACCGAGTCCACCCCCACTGCCGAGACAGAGTCCCCCTGTTATTAGCAGGGCTTCCATTTATTGCAGAAGCCAGCTTGAGACAGTTACAAAGCATGGAAAGCAGATACTTCCAGAAGTGGCCCTTTCACAAGATTCAAAGGAAAAATGACACCTGTTATTTTCTTTTAGGCAAGAACAGATGGCTTTACCAGTAGAAGCAAGCAGTTTACTGAGGAAAGTTGTCCACCTGGAATTCTGGACTATATTGCTGCAGAGAAACAGAAGGAGCTGTCAGTTTTGCTGCTGGAACTGAAAGAAGCCCAAGAAGAAATAACTTTTCTGAAAAGCCAGCTCAAGGATCCCAGAGGCCAAACTTCTACAGGCAGCCAAACAGAAGCTAACCAGCTGGAAGAGAGTACACAGATACAGTGTCTGGAGAGGGAGGAGCAGAAGGCTTCAGATACACAGAGTGTCTTATTACTGGAAGAAACAGAAATGCAGAAAATTGGCTTTCTTCAGGAAAATGGAATCAGCTTCCAAGATGAGCCTCAGGGAAGCCCTGGCACCTCTCAGTCTCAAAAGCTGATCAAGTTACAAAACCAAATTACAGAACTGCAAATAATTCTGCAGAAATCAGAAGAATCCTTTAGGAAAGAACTAGGAGAAAAATGTGCAGAAATAAATAGGCTAAACCAGTTGGCTGAGGAATACAGAAAAAAAGCAGAGGATCCTGACAGTACATTTTGTGTTTTGACTGATGAACAAGATCAGCTCTTGTGTCAGGCCAAAGAACTTTCTGCCATAACAGAACTGAAGGAGCAAGTGAAGCACCTGGAGGAAGAGCTGGCTCTTTCAGAAAAGCAGAGACTGTCAGACAGTCAAAGCAGCCTTCTAAGAGAGCAAATCCAGAGCCTTAAAAATGAATTTAAATCCAAGGATATAAAAATTGAAGCTTTGCAAAAGGACTTGGATGAAGCACAACTTCAGCTTTCTGACCAGGACGCCCAACTAAAGGATCTGAGAAGCCAGGTTGAGACAAAGGAATGTGAAGTACTTGATCTAGGACAACTTTTGAGGAAGAATACAGCAGAGATGGAAGAGCTTTCCCACAAGTTAACCTTGAAGGGACACGAGGCAGCAAGCCTGGAACAGCTTGTTGCTGAGCACACCAGGTCTATAGAGAGCCTGCAACAGGCCTTGCAGGAAAAGGACCAACAGATGGCAGAGATCAGTGTCAGCATGTCTGAGAAAATGGTCCTGCTGAATGAAGAGAAATTTGCTCTAGGGAATGAGCTGAAGAGTCTTAAGGAGCAGACAAGTCTGTTATTAAAATCCCAGGAAGAAAAAGAACAGAACATAGGAGCAAAAGATACATGTCTGAAGTGTGGGGTATCCAAGCAGCAGAATGAGACAGAAGCAGTGAGTAACAAAAATGAGGAATTAGTAAATCAATTTGAACTTCTGAGAAAAGAAAATGAGCAAGTAAAGCGGAAGCTGCAAGCAGTATTTGTGAACAGGAAGGAGCTTCTGAAGAAGGTAAACAGATTGGAGAATGAATTAGAACAACTGCGTAGAGAACAAAAATCAGAAACCTCAGTGGCTCAGGCAGCTGCAGGGGAGGAGGACATGAGAAGCATGATCAGCACAGAAATGGGTCTTGAAAACCAGCCCCGTGAGGACTATCTAATCCAGCTGCTTTCTGAAAAGGAATCTGAGCTGCAGAGCATCCGGAAGGAAAAAGAAACTACTGAAGCACGACTGCAGGCAGTGATTGAGGAAATGAGGCAAAGCTTGCAAGATAAGGCAAATGCTGCTTCAGTTAAAGATGAAATCATGGAGCGTCAGACAATTCCTGACAAAGTGACTAAAACCAATGAAAGCCCAGAAGATGATGAAGAAAATGAGAAACATAGTTCAACAGGTACAGATCTGGAAGAAAAACAAAAGTCTGCTCTTCAAGAAAAGATTTCAGTTCTTGAACAAGAAAAAGAACAACTTCAAAAAAAACTTCAAGAAGCTCTCATATCTCGCAAAGACACTATAAAAAAGGCTCAAGAAAAAGACAGACATCACAGAGAACAATTGAAACAGCAAAAAGATGATTACAACATCCTGCAAGAACAATTTGATCAGCAAAGCAAAGAGAAAGACAATATCCAGGCTCAGCTCAGACAGCTCCAAGAGCAGAAAGGATCAGCAGACAGTATTTTTAGGAGTCAGGGTAGGTTGGATTCTTCATGCACGGAAGCAGAAGATACAACAATTAACAAGCTTGTACAAGTTGCAGATATTTCTGAGGAAGAGTGGAAAAAACACCTTGACAAACTGCTGATGGAGAAAGAGAAATTGGAATGTAGTGTCAGCCATATGCAAAGGGAGCTTGCTCACAAATCAGAATTAATCTTTGATTTGCAACAGCACATAGCACAGTTGTTTGCAGAGGTAGAAGGCCTGAAGAGAACCTCTGACCAAGCTGAAGCTAAGGGAGCAAGTCTTCAGACAGAATTGGAGGAGAATCAAGGAAAAATTTCTGGAGTGGCCAGCCTGGAAGACTTGAAAATTCTTGTGCATCAAAAGGATGAAGAAATAGAATTTCTTAGCCAGCAGTTAAAGGAGAAAAGCGACACTCTCAGTAATGTGCAGGCACAATTGCTGGAAAAAGAGGAATCAGTCCAAAGACTGTGCAGGCAGTTGGAGGCTCAGGCTCAGGCGTGCGAGGAGCAAAGCAAGCGGCTGCAAACAGAGATGCTTGAAATTCAGGAGAAGCAAGAGGACAATGCAGAAGCAGCTAAGCAGAAGAATCAAATGCAGAGAAAGTTGCAAGCAGCACTTATCTCTAGAAAAGAGGCACTAAAGGAGAGCAAATCTCTAAAAGAAGAGCTGGCTAATGCTAAAATTACTATTGACAATCTTTCTGTCAAGCTGACAAATATGGAAAGCCAAGTATGTGGCCATGTTAAAGAAACAGATACCTTAAGAGAAAAGTTAGCGTGCCTCACTGGAGATCAAGAAAAACTTACTGCAGAAATGGATAAACTACTTGGAGAAAATCAGAATCTTGATGGGTGCTGTAAAAACCTTACACTTACTCTGGACAGAGTTGTTCTAGAGAAGGAGAAGCTGGAGAAGGAGGTGGAATCATTGAAGAGCTTTCAAGCCACTGAGAATTCTGAGTGGCAGGAGAAATACAAGGAACTTCAGGGAGAATATGAAACTCTGCTGCAGTCATATGAGAATGTGAGTAATGAGGCTGAGCGAATTCAGCGTGTGTTGGAAACTGTTAGGCAGGAAAAGCAGGAAATTTTCATTCAGCTAAAAGGGGCTGAAGCAAAAAAGCAGGAAACAGATAAGCAGCTACAAGAAGCTGAACAGGAAATTGATGAAATGAAGGAGAAAATGAGGAAATTTGCCAAATCAAAGCAACAAAAGATCCTGGAACTAGAAGAGGAGAATGAGAAGCTTAGAGCAGAGATGCATGGAGAGCTGCACAGGACTGGAGAGAGCTTTACAAACACTAGCCTGAAAGAAGACCTGGAGTGCTCTAGGAGGGAGTGCCAGTCTCTTTCTACTCAACTTGAGACAGTAATGGCTGAAAAGGAGTCTCTGAATCAAGAGATTGTGGACTTGAAGTGCCTTTTGCAGGTAACAGAATCTGAGCTGAAGGAAAGCAGAGAACTTGCAGACAGGTATGTTGCCCAGCAGACAGCGGGCGAAGACACTGGTAAGGCAGTTGCCACACCATCACCAATGGAAGAGTCTGAAAATCAAGTGGATGTGTCTTTTCGACCAGGGCCTCGTGCTGCAGAGCTGGAACAAGAGGCATTTGAAAGTGAGAGACCTTGTGGGGATCCTGGTCTCTACAGACAGCAAATAGCTGAGCTCACCCAGCGAATCACAGAGATGGAAGATAATAGAAGGGCTTCAGAGCAACAGCTGGGTGACATCCGCAGGTGTGTTGAGACCTTGGCAGATGAGAAAAGGGCTTTGGAGCACCAAATGGGAGAGAAAGTCCATGAAGTGAATGATTTGCAGGCTACGGTAGCAGAGATGGAGCAAAAGGTCCAAGAAGCCAGAGATGACCTCATCAGAATGACAGCACTGAAGGATGCTCTAGAGGCTGAAAAGGACGACTTGGAAGAAAGGCTCATGAATCAGCTGGCAGAACTTAATGGAAGTATTGGAAACTATCAGCAAGATGCAACAGACTTCCAAATCAAAAATGATCAACTGAAACATGAGCTTCAGACTTTGCAGAGAATGATGCACGAACTGGAGGAGGAGAAAAGTCAGATGGCAAAGAAGAAAAGCGAAGCAAGTTCAGAAACGCAAAAGGAATTTGTAGAAAAGCTAAAATACAATTGGAGAGGAGAAAGCAGCACACATATAAAGGAGCTTCAAGAACTGCTGAAACAGAAACAGCAGGAGATTAAGCAGCTGCAGAAGGACTGTATCAAAAGCCAGGAAAAGAACAGTAGTTTAGAAAGAACTGTTAAAGCTCTGGAATTTCTGCAGAGTGAGACTCAGAAAGAGGTAGAAGCAGCCAAAGAAACTTCAGCTAAAGCAGTTGAAGACACCAAGAAAGCCCAGGCAGAGCTTGCTCGCTGCAGGGTAGTGTTGGATGACACTCAGAGTGAGGCAGCAAGGGTTTTAGCTGAGAGTATCAAAGTGAAGGAAGAGTTACAAGCAAGCAAAGAGCAAATTAAAATTCAAATGAAGAAAAAGGATGAGGACTTTGAGAGAAGACTGGAACAGGAAAAAGACAAGCACTCAAAGGAGATCAGAAACATGGAAGCAAAGCTGGCAGCATTGCAGAGAGAGAAGGACCATATGGAAACAACAGTTGGTGATCTGCAGGACTCCTTGAAGACAAAGGATCAAGAAGCCAAGCAACTGGAAGGCAATCTAAACAAAACACTAGCCCAGCTTGCAGCCTTCACCAGGAGCATGTCTTCCCTTCAGGATGATAGGGATAGAGTGATAGATGAATCAAAAACATGGGAGAAGAAATTCACTGAAACTATTCAAAAGAAGGAAGAAGAAATACGTTGGAAAGAGGAAGCTTGTACTGTGCTACAGGACCAGGTGAAACAAATGACCATGCGTGTGGAAGAACTCCAGACTCAGATATCCAGGTAAATAAGCTGTGTCAGGGGAGGTTTGTCAGGAAAAGGTTACTTTGCATTTGTTATCTGCACAAGGACATGAGGTGATCACTCTAGAACAGTCATTCACATCCTTAGGGTACCTGTGTTAAATCTGTTCTCTGTGACAAGCACCGACCATCTGATTACTCTCCAGAGTATTTCAAATTTCGGATTAATTAAAGAGTCTTTTGCATGGAGTTTTTGTACTGAGAAGTCAAGAGAACATTGGGATACATAATTCCAATTTAGTCTCAAAATAAATTTTGAGGGGAAGATGGAGCTATGGAAACCTATCAAAATGTGTATACAACTGTGTATTTCCAAAATTCAAAACCAAACCATTCTTACATGAGTAAAATTGTTATATGTATATATATATATATATATGTTGTATCTTTGTATGATGAAGCATTAAATGGACATCAAAGGTACCAAAACAGCAATTTCATTGTGGGGTGGCATGGAGTTGTTTTTATTGTTAGCTACAATGGACGAGAGAAGTAATGTAATGACAGGGAGGTGATAACTTTCAGTGTTTACGTGAACGCTTTTTTCAGTATTGACATGAACAATTTTAAAAGAATATATTCCCCTGCCACCACCCCTTTAAGGCAGTAGTACAGTCAGAACTTTAAAAGATATCTTGAATTTTAAATTGAGAGATATTTCTAGCTTGCTTTCTTTAAGTAAAACAGATTCTCTGGCTTTTTAAAATTAGTATAAGAACAGAGTTATTGTGGCTTTAGATACTGAGATACTTTGTGGATTTTTGACCAACTTAAGCTTTTCTTTTCAGGCTGGAATGCAGCAAGAAAGACTGGGAGGTTGATTGCAGGAAGGAGATTCAGCATCATCAAAAGACATGTGAAATGTTGCAGGAGGAAAAAAAAGAGCTTTTGACTCAGCTTGAAGGGTCTCAGGAACTGTACAGCAAGTCTCAGAATGAACAGCAGGAACTGGAGTCAGAAATCAGCAGCCTACGAGACCAGCTTGCTGACTTACAGAATTCCTTCACCAAATGTGAGCTGGCCAGGGAAGAGCTGGGGACTGTGGCCAAGCAACAAGAGATGAGTATCCAGAATTTCAAACTCAACTGTGAGCAGCTTGAAGCTGACCTGCAGGCTTCCAAGGACCTCACAAATAAGCTGCATGAAGAAATTAGTGCCAAAGATCAGAAGATCATGAGTTTGCTGTCCGCCAAAGAAGAAGCGGTGATGGCTGCTCTAGCTGAATTACAGCAGCAACATTCTGAAGAGATGAAAGAGTTGGAGTGTAGGCTAAGTAAGGAGGAAGACAATAAAAAAGCCTTGGAAAATGAGAAGAACAAACTTCTTGACAAACTCAATCATCTCACTGAAAAGGTGAAGATAAGCAGAGAAGAAAGTAAGCAGCAGAAGGCACAGCTGGACTCCTTCACCAAGTCCATGTCATCTCTGCAGGACGACCGAGACCGCATCCTGAGGGACTACAGGCAGCTCGAGGAACGCCATCTTGCTGTAATCTTGGAAAAAGACCAGCTAATTCAAGAGGCTGCTGCTGAAAACAACAAGCTCAAGGAAGAAATCAGAAGTTTCCATGGCCAGATGGATGACCTCAACTCTGAGAATGCCAAGCTAAACGCAGAGTTGGTGCGGTACAGAGAAGACCTTAACCAAGTGATTTCAATAAAGGATTCCCAACAGAAGCAACTTCTCAAAACACAGCTTCAGCGGATCCAGACTCTGGAAAATGAGAAGGCAACCATAGAAACACAGCTGAAAGAGTCTGAGCATACTCAGGATGATCTCAGGAAGTGCATGGAAGCCTTAAGAGAGGATAAAGTCAGTATGTCTCAAGAGATTGACACTCTAATGTCGTCTCTGTCGCAGGTGCAGAGTGAGATGGCAGCATTACATGAGGGGAGTCCCATCGTGGAGTGCCAGGCAGAACTGAAGGCTCGAGAGAAAGAGGTACAACAGCTGAGTCATGAGCTTTCCCTCTCCCAGAAAAGAATAAGAGAACTTGAGGGGGAGCTAGACTGTGTCCAGAGGGATGCAGCCAAGAGAGTGGGAGAGGCTGAGGACAGGCTTCAGAAGGAACTGAAGCACCTGCATCACGATGCAGGGATAATGAGGAACGAAACCGAGACAGCTGAAGAGAGAGTAGCAGAGTTGGCACGGGACTTGATGGAAATGGAGCAGAAATTGCTTGAAGTCACAGATGAGAACAAAGATCTCAGAGCTCAAATTCAGTCTTTTGGGAGGTCCATGAGCTCTCTTCAGGATAGCCGAGACCAGGCCAATGAAGAGCTTCATCTTTTGAAACAGAAATATTCTACGGACTTAGAGGAACAGAAGAGTCTAGTGCAGACTCTTCAGAAACAGATGGGTCAGCTACAAGAGGAGCAACGTTCCACTGTCAGGGACCGAGATAGGGTCAGGTCTGAGCTGACCGAACTGCAGAAGGCTATTGATGAAAGAGGTCTCTTGGCCCAGATTGAGGAACTTAATCAGCAGCTCAGAGCTAAAGATGATGAGCTTCTCCACTTGTCTTTGGAATTGGAAGGCTCTTCCAACCAAGTCAAATCTTTCTCCAAGGCTATGGCAAGCCTGCAGAATGACCGAGACCGTCTGCTGAATGAGTTGGACAAAACGCGTAAGATCGAAGAAGTGAAACAACAAGCAGAAGGGAGCATTTCCAGCACTGCTTTGGAAGTGCAGAGTCTGAAGAAGGCACTGGCCTCCTTGCAGAGTGACAGAGACAGAGTAGTAAGTCCATGTTCTCTCTTCCTGCTCTTACTTTAAGCACCAGAGGAGGTTTGGATCTTCAAGTCTTAAAATTCAGCAGGCTTAGGTCTGATAATTGCAATGTGATGCATAGATCAGGCTGCATCTTCATGGAATCACAGAATAGTTGAGATTCAAAGGGTCTTCTGGAGGTCTTCTAGAGATCTTCTAGACCAACCCCCCTGCACAAACAAGGCTTGCTGGAATAGGTTGCTTGTACAGTGTCCTGTTGGATTTTGAATATCTCCATCAGTAAACATTCCACAGCTTCTCTGACCAACCTGTTTTTTCATGTATCTGGAAACAGTTTCCAGAATAAGTTTCTCCCTCGCTTTCCCAGGGAGGGAGATGAGGCTGACCACACTGCAGGTTCACAATTCTCCTTTCTTGCCCTTCTTGTAGGTAGGGATGACATTTGCTTTCTTCCTGTCTTCAGGAACCTCTTGGGTCACCATGACCTTTCAAAGGTAATGGAGTTGCCTCCCAATGACCTTAGCATTTGTGGGCATGCTCCATCAGACCCCATGAATCTGGTATGGGCCATCTGTATTATTTTCTCTGGCATGGAGGCTGTGATTCCATTGTTAACTTCCAAGGGCGGTTTCTCTTTTAGGTTGGTTTAAAATATGAAATCATGGAAATAAGGTCCCTGTTAACCTGCATAGTTCACATCTGTGCCAGCTCATTTGATTTGCCTAAGAGACTAGAACAAAAGCTTGAGTTTTCTCCTCTTCTTGACAGCTGACTTTCAGAGCAGGTACACTGCAGATTACACTGCAGATTCCTTCTGACATTCTTGCCTGCACACTGGATGTGTCTGTGTTTGTATAGTCTCTGGGACAGTGCAGCCCAGCAAGTTCCAGAGTTCTCCTTGCTGGTCAGGAGACAGACTTTGACAGTCATGCCCCACTGCCACTCACTGAGCACTGTCCTGTCTCCAGAGTCAGCCATGTCTTGTCTTCAAAAACAATTGCAGTGATGGATGTGTAACAACAACTTATTTCTAGTTACAGCCTGTCTGGAATTGGAGAGCCAAAAGGATTTTACTTATCCTGGTTTACAGTAAATACCAACTTCAGGAGTTATGCTTAACCAGCTCCTTCTGTGTCACTTAGTTTTCCTCTGAATAAGATGATTATTATTGTAGTCTGGAGTCTTCTTGTTAATGTATTTCACATCTTCATAGGAGGGTCAAAACTGACTGCCCTCATTACCAATAGAATTGTCTGAGGGCTTTTTTCTGAGCAGTTTTTAGTACACTGCTGTATTTGATTCTGTTTTTAGCTCCTCTGTCATCTGAATGTGACCCTTTTCTCCCTCCAGACACCACAGTAAGAAATGCTTTTAAACAGTTCTAAGTAATAAACCTGATGCTTGCTCAGCTGTCACACACTGATGTCTCTCTTGAATCCCAGGTCAGAGAGCTGGAGAACCTGCAGCAGCAGTACATCCTTGTTGGGGTGGAAGCTGCTGAGAATTGTCGCTTAAAGGCACAGCTGCAGCAGTGGGAGCGAGAGGCAGACAGGCAGCTCCGTCTGCAGGAGCAGCTGAGGCAGGAGGGAGCTGTGTGCCAGCAGGAGCTCCAGCGGCTCAGGTGAGCTCAGGTGTGCTTCCTGCCTCGGCCAGGTTGCCAATGTTTGCTCTCTCAGAGAGAGAAAAGAGGTGGAGGGAATGCTGAGAGCCTCTCCTGTGCCAGGTGACACTGAGCACCCTGCCCTGGCCAGGAGAGGACACGGGATTCCCTCGCCCAGCCTCTGCCTCAGAATTGCAGCCCAGCAGCTTGGAGGTCGCTGCCTGTGTGAGACAGATCAGGGATGTTTTTGTTTTTATTTCCTTCATCCCGTGGTGGTCAGTATCACCTGTTGGAGAGGAAACTGAGGCTGTTTCTTGTATTGGAACTTATGTATATGATCACAGTACTCTCCATTCCAGGCTGCTGCTGAACACCCTTTATTATCCCACTGATAGCATAGTTTAGAGCACACTAATTTTGTATGGCTGTCTAATCCTATATTTCACTTGCTCTATGTCTTCTAGTTTGTTCTTTTTAACTCTGTAATTCAAGTCTAGTAAAATTGTCTTCTCCAACTGGACTAAAACTAGTCAGACAAATATGCCCTGTTCTGAAAACAGAGGGAAATGCTTTCAGATATTTCAGAGATCCATTTAAGAATGCCTGAGGCTGCAATGAAAAGGGTGGGATTTTCTTTGTGGAAAGGTCTATGGCTTATCTTTGTCCAGAGTGATATAAAAACTTGTAGTTCTCTCCCTCCCCCCTACCCCCACTCTGACCCTCAAATTAACACTGCTGATCTCATAAAGTTTGAAGCATCTTATAAATTTTATTTATCCTGACAAAAGAAGAGGATGTTTATTTCCTGTGCAGCTTTTACACTGTACCTGCAGTGCTGGCTCAGGGTGGTGTGGTTCGACCGTGCAGAGACATTATGAAGGGAACAAGTGGCATTGCCAGTGACTTCCTTGACAAAACTCCATACTGTGAGATCAAAACAATGTCCAGAAACACAGGAAGTGTGAAAATGTCACCCTAGGACAGCATGGAACAATCCAAAGGGTTCAACCAAATACAGAAAACTTCCTTAAACCTGCTTTTAAGGTTCCTGTACTTAAGTGTGTTGTTTTGGCTTGGCTTGGTTGTAAAACTTCATGTCTAGCATGAGGTGATGGTTGAATCACCCTTGGCTCATTCTTAGCTGGGTACCTGGTCATCCTAAGTCATACTGGAACCTCATTGTAACTGCCCTTGTTTATGCTGGGCAGACAGGAGAAGAACTCCTGGGAAAAGCAGAGCAGCAGCATGAAGGAGCAGTACCTGATGGCCATTGCAGAGAAGGACAAGGAGCTGAGCCACTTACAAAGGCTCACACAGGAAATGAGGCTGCCCTTCAGCAAGGCTCAAGCCGTAGAGGAACAGCACCAAAGCAAGGTAGGTGCAAAGATAGATTCTTTACTGGAAGTGTGAAGCTTGAAACTCAGCCAGGAGAGCGTGTGTTGCCTGTATCCAGCTCCTGCAGACTGCAACATTGGATGTGGTTGTGAGGCCTCCAAAGATAGTACCAACAGTCTAACTTGCATCACTGGAAGTTGTAGAAATTATGGCATACCCTTAAGTGCTCTTCATTAAGTTCCTGGTTTCCAGTGTTACAAGAAAGAGGGTAAAAGAGACAGGGCTTCCTAGGCACCTTGGGTCCTTTGGAGCAGCATGGCACTTCTCAGGGCTGTATTCTGCCTGGTTTGGAATTGCCCTCTTGCACTGTCTTTGAATCTAAGATTTTCTGTCTTAGTTCTCATTTTAATGTCAGATCTTAATTTTTAAGTTTTCTATTGAATTTTTCTTGCTGTTTTTACTGTAACAGGGATCTCCAATCCTGGTTCAAGCCCAAAAAGGCTGAGGCTTGAACACTGCACCTTCTCTCTTATTCCCCCTGTATACAGTCCTAAAAGTGGAGTGGAATGTGTTTGGTATTTTGTTTGTGTAGGGAAGGCTGCATGCACAGTGCATGCATCAGAGCCAAGACAGAACTCTCCCACACATGTCTGCAATGTCCCAGTGGTTTATGTCAGTGGAGTGGGCAGCAAATCTCCCTTATCCCTTTGATATACCCATGCATATATGCAAAGAAAAAGCTTGAACAATGTTCATGTGATGCTTTCCAGGAGGATTCTTTAGTGCTGGCCTTCTGGTCTTTGTCAATTAGATCAGTGTGGACATTACTTTAGGGTTTTTGTTTGTTTTTTCTTTTCTCATTCATGTGCCTTCTTTTTTTCTTCCTGTGCTGCAAACAGCTTTAAGGCAACTTTTGAGCAAGACCCATCATATTTACAAGTTTGGTGATCTTTCCTGACTGTTTGTATTTTCACATGGATATCCTTTAGGATATTTCTGTTTATTCCTCATTTGCTCTTTTGCCTGAGCAGATCAAGTTCCAGGTCTAGGAATAGTGTTAGGTTTGACCTTGGAATACTGAAAAGAGAGGAGAAACACAAGAGAGAGTTGTCACGTCAGTAATATATTTTTCATTGTTCTTTCCTTGGCAGATTTCTCCAGAAGTCCTGAAAGGGGACGTTCCAAGCTTAGAAGCAGAGATGAAACACCTCCAGGCCCAGCTAAGTGACAGTCTGAAAGAACTGCACCAGAAGGAGCTCAGAATTCAGCAGTTAAACAGCAAGGTACTGATGTGTCTTATACTTGCTTGCAGTCAGGGACAAGGAATGTGGGGAGGGTTTGGCTGGAATAGGGCTCAGGAAGCAGGAATGAATCTGTCCTTGCAGGCATTCGATGAAGTAACACAAAATCAGAAATACATCTCTCAAAAAGCAGTGTTAGAATCACAGTGATGGATTCACTGCTGCTGAGCAGGGCTGGCACAGCAGCAGAGGCCATGCCCCCTGCACTGCTCTCCTCAGTGAGCAGCTGTGAGAGCCAGAGCCCTGCAGAGAGAGGCCAGGAGGGGACAGCTGCTCCTATGGACCACGAGGACCTGTGGCAGCTGTGAGAGCCAGAGCTCTGCAGAGAGAGGCCAGGAGGGGACAGCTGCTCCTATGGACCACAAGGACATCCAGGCCCCAGGCAGATCCCATCCAGCAGGCTCAGGGACAGGGTCTGAAGCAGCAGCTTTTCTGCCACTGCCGTTCTGTGCCCTTTCTCCCAGGTGACCAGAGGGAGAAAGGAGGAGAGAAGAATTCAAGGGAGGGAAAAAAGGTGACAGAAGGGGAGAGGGGAGGAGAGAGGACAGATGGAGGGGACAGTGGGGGAAAGAAGCTGAATGGGGGAGATGAAGGCCAAAGGGACCAGAGAGTGAGAGCGACGAAGAAAGTTGTGTACAGGTTCCATGTCTATTGTCAGGAGCACTTTCTGGCCTCCTGCTTTCTGGGCTGCTGAAGGAAGTCCCTCCTTGGGAAGGCAAGCTTGTCATCTTCACTTCTGCCTGCCAGCTCGAAACACTTCCTGCATTTCAGTGCAGAATCACAATCAGTCAATTCCCACACTGAAATGGAAGACCCAGAATTTATTCGTCTTCAGAAACAGAGCTGTGTTCAAGGAGAAAGTGGGAATATAAAATAATAAATTACTGATGATAGATATTTCTGAAAGGTTTAGGTCAATATCAGCACTTCAGAAATCTTTTTCTGGACATGTAGTATTTGGTACATCTCTTTGATGTTTTGAGACTCCTGTTGCAGAAGTCTTTGCCACAAGCTCCTCTTGGAGATTGTCACTGGTATTTTGACATTAGTGATGGGCAGCGTGGCAGTTACATGTTCTCAAGAGAACTCTTACCCTCAACTAGACAGAGAACAATTTTGCTTTCACAAAATCAATTTCTTTGCTTGCTGATTGTATTCTCTTCTCAGCTATCTCAGGTTTTTGAGGAGAAAAATGCCCTCTCCCTCCAGCTCCGAGGGAGCAGTCGGGGCACCTGTGAGAGCCATCAGCACTACAGCGAGGTCCTGAACCGCTGCCTGGTGCTCGAGAGGCAGCTCCAGGAGCTGCAGGCTGCAGACAAGAGCATGGTGAGGGGCTGGGCTTGCTGCACAGCAGGGAAAAGCTCACTTCGAGTGGCTCTGTGAACTGTCCAGCATTGGAGTGGCTGTGTGTCCTCTTGATTCAGTGCAGTTTGCATTATGTTCCTGTGCTCTTTCAGGAGCTGTTTGCAACAGATGCTGCTCCAGGAGCACCCCAAGAAAAGAATGAGTCACAGAGAGGCACTTACACACCTGAACTGCAGGAGCTGCAGCTGAGGTAAAGAAAGTCTGAGAAAACAGGGGTGGGAATATTGGTCCTGATTGAGGCCTTGAGGGTAGTGATGAGCCTGATGCCTTTACTCTGCACCAGAGTGTTGGGAAAACTCATCCCACACTAGGATCTTGTGGACTTGGAGGAACTGTTGTAGGCACTTTCTAGCTGTCATTAGTTATCTCTTCGGATTAGAGCTTCAAAAAACCACAAGGATAACATACAGCAGCAATGCCAGCCAAACCAGCATCTTGGATCTGGTAGGCTGCATCCTCAGTAGCTGCTGAAGTATATCAATGGTTCTGGTCTCAGGGTTGTAGCCTGAGAGTGTGTCTGGAATAGAGATGTAGCACAGGATTCCTTGTAACCTTCTGAAACTAAGATCTAGCACATGATTCCTCAAACCCTTTCAAAATAATTTTCAGAAGATGGAACCATGGTAGCAGAGGCAAGGAACTCCTTTCTGATGTGAAACTGAAGCCTCAAGAGATTTATCTTCTCTCATGTTTTCCAAATAGTTTATATATAGTAAAGATGACTGAGTCTCCTGTGTGAGCTGGGAGGTAATTTGAGTCTGTTCACACACTGCATCAGTGAATACAATAGAAACACAGTGCTCCATGATCTGGGCCTTTTTGGCATATGCTGTTACTTTCTGACAGGTTGTCTGAAACAGAACACTTACACAGCAGCACAAAGCAGGATATGAAGTATTTGGAGGAGCAGCTGGAGGAAGAACGGGACCGTCGTCTTGCTGCAGAGGAGGCTCTTTGTGCAGCACAGGATCAGATCAGGAGGTGAGGCAGCTTGAGCAAACAAACACTATCACCTCAGAAGTGTGCTGGTTCTAGCTCTGTTTTTCATATGCACTTCATCATATCCTTCTGTCAAATGGTGGCACAGGGACAACTACCGTGTCTGTCACAGAATCACAGAAAGGTTGAGGGTGGAGGTCCAGAGGGGTGGAGGTTGAGGGGCCTCCAAAGACCATGTGGCCCAGCCCCTGCTCAGCCTAGACCCAGCTGCCCAGGACCACGTGCAGATGGCTGTTGAGTATCTCCAAAGAGGAAGACATCACAACCTCCCTGGGCTACTGTTCCTTCAATTGTGGGCAGATAGGATGAGACAAATTATTAGACATTAAGACAAGTTCTGTCTAGAAATTAGATGCCAACTTGCTCGATTAGTTAAATTAACTACTGGAAAATACAATTTGGAGACTGAGAATTGGGTGCAGGCTGAAGAGGAGTTCTCATGCTTCCAGGGGATTTGTCTGCTCAGTAGGCACCTGTCTGTCATGGCTGAAACAGTTTTGACATGAAGAATGTCACTCATTTTTAATGTATTGCCAATTAACTTTTCCTTAATTTGGTTATTGAGAAACAATTAAACACTTAGGAGAGAGGACTTTTGTCCACTTTTCCCAGGCTTGGTTTCAGCCCAGCTCCCGGTCCTGCCCGTGCCACTGTCCAGTGCTGCAGTCTGCACTGCACAGGGCTCTGCCCATCTCAGGGCACTGCAGGGATGCCCTGAGAGGCAGCAGAGCAAAGGCAGCTGATCTGGACCAGATGTTGGGATTAGGATGCAGTGAGCAGCAGGTTCAAAATGTTTGATTCTCCTCATTGACTATGGAGGGGGTTTTAGCACGTGACCTGATTGTAGGCACATGTGCTGTGCATTTCCTGGTAGTTCAAATAACTGGAGTTATGGACTGGTGGAGTCTTTTACCTGAAAACAATGCCTTTCTTCTGACACAGTTGCTGATTTAGCCAAAAAAATTGTGGTCTGTATGGAAGAATTCTGGATGAAGTTCCCTGGTAATTGCTACAAGGTTTGGACAACTATAGCTCCTTCTGGCATTGAAGTCTATAAAAGCCTCCTGCAGCTGATCTCACTAATAAACTATAGCCCCAGGATGTGACTACTGCCTCTGTCACTAGAAAATAGGAAGAACCAGCACTATTGCAGCCAAAGCTGGCTTCCAAAATAATTTCATAGAATTTAAAGCATACAGGTGTTTTATCTGCCCTGGCTTCTTTCAAGTCACACTGTAAAATTTCACTTGAAAGGGAGAAAGACTCCTGCTAGCTGGGCCACCCTGTTCTTTTGCTCAATGTGAGCTCAGAATGGATGAGACCTGTTTAAATGGAACCAGCTCTTGACAAGGGAAACCAGGGTTTGCTTGCAGAGGTTGTTTCCTTTCTTGAGAAATACCTTCTTTCCTAAGCTTGATTACAGTGTTGATTTGGGACATCATAATAAAAAACTGAATTTAATTTCATATTTGTTGTGGCAGGTTGCAGTCAAGTGAGTGGTCATCTTCCTTAAGTGCCAGCATTGATATGACTCCAGGTCATGAGCAGTCCTTGCTGATCGACTCCGTGGACAATAATTCCAGCAGAGTAAGAATTTAACATTCACAGCTGTCAATTATGTGAGCCCCAGCTTCTTCAAGGAACTGTGAACCTACAGCACTTCAGTTCCTCTGCAGACACACATAAATCAGTCAGGGACTGTGCAGTTTTTCTGCTCTCACCATGCTGGAAACAAAACTGGATGGGGCTGGTTCATGGACAGCCTGCAGAGAGCAGGGGAAGGGGAACATTTCCTGAGGATTGCCCTAGTTAGGATCTGACAGTGGAGCAGTTTGGGGAAGGTTTATGCTCATTAGCTTAAACAAACTTATCTCCATGGTCTGGAGAGTTCTGAATGAAGGCAGCTGGGGCCACAGCCACTCCTTGTCGTGACTGCTCTCTCTTTACTCTTCCAGAGCCGGAGCACTCCTGGACTGCGACGCCTGTTCCGCTCTCTCTTCCGCTCCCGGGCCCACTTGCCCCTGCTGGTGGCCACGTACCTGCTTGCTGTCCATGTCCTGCTCCTCCTGTGCTTCACAGGCCACCTGTGAACAGGAGTGACAGCCTTTCCTCAGCCCTGTGCTTCACAGGCCACCTGTGAACAGGAGTGACAGCTCTTCCTCAGCCCTGTGCTTCACAGGCCACCTGTGAACAGGAGTGACAGCCTTTCCTCAGCCCTGTGCTTCACAGGCCACCTGTGAACAGGAGTGACAGCCTTTCCTCAGCCCTGTGCTTCACAGGCCACCTGTGAACAGGAGTGACAGCCTTTCCTCAGCCCTGTGCTTCACAGGCCACCTGTGAACAGGAGTGACAGCCTTTCCTCAGCCCTGTGCTTCACAGGCCACCTGTGAACAGGAGTGACAGCCTTTCCTCAGCCCTGTGCATGCTGAGGGCCTGCACGCCCTCACGGCAGGGCAGAACCTGTCCCAGCTGCAGCCTTTCCAAACCAGCCCTGAAGCAGCAGCTGCCCCCAGCCCCCGCTGTCAGTGCTGCTGCTGGGAAACTGCTCCCAGATCTGCCCTTCCCTTGGTGTTTCTATGGGAGTGGTTCCTTTTCTGAGCCAGGGTTGTGCTGAAAGCCTCAAGGACAGCATCTGTTCCTGTACCTGGAAGCAGTGCCACTCATTTTAGATAGAATTGTGCTGCGGTAGGAATAAGAAAAATACTCTTGAGTTGCTGCAGTACTTTAGCACTTTTAAAACTGCACAATCTTCCCCCTCTTAGGCTGAATCCATAAGTAGGGTTGGGGGAACATTGTAGCTGGATATAAAAGAATTGTCTTCCCTTTCTTCCACCCCTTAGATTTGCTCCATGGCTCAGAGCTGTCTGAAATGAATATCCTAAGGAAGTTATGGGCACTTTAAGGAATGTGAATTTTAAAATCATGTTTCCTGCTCAGTTTCATCTCCTGTTGAAGAAGGGCGAGAATTAGTATATCTGGCCCTGGTGAGCATTCCATTTAAAATCAGTCATATGTCTGCCCTGAGAAGTCTGTAAAATAATGCCAGTAGTTTAGTTATTTAAAATGAATAGGAAACATGAAACCTTTTAGCTCTTAAGTTAAAAATCCTCCTATTTATAGCATTTGTGCACCTCTTATGATGGAAGGTGCTGCCTTACCTCTAGTAGAGCAGCCCTGCTCCTGCCTTCTCATCCACTAAATACTTGTCACGAAACTGAACCTGCACAGGCTGTGTTGAAGGGGTCCATAATGTGCTGTGTGGGCCCAAAGCAAATGCAGAAACTCCAGAAATAAACTCTCTCCCTTGTGCTGAGGAAGGAGCCAGAGTTCTAAAACCTTCTGGTTTTAGAACCCTCTGGTGTAGAAAGCTGGTGCTGGTGTTTGGGCATGTTTGCACCCAAATCAAATGATGCAAATGGACTGAATCTTTTATGATATATGGGAATATGGATATATTTCCATTTGTTTTCTAAAAACCTCCTGAGTTTGAGACTGCCCTCTTCCAAAAGGAGAACGTTGAATGCAAAGGAAGTTCAGTGGCGTTCGCTGCCAGATCCTGAGTGGTCGTTTCATTCAGAGTACTGGCCAGGAGAATCCTATCTGCCTCTCAGTAGAGCATTAACAGTCACATTTTTCCCATGGGAAAGAGGTAGTTCTTTTGATATTGGTGGTAAACTAAGCTGCTCTAGCCAGTGCAGAAAGGCTATTTGAGGGTGGATTGATTTCACTGGTAGCTAAACCAGCTGGACCTCTGGCAGGTCCAGAGCACTGGCACTAGATATCCTCTTGTGGACTGTCTGTGATTATCAGCGTGAACTTCCTCTAACTATGTCAAATTCAGTGACCAAATCGTTTGTCTATATCTTCCTGGAGTATGAACTCCTGTATGTATAATAAAGTTTATTTTTCAGATGGAGTTTGTGTAACATTGCCCTGTAACTGCAGGTGGAGGGTGTAGTGCTGCTGTATCAGCACACCTTGTGTGGGACACGGTGGGACTGCAGGTGTCCTCTGTGTGCACTGCCTTGTGTGATTGCTGCAGAAGCTGCTTCTTCATACAATGGAAATGCCCAGGTGATGACCTTTTTTCCCTATCTCACCTCTTATTCAGCCTTTTTCAGCTGACAGAATAAGGAAATAGCACCTGAATGGGCAATGTCTCATGGCAGGGGTGTGTGGAACTAATGGTTTTAAGATCCCTTCCAACCCAGACCATAGCATGCATTGTGAAAGCGATTCCAGTAAAACAATACCCGTTTCTGTTTATTTTTCCACATTGGCATGAACCTTGTTAGAGTTGTGTAACCCCAGGACAGACAGAGAAGTTGGCAACGGTGAGCTAGAACATGCTGGTAGTTCAGATGGGACAGTTCAGCTGTCCCAACTTTCTGTAGCCAAAACCAGGTACCCTTGTTCATAGGCACTGCTGCCGTCCCCTACCACCGCTGGAGCAAGAGGCAGCACTGGGCTGTTGTAAGGCTGTAGATAATATTTCCACTGTGTTTAACAGGAGCAAGGATTGTAAGCAAAGTATGTTTCCTTAAAGCCCATGCGTTTTTTCCTGCAATGAAGAAAGGCATGATTCTGATGCCTCAGATACATTTAAATGTTTTATACCTACAGACAGAACAGTTATAGCTTAGATTAAATGTAGGAATAAAACCTCAAAAGGATCTCCTGGTCTGCTAAGCATAGTCTGACTGAAGAGCTTTGTGGTTTGACCTGATGAAAGATGGGGCCTTTCAGCTGATGGTTCCTGTCTCAAACATTTCAACATTTTGTTTCTTGTCCAATAGACCTGTCCTGCCTTGATTTTTGATGTATCTTCAATAAAGGCTGAGAAGGAAGGTCAGCCAACGATCATCATCCTCAGACACTCGGGCCAGTTCAGCAGCACCAGTGAGGCTGGGACAGGCCTGGTTACCTGCCAGGAGGAAGGCAGCATCAGGAGTGTAGGGAGGGATGGCTACAAGCCACTGCACGGAGCCCTAAGGGGTGCCCTCCTGATCCTCTCAGCTCCCTTTACAGGACTGGTGTGAGGATCTGGGAATGGCAGACAAAGCTCATGATGAGGTGCAAGGAACCTGTGCAGGTGCCCTCACCCTGGGCAGATCAACCCACCCCTGATAATGGGAGCTGCATTAAGGCCAGTGCTGAGGAGAAACAACAGAGGGTGCAGTCACAGGTAAGTTGCTCCTGAGCACAATGGAAGCACGCTGTGCTAGACTCTTTTCAGGAGGGCTTGCTGCCTCCCAGGAGCCGAGACACAGATGTCACTGGGCAGCTGACTTCAGTTCAGTGCAGCCTTTGGACTGTGCCCACTCTGGTTCTCTCATGTGGGTACTGGTGATGTTGCAACAAGAAGCCCAAGTTTGATCAAAGCAGGCCCCAGGGCAGAATGGGAAAAGGTTCAGGAGCACAGTTAGTGTTCTCCTCAAGCCTCCGAGTAATGGGGAGAGATATTGAAAGTAAAAGGCATGCTCAAGACGTGGCTCCAGGATTTGTGCCTCCACCAGAGCTCTGGTTCTTACACCCATGTGAGTCTTCTTTGAACACAAGCGTGCTGGGACCTGCTGGGCTCCGTGTGCTGATGGGGGAACTGCATCAGTGCCTCAGGGCAGAGGCAGCCTGCAGGGGAACCGGGGCCAGCTCTGGGCCTTGAGCAGAGCTGGGGGCTGGGGTGCAGGAAGTGAAAAGTGCTGAAGTTAAAACAGGAACTCAGAGCAGACACAGGCCCAAAGCTGACACTGGCAGCAGGTGCCTGAGCAAAAAGCAGCAAGTTTGCCAGCAGGAACTGGTGAGCCTTTAAAGGTAAGAAAACTTGAGGGGGTTTTGGGAGTAGGAAGTGAGAAATTACTACAAGAAAGTGTAGTCTTTGGTGGGCTTAAGAGCATGTTTAAGTGGGCAGTGTTCGAAATTTGCTTCTCAGGCTGTTGTTCTGTCATCATTGTGGTTCTTGTGTTTGAGGCTATAAAAAACCACGTTTCCAAATCTACCAGCACGACTGTGCTGTGTGGTAGCCCTATACTGGTGCTGTAGTGGATGTTTTCCTAGGGGAAAATGGGACAAAAAAGGATTGAGATGCTGCCCTGACTGATATTTCTCATATGACAGAGCCTTGTGATGCGATTACAGCCTGTGGTTTGTCATGGTTCCCACAAAGCATGGCAAGTGGCTTTGGAGAATGGGTGGTCAAGAACCATTTACAGCAGTATTTAAAATCTTGAACCATCTTATTTGAGCTCAAATCAGCTGCCCTGATGATGAGCAGCCCTGTGCTAGCTGGTTATTGTTGCTGGTTTATGCTTTACAAAAATGAGCAACAAGCTTTAAAAATCTTTGGCGTGAGAAATGCCCAAAAATGAGACAGGAAAAGGAGAAGAAAGGTGTTAGAAGGGGCTGTGTTGTCCACATGAGCATTTCCACAGCCCCTGCGTCTAATTGCAGTTAACTGTATCCAGTTTGGCACCGGCTTGCTGTCAGTGGGCAATGTCCCAGCCTGGCTGTGCTCCTGAGGCACCTGGAGAAGGCCCAAAGCCGGGTCCTCACAGTGTGTCTGCCTTAGCCCTTCATCTTCTCCCTTAGCTGACTGCCTGGCCTTTGTGTAACAAAAGAAAGAATCGTCACTGCTGTGCTTATTTGGTTTCTGTTCTCTTTGCTCCCTGATCTGACAGTGCTGGTTCTCTGGAAATGACAGCTCGAAACTGAGCAGTGTACTCACTAAACCAGAAGGTTATTCACTTAAGCAGTCCCATTTTGATGTGGGACAGTTAATTACTTACCATAAACAGAGAAATATTAATTATTCAGCATAAACAATTTGCTTTCACAAAGGGCAACTGCCCCAAGAGCTCAGGGCTGTCTGAGGCTTCCACACAGCCATGGGAGTGAGGCGTTAGCAGAGCTGGGCACATGGTAAAAGCTGCTGTTAACTGAAGACCCAGCACACAGGAGCTCAGTTTGGTGTGATGGAGAACAGGGCTCAGCTCAGTCTTTCCTGCACATTCTCTTCCATCTTTCTCTCTGCCCCATGAAAAAACTACTTTGGGCGACAGAGAACTTCCAGTTTCTCAATACTGCAGGCAGAAAATGGGGTGGGATATGAAGGGATGGAGCTCTGATGAGAGTGATTGCTCTGGGGTGTAGGGGCAGCAAATTCATCTTTTCTCTCAGTCTCTCATATTGGAAAAACTCAGTTGTTTCGGGAGGGGGGGAGGTTTCCATCATGTTTTTTTCACTGTCACCTTGAAAATAAAATGTAGCAGTTTTAGATTTCACATTACTTTTAACTTCCTCTTCATGGGCCCATCGCTTCCTCCCGGCCTGCAGGAGCAGTTCCACTACAGCCTCAGCCACTTTAGCCCTACATCTTCCGTGCTTTTAGCCCCATTTCCCATTTTCTCCACAAGAGAGACATGAACCCCGCACAGCACCGGCTCTGTCACACCACTGTCCAGCCTTGCTCTGACCCTTCTCTAGGCTATGGGCAGGGATTAAAAGGTTGAAAAGCAGACGGAGGCTTGAGGAATCCACCTCAGTTCCAACAGCACAGTGTCATGGTGCTGGAGCATGCCATGGTGTGTGCAACTGAACTGATAGCAGGGGTAACTCAGGGAACAGCCTCCCACAGCACAGAAAATTAACGTGTGTTGGAAAAGCAGAATCTGGTAACTGGATGCCAGCATTCATTTACTTTATAATGTGTGTGTTCCTACTGCAGTCAGAGTGCATGAAGGCCATGGTTTACACCTGTACTCCTTGTGTGCTTTGCTGTAAGACATGCTGGGGCTCAGGAGCAGCTCTCCTGGGGTGCCCTGTGCTATATGAGGGACAGATGTGTGAGGACAGTGGCCTGTAAGGGCCCCTTCCAGCCCAGGTTCTGCTGTGACTGAGCGTGAGCCAGCTGTGGCCGTGCGTGGCCACCCTGGGTGACAGCATGTCCTCGTTGTGCAGATGTGGAAAGCAGCTGTGGGACACGATGTGTCCGTGAAGGTGGAGGCTGAGGGAGACGACTGGGACACGGACCCCGATTTCGTGGTGAGTGTCTGGTGTGGAGACTGTTCTACCCATGGTGTGCTGTGGAGAGCTCCTGGCCCCGGGCTCTTGCTGCTGGGGCAGGCTCAGGGCTCGGCAGGGCTGCAGCACTGCGGGCCGGGCAGGGTCAGCCGGTGCCATCAGCCCAGTGCCATCAGCCAGTGCCATCAGCCCAGTGCCATCAGCCCAGTGCCATCAGCCCAGTGCCATCAGCCAGTGCCATCAGCCAGTGCCATCAGCCCAGTGCCATCAGCCCAGTGCCATCAGCCCGGTGCCATCAGCCCGGTGCCATCAGCCCTTCACAGGCACTGCCAGCTCACCTGTCTGAGCCCCTTCTGACACATGCCCAGGTTAGGCTCCAGAACGTCCTACACCATTGCATACCCCATGTCTGGCCACAAGTAACGACGCTCAAGGAGTACAGAACATGCAGGGTTTCTCCAACCTGCTGGTTTAAGAAACTCCCTCGTTACAAGAGTAACTCCCTTGTCCTCTCTACAACATATGTTACAAGACACAGCAAACAAATTTTCTCTTTCCCACACTGTTTGTACAGGATGCAGGATTTCCCTCATTTATCTTCTTTCCAGATGAAAAATCCTACTCTGCTTACAGTCAGCTTGCGCAGGTGCAGCTCTGTGCCTCTTACACTCTTGTTTTCGATCTAGTTCAACTCTAAGTTGAGCTGGTGAAAGAGCAGAAAGGTTCACAGGCTGGGGAACCCTCTGCATTCACAGAGGATCATGATTTTCATTTTCCATTTGTTTCTCTATTACTTTCCCAATAAGTCTCTCCTGTTGGACAAGAGTCCTGTGTTTGTGAAGTTCAGTCTTGCCTAACTATTTCCAGTAAGAAATTCTAGTTTGGGGCAGAAAATCAAATTCCTTTCTCATAGTTTCAAGTTATTAATGTTTTAGGAAAAGTCTACACTGTCAAATTTTTTTGCTTACTTTATTTCGTCTATTTGTGGAAGCATTCAAATTACGTGTAAACACAATAAGACTTCGTACTAACTCCTTCATTCTATTTCACCTATACATATTTTCAGCTTTATTGTATATTAGTAAATACTTTATTGATGCTTCACTTTATCGAATATATGTTCAGAGCTACCACAAAGCTACAACACAAGGCGGTGCGGGCCAGGCCCGAGGGCTGGGCTCACTGCGGTTTCTCGGGCGATTTCCCGAACGGAGAATTCCGCCCACGCCGGTGTCGCTCCGGCTCTGCGGGGGCTCGGAGCCCCGGCCCGGCGGGGAAGGGGCGCGGGACCCCGGGGCCGTGCCCGGTCCGTGCGGGCCGGGGCTGACGGCCGCGCTTCGTCCGCAGAACGACATCTCCGAGCGGGAGCAGCGCTGGGGAGCCAAAACCATCGAGGGCTCTGGCCGGGCCGGGCACATCGAGTGAGTGCAGCGGGACCGGGACCGGAACGGGGACGGGGCGGGGGGGAGCGGCCCCGCGGGGACACAACACAGCGGGTCCTGCCCGTGTGTCCTGCGGGGCTTTGGCTCTGCAAAATCCCACGCCTACCTGCCCTGTGTCTGTCTTTAGCATCCATCAGCTGAGGAGCAAGGTATCAGAGGAACACGAGGTCATCAAGAAGAAGGAGCTGGAGACTGGCCCCAAGGCATCCTATGGCTATGGGGGCAAATTTGGAACGGAGCGAGACCGAATGGATAAGGTACCAGCTGTGGGAGGCTTCCCTGAGCCTCAGTGGAAAAGTGCTTTTCTCATAAAGGAGGGGGTATCTCTGTTTTCTGGCCTGACCCTGAAGGGAGAATATGGAGAGTTTGCATGGATTCACACATATCCAGCTAGCCCATACTCTGCGTCCAGGATCTGTTTGAATTCATTTGTGTAACTCCTCTCTACAACTTCTTTGCAATGCTCCCTTTAGCTGTGAAAGGCTTTCTGGGGCTGTTCAAGCCTGCTGCATAACAATTCAATTTGGTGCCTCCCTACTTGTTCTTGCAGAACTAATGTGTAGTAATTCCCTCCTCATATTCTGCGTTAGAGAGCTCACATCTCCCTGAGATAAAGCCCTAGACATCAGATCTGGTCTGTGTTTTGTGATAATCATTATCATGCTTCTTCCTGCACCTTTTGGCATTTAATGCTTCTTTCTCAGAAGTGACATGTTTAGATCGAAATAGAGCTCCGTAGGTGTGGTCACTGTGGGACTGAACAACACCAGGATGGCAGAGTGAGAAAGACTGTCCTCAGAAATTCCCTGCTCTCCCTGCCAGAGCTGTTGTAGTCAGGAACTGCACACACTCCTCAGGAGAAGGGGCAGAAGCTGAACACTTGCAGCATCCTGGTGAAACTGGATAAAAGCCAAGAAGTTGCTCAACAAAAGCACCCTCGCTGTGGTCCAGGAGAGTCGGAGCACAGCTCTTCCATTGTGGCACAGAGTGTCTGTGGTTCCTGGCCACGGCACCTCCAGCAGGGAGAGTGGGTTCCTGGCTTGGCCTGTGGCCAGGTTTGCTGGCCCTCACTGTCAGATACAGAGACAGGAGGTGGGTGCCAGAGCTCTGCCTGGAGTTCTCAACTGTATGTGCCTGTCTGCACTTTTCTCTTGTTTACCCTGTGATTATCCACCATGCAACTCCACCAGCACTTGAGGGCAGGTGGCATTCAGCATCCCACGCTGTGTTAATGAGCTGGCAGTGGGGAGTTTGTGAGATGCCAGCCCTCGAGGCTCCTCCCGGGCCTCTGAGCAGAGCTGCTGCTGGCAAAGGCCACGTGGAGAGCCTGGGCACCATGGCCCAGCCAGCGCGGACCCGTGGCTGCGAGCGTGTCAGCAGCGTGTGGGAGCAGCTGTGCTGCCTCTGCCCGTCCCCGCGGACGCTCCTGTCACGTTCTCTCCTCTCAGTGCGCAGTGGGACACGAGTACGTGGCCGATGTTGGGAAGCATTCCTCGCAGACCGATGCAGCCCAGGGCTTTGGTGGCAAGTTCGGAGTCCAGCGGGACCGAGCGGATAAGGTGTGTTGGACGGTGCGACTGAAATGCCGACGTGCGGCCTGTGCAGGCCCTGGAGCACTGCCGCAGGCCAGCCCGGGGCTGTTCTCAAAGCTCGGGGCGTGCAGGGTGTGCCCTGTGCCCTGGTCTCGCTGAAGCACAGCTCAGCTGGTGTGAGGGCAGTGGCCCCACGTGTGGGGCACTGTGGAGGTGGGCGCTGCTGTGGTGGGCCTGTCCCACCCAGGCAGAGCACTGCTTCTCCAGGGGCTGTGGTGTTTGCCCCCGTGTGCTGCAGCACCAGACAGGGAGCCAGTGAGAGCCTGGCCCCAGGGGAGGGAGGCCGAGACCCATCTTGGCCCTCAGGATGATTGACAGTCCTCCCCTTGTTGTTCCAGTCAGCAGTGGGCTTTGAATACAAGAGTGAGGTGGAGAAACACTCGTCCCAGAAAGGCAAGTCCATGGGCATTTGTGGCCCCTTGACTCTTTGCCAGCTTCTCTTCTGCTCCCAGTATCCTGTGCTGTTGGCTGTGGCACAGTCTCCTGTCTCTTGTTTCAGATTCTGTTCCTAGTCCATCTCCCTTGTGGCCCCATGTGCCACTGTCCTTGGCGTGTCTGCTTTCTTCTTTCCTTCTGGCCTGCTGTGTCTCCTGGTGCCCTTTGCCCGTGTGCCTTGTGCTCCCATTCCTGTGGGCTCTCATCCGTGGTGCTCCCTACCATCCACTCTGTCCCCTCCAGCCCTTCACTTTCTGTGGTGGTTTCCATACTCTCTGCTGCCATCCCTTCTCCCTGGGGGTGCTCCCCAGTGCTGCTGCTCTCCTCGCCAGCCCCATGCTGGGGGCAGCGTTTGACTCCACGCTGCTCCTCAGATTACTCCAAGGGCTTTGGTGGCCGTTACGGAGTGGAAAGGGATAAGGTGGACAAAGCAGCTGTGGGATTTGACTACAAGAGCCAGGCAGAGAAGCATGACTCTCAGAAAGGTGAGCCCCGGCAGCCAGGTGAGCTGGGGAAAACTGAGGGAGCTGGAGGGGCTGGGGGTGCTGGTGGGGAGCCAGCTGAGGAGGGGGAGCAGGCAGTGTCAGGGTGGAGCTGGGGACTGTGCCCACTGGCACTATGGACCCTTGCAGGTCAGTGCAGGGCATTTGCAATCTGCTGCAAGAATGGTGGAAGAGCTACAGGGAGCTGTTGGGAAGGGCCAGGTGAGGAAAGCCATTGCACAGTGCGTGGCTGCTAAAAAGAGTTCAGGCTAAAGGAAGAGGAGCAGAAGAGTTCTGTGGGCACAGGGGTCTCTTGGACAGCATATCACCAAAGGAAGGGTGAAGGAAATGCTCAGGCAGGTGCTAATAGCAGGTGCCATATCCCAGGGAGGAGGGAGGGCTGTTGCTGCAACACTGGTGGGGAAATCTGGCCTTGTTCCATGTCTTTCTCTAAGTTCTGGGCATGGAAAACCTGTGAGAACAGCCTGAGCTCACACTGCTGCCACTTGTCTCCTTCCCTCCCTTGTGTGTTCTCTTCCATGCCCTGATCTGGATCCCTGTGGCTGAAGACTATTCTGTGGGCTTTGGTGGGAAGTTTGGGGTCCAGAGGGATCGTCAGGACAAGAGTGCCCTTGGCTGGGACCATCAGGAAGAAGTGCAGCCCCATGCATCCCAAAGAGGTCGGGCAATATTGCCAGAGGTAGCAGCAGTCTCCTTGGAGCACACACAGACCTGTGTCTGGAGCTTGTGCTTCATAGTGAGAGACCAGCTGCTGAAAGCAGAACGTGTGTAGTGAACCCCAAAGCACAAGGGCAGAGTCGGTGGGAGCCTGGGTCAGTGGGGACACGCAGTGTGGGTCCCTCAGCCAGGGCTCCCAGCTCTGCCTTTCCTTGTGAGGGACGTTCCTGGCCATGAGCTCATTGTAACCTCCCTGCCCCGACCCTTCCACCCAGATTTGCTCTTTGCACACACGAGACACACTCTGAAGTCACGAGCTCTCCCAGGGGGATGAGGCAGAGCAGATCCCAGGAGTGCCTTGTGTGCAGCATGTTTGACCAGGGCCACGCTCTCCCAGCCGGGCTGGCTGGCCTCACGCTGGTGCCTTGGGCTCGGGCTGGCAGCTACAGCCCCGCACACCTGTGCCCTCAGCTGAAAGGAGGGAGGGATTGGTCCTAAAAGCTGCTCTCCAGAGCACTTAGCTTTACCTGTGTCTCATCACCTATGGAATTAACTAGAGATAACACATATAAACTCATTTCACTGGTCACAGCATACTGAAGTCAGAGGTGCACACAAAATACTCTAAAATAACTTTTTTTTTTTTTTCCATATAGATTATGCCCAGGGGTTTGGAGGCCGTTATGGGGTCCAGAAGGATAGAGTGGATAAGGTAAGACTGCTGCAGCCTGCAATTGCTTCCTTGTAACCAATGCTTTTTGCCCAGATGAAAGAGAAGAGATTCCCCCATTGAAGCTGAGATCCCAGTACCCAGTGCACAGCTATGGAACCAGATGGTGCAGAGGAAAGCAGCCTGGGGAGCCTGTAATGCAGGAATTCCTCACGGCACTCTCTCACCTCTCACTTCTCTGCTGTTTGTTACCCTCTGCAGGTTTTTCACTCCTATCAAGGAGTGCCTCATGGTCTGCTCAGATGCTAAATCTTCCTGCACACCTTGCAAACTCCAGCAGGAATGGGATTGGCATAGATCAATGTGCTGTGCATGAGAAAAGGTCACCAAGTTGCGGGTTTGGGTTTTGTGTTTGGGCTGACGCCGGGCAGAGCCTCATCTGCAGTCCCACCTCAGAGAGGCGCTGAGGCCAGTTCTGTGCTTGGCAGGCTGCCCGAGGGCTTGGTCCCCAGAGCGGGGCCAGAGTGGCTGTGGTCTGCGTGCATGTGACAGCCTAAAGGATGCAGATGCTGGGGCAGTGGGCCTTTGGAAGAGGAGTGAGGGTGCCTTCCCTGAAAGCTCCTTCCTTTGCGGGGGCACAGGGCAGTGTTTGGTGCGGCAGCAGCGCCGCTGTCCTCGGGGCGCGAGGAAGCAGCGGAGGGTGCAAACGCACTGAAGCCTCCGCCGTGGTCCTGTCCGTGCTGCGTGCTGGCTGGGCCGGCCCCAGAGAGGGAGCGGTGTCCTGTCCTCAGGAGAGATTTGTGCTAGCTCTGAATTTAACCGCAGCTAATGGAGGCGCCCTGACAAAAGGCACACCTTGTATATGGTCAAAACCAACATGCAATAGCACATGAGGACTGGGTAAAAGCGTTGTGGCTCTTTTGGGAAGCAGGATGCAGAGAGGAGATAAGCAGTTCTTGTTTGTCTGAAAGTGAACATGAATTTGTGCACTTTAAGAATACTGGAGCATAATCAAACATGGTAAAAATAAGGATTATTTGGGCAAGTAACTAAGTTTCAGATTGCCTGGTCCTCAGGAATTGAGAAATGCTGAGTTTGCTGCACCAGAGCAGAGCACAACAGACTCTCAGGCAGCCTGAACTCCCTTTTGGTAAAGTTCTGGGCACTCAGTATCAGACTAAAGCTCACACAAAATAGAAATACTATCATATACACAGCATGTCCCTGCTTCTGCTGTGACCTGTGGACACCTGGTTCTGAGCCTGCAGGCTGGTTTACCTGCTCAGGTGTTTTCTGCAGGGAGGGCAGAGCTGCTGTTGTGTTCCATGGCTGCAGTCAGCTATCCTAGCATGGGTCCCTGCGGGGTAATAATTAGCACTGGCTCCATGATTCTAGAGGGCTGATCAGTCGCTTTATTATACTATACTATGCTTATTAAGAAACTCATTGTCCTTTGCAGACAGACCAGATTGGTCAATTGAATCTAAACACTATCACTAGCGGCCAGTCAAGAAATCACCCTTCAGTAAACAAATCTCCATTTCACATTCTACATGTTCACAACAACAAGTACAAGAAATGAAGATAGGAATTGTTTAACGCTCTTTTCTCTCATCTTCTCACAGCCTTCCCCAGGACAATGCCTGGTAAAGTTGTGCCTTGCTCTCTGTGGCCAGAGAACTGCTGCCACAGTCAGCCACCAGCCCACTGTAACACCTGCAGGCAGCACCTGCTGTAAAGTGTCAGGCTGAGAAGTGGGGCCTACCTGCTCGTTCCTTTTTGCATGAAATAGTTTTCTCATGAAAGCAGATAAACCCTTAAGCCTTCTATATCTCACTTTGCTTTCCTGCACCCTCCCCACCAATCCTATTCCCAGTCCAGCCTCTCTCCATCCCTCCTGCAGCCGGTGGTGCCGCAGGTGTTTGCACACAGGTGCTGCTTTCCAGCCTGTGCCACTGCACACACGTGGCAGGTGAGGCAGCTGTGGTCCAGCAGGGAAGTGCTTTCAGGCCTCACGCCACGGGGTGGGTGCACAGTGTCCCTGGGCCTGGGGAGGAGGCAGATGGCCAGGCCTCCCCGCAGGCATCCCCCCAGCTCCTTGCTGTGGTACAGGGACTATCCCCAGCCCTGCTGTCCTGTCACTGCTCAGCCTTCCCTCTGGGCTCCACAGCACCTTTCCAGCTCTCTTGGGCAGGGACACCTCTGTCCTTGGCTGGGGGGCAACAGGCACATCCCCAGGACAGGGAAGTGTCAGAAGGGGGGACCGCAGCCAACAGCTTCCCCTGGGCCAGGGCAGGTGTGCAGGTGAGGACAAACGTACCTGGGAACAAAGCCTGCCATCACCAGTACCCAAAGCCAGCACTGGCATTGCCCAATGGGCTGAACGGTTCTTTCACTTCCTCTTGCAGAGTGCTGCTGGCTTTGATGAGATGGCAGCTCCCACCTCCTCCTATGAGAAAACAAGACCCCTGGAGGCAGGTGAGACCTGAGTACTAGCCCTGGGCTTAGGAAGCTGTGGGCCTCACTGTCCTTCTGTGGCAGCCTGCTGGCAGGTGTGTGCTGTGGTGGGATCGGGGTTTAAGCTGTGCTGGAGGGCAGGAGAGGGAGGCTGCCTGCGAGTTTCTCTGGAAGAGGCAGAGGTGTGGTTTTCTCCTGGATGCTTGGGGTGGTGGAAGGAAGACGCAGGGCTGGGTCAATCAGCTGTTTCCTCGCAGGAGGCGGCACCAGCGGCCTGCGGCTGCGGTTTGAGCACATGGCGCAGTCGGCAGAGGAGGAGGGCAGGAGGCAGGAGGAGCGGCTGAGGCGGCAGCCCCGGGAGCAGCGGCGGGCTCAGCTGCAGGTGAGCCAGGGCTGTCCTGCTGTGTCCTCCAAGACTCCTGACACAGGCTTTTCTTCGGAGCCTTGCAGCTCCATGTCCTTCTGCCTGGTCTCTTGAGGGGAACCTCCTGCCTGAACTGCTTCCCTGCATCTGCCAAGAATGGCCACTGAGCTTCACAGCTGTCACAGGACTTTCCTTTTCAGCACGCCAAACACTTGTACAAGGACATACCTGCACTCAACCTGTGCTCTGGCCTCAGCTTCTTTTGCCTCAGATGCCTGGCAAACAGTGTGGTTACTGCTCCCCAGCACTACTGTCCCAGCAGTCTATGTGGGATGCATCCCAGCAAACTGGATATGGCCCCCAGCCCCTGTGTCTACCTGCCTTCCCCCTGGTGCTGTTCCTGCACTCAGAGGACAGAGGGGTGTTTACAGTGGACCCATTCCCTCCACATTGCTCCTCTTTGGGGCTGCCCAACTGTTGTCACCAACCTGCGAGTGCCCAGGCCCAGAGCAGGTTTGTAGGTGGAGGAGAACATTCTGAGTTGCTCTGTTGGGAACGTGAACAGCCATTGTTCGATGGGCTGAGCAGTCTGATGGCTTTTCTCCAGCAGGAAATCCCTCCGAGAGAGAAGGAGCCCGCCAGGCCTGGGGCAGCCCCTGCAGCCATGGGGGACCAGCCCGTGTCCCCAGGAGAGCAGGTACCGAGGCAGCCTGGGAGAGCTGGGAGGGGAGCAGGAGAGGGCATTGCACCCGGGAGGAGCTGTGCCTTAGTGCAGCCCTGCAGGAGGATGTGGAGCCACAGGGTGGGAGAGGCGTTGGAAGGATGAGGGGGAGCATTGGGCTGGGGCTGGGCCATGGCTGCACAGCGCCTGACCCCGTGGGACACTGCTGAGCCCATGGGACGAGCTCTGGGAGCGGGTCGGTGCAGAGGCACTACCACTGCCTGTGGGGAAGTAAGAACACAGTTCAGACATGTGAGCCCTCAGGGTCTCTGGGCCAATCCCAGCTGCTGGTCCAGAACAGCCCGAGCAGCTCGGCTGTTTCCCTGGCGTGCAGGGAATGGGGTTCCTTTTGTGCCTGGCAGCAGTAAAGGGGCTGCCTCAGGTGCTGGGAGTCACCAAAGAGCTGCCTGCGGTGGGTGCCTTGCAGGTGACTTTGCTGTCCCTTTCCCACCTCACGGCAGGAGGCCAGTAGGGAGGAAGAAGTGCCACCCACTTTGCCACCAAGGCCAGCAGATCTGGATGCAGAGCTGTGCAAGGTCCCCAGCCAGGGTCAGCCCACCTACGATGTAAGTTTGGATGTTGGTGGAGACTATGAGGAGCTGCCAGAGCCCTCCGACTACTGTGACAGCACCAGTGGAGGCGCTGAGTATGAGGAGCTGCCAGCCCCGCTGGGAAAGCCGGATGCCACCTACGACTTTGGAGGAGATGGAGGTGAAGACTATGATGGAGGTGAAGACTATGAGGTGATCCTTCCCCAGGAGCCCAGACAGAGCCATCCCCACCTGGGTGAGTATTGATGGAATAGCCCATGTCTTGGGAAGCTTGGGAAGGTCCACTAACCTCACTGGATGTACAGGACAAACTGCAGAGGGAATTTTTACCCTGAAATCTACTGTGGTCAGGATAGCAGCTTCTGTGATAGAGACTTCAGTGTGTCCCACTCCCCTGCCCAGCTCTAAGGTGCAGATGAGCTGCATGGGATGCTGGACTGGACAGCAGGAATCTGCTGGATCAGGGTCTGGGCAGGAGGCTGCCACAGGCCCGGCAGAAGCTGGATGTGCTGCAGTTTCCTGGCAAGTCCTGCCCTGGGGCCTGGGGTGCCTCTGGTTCAGCCCACATGGCTGCTATTCCTGGCCCTGCTCTGGTGGAGTCTCTGGTGGGAGGAGTGCAGGTGGCCTTTGTCCACGCCCAGGAGCAAACTGCACGGGCTGCTGTCAGTGCTCCCCTCACAGCTGGCATTGCTGGCAAGAGCAGAGCTTGGAGTTATTCCGAGCCTTTTTCTTGGGAGAGGAGCATGAAAATCAGGACCCAGCTGTCTCCTTGAGGGAGGGGAGGGAAGTCAGTCCTTGCTTTGGGCTGTGGTGCACCTCTCCTTGCTGACAGGGGCTTCCCCAGAGCTGGGCTGGAGGGTGGCACTGGGCAGGACTGCGTGGATGCTCCAGCCTCTGCCTCACGTGTGTGTTCTGTGTCCTGCAGGGAGCAGGGACCGTGCCCTCGAGGGGCAGAGCCCCGGCATGTGCGCAGTGGCTCTCTACGATTACCAAGGAGGTGGGTGTGCCCCTGACGCTGGGGGACAGGGCTGTGCCCACGGGGCTGTGCCCACAGGGCTGTGCCCTCAGGGCTGTGCCCGCGGGGCTGTGCCCTCAGGGCTGTGCCCGGGGGGCTGTGCCCACAGAGCTGTGCCCGCGGGGCTGTGCCCTCAGGGCTGTGCCCGCGGGGCTGTGCCCTCAGGGCTGTGCCCTCGGGGCTGTGCCCACGGGACTGCGCGTGGGGGTTCCCTGCAGCGGGGAAGGGATGGGACTTGCTGGTTTGCATTTCTTCCTCCTGGGAAGCAGAATGACATCTGGCTTGGGAACATCATGTGTAGGAATGGAGTTTAGAACTCCTAGCATGCATCACTTCTCTCCAGTTGGAGGCACAAAAAGGCAAAGATCACAGGTTGAGATAACAACGATTTTGGAAACAGCAATAAGAAAGCGAGAAGTAACAGCAACAATGTTAATAACAAAGGATATAAGAAAATAATTTTTTCGCATGGAAAAACACCCAGCAATAGACAATATTGGATGACTCCCTCCAACACATCTTCTCAACCCAGTGTTCCTTGGAATCGAGAGTCCCTTTCCCCCAGCCTGGCAATGACATGAGGTGGTACAGAATAACCTTTGTGTCATGGCCATGGCCCCTCCCAACAACTGCAAAAAATTAGCCTTGTCCTGGCCCAGAGCAGGACAGGGACAGAGAAACTTCATCTTTCGTCTGTGAGGTCTTGCTCCTTCTCTGCTTTATCTGTGCTGTGGGGTGGGCTTGGGTGAGGTAAACTCTTGGGGTTATCAGAGCACTTGTTCTGTCTTCTTCTGCCTGGGGGAAGGTGGGAGGAAGAACATGAACCAGCTCTCTCTGGGGTTCTCTTTGCATTGTGACTGTCTTTTCTTGAAAATTTTTGCAGATGGAGATGATGAGATTTCTTTTGATCCTGATGACACAATCACGCACATTGAGATGGTGGATGAAGGCTGGTGGCGGGGACAGTGCCATGGCAGAGTCGGCCTCTTCCCAGCTAATTATGTGAAGCTTCTGCAATGAAATTAGCACAGTGCAAGCTGCTTCCTTCCCAACTTTTGCCTCTGTCATGGTTTGACACCGGCCAAATGCCAGACCCCTGCAAAAGTCACTCATTCACCCTCCTCTGCCACAGCTTTCCTGAGGAGAGAAAAATTTAATGAAGGCTTTGTGAGCTGAGATAAGGACTGGGAGAAAACACTCCAAGGGCAAAATAGGCTTGACTTAGAGGTACAAAGTGAATTTATTGCTAACAGAGTCAGAGGAGGATAATGAGAAATAAAAGAAACCCTTAGAACACCTTTTTTCCCCTACTCCTCCTTCCTTCCCACCAACAGTGCAGGGAGACAGGGCATGGGAGTTTTGGTCGTTTCATCACTGAGATTTTCTTCCACTGCTCTGGGAGAGGAGTCCTTCCCCTGTGAGACCGTGAGGTCCCTCCCATGGCAGACAGCTCTCTGTGAACTTCTCTGACACAGGGCCACTCTCATGAGCAGCAGTCCTCCAAAAACTGCTGCAGTGTGGGTCACTGTTCCACGGGGTGCAGCCCTCCAAGGACAGGCTGCTCCAGCCTGGGAGCAGGGCCCCAGCAGGGCCCCCTCTCTCTGCTGGCTCCCCACTGGATCACAGCCCCTCCAGGCATCACCTGCTCTGGCATGGGCACCTCACCCATGGGCTCTGGGTGATCTCTGCATCCCCCCTGGATCCCATGGGCTCTGGGTGATCTCTGCATCCCCCCTGGATCCCATGGGCTCTGGGTGATCTCTGCATCCCCTGTGGATCTCTGCATTCCCCCTGGATCCCATAGGCTGTGGGTGGATCCCTGCATTCCCTGTGGACTTTTCAGAGCCACCAGAGGTTGGTGGACATGGTGGAAGCTTCCAGCAGCTTCTCACAGAAGCCACCTCTGTGCCCCCCACAACCAAAAACCAGGCCGTGCAAAACCAACACATTCCACCTCTTGTGAATCACATATTGAAGAAGAAGAAGATCAAAACAAAGTGGGCACAGTTTGTTTTGTTTTTTCTAGCCAGAGAAGAGGGGGCGGTGAGAACATGTGGGGGAAACAACCTGGAGACAGCAAGGTCAGTGGGGAAGCAAGGGCAGGAGGTGCACCAGGTGCCAGAGCTGAGATTCCTCTGCAGCCATAGTGAGACCATGGTGTGAAGTGTTTTCTCACAGTCCTTAAATCATGAACTCTTCATTTAATTTTTTTTCCCTCCTCTGTGGCAGGGGTGGGTGAGTGAGTGACTTTTGTGGGTGCCTGGCACTTGGCCAGTGTCAAATCACAGCAGCCTCTCTCTGCTTTAGCCTTTCCCGTGTTATCAGCTTCATTTGGCTCAGCTTGGTACATCCACATTCAGGGAAATATCAAGGAGCAAATTGGCAGTGCCAGAGGGAATGTTTTGTCTTATGCCCAGGAGGATTTTGATTCCCATCCACTTGCAGGGGGAAAGGTGGGATGGTTTAAGAGCATATGAGTGCAGTACAAGGTCTTTTCTATCTAGGCTGCCCCACCTGTCAGCCAGCAAGCCTGCAGGAGTTTGTCCTGTTCCCAGTGGGGCAATTCCCAGAGCAGAAATACAAAATCTAGTCCAGGGAAGGCAGAAGGGATGTGAGCTGTGGGACCTTTGTCAGTTGCTGTGGCTCTGGATCTCATCCTAATCAGGGGTCAGGGAAAGAGCCCTGGGAAAGCCAAATTTGTGTTTATTCCAAGGAAGGGTTTCCATGTTTAGGACGAGCCGTGTTTGCAGCATGGACCAGAGAAACATGACCGTGGTCTGTGTGACCCTTTTGGGCACAGGTGTGTCTGTCCCTGGGGCTGTGCCCTCCCTCCCAGCTCCTGCTGTGGCCTGGCTCAAGCCGTGTCCCCGTGATTCCGTGACAGCTCGTGTCCTCTGTGCCTGCTGGAGGCTCCTGAAAAGCCTGGCTCTTCATCACAGGTGTGAGGAGATGGCTGGGCATGTGGGAAGCAGGACAGGAGGAAACATTTTATTGCTAATGTTTAAAAACAGTTTTCAGAAATGCAAAAGTAAAGCCCTCCCTCAAGCCAGTACCTCTTAGGTGGATGTTCAGCTGTGGGAATCATTCCCCTGTGGGATGCAGGTATCATCACTGCAGGAATAAACCAGGGACTGCTGAGTAGAACAGCACCTGAGGGGCTGTGGGAGCACACCTGAGGGGCTGTGGGAGCACACCTGAGGTGCTGAGGGGCGGTGGGGGCACACCTGAGGGGCTGAGGGGCTGTGGGAGCACACCTGAGAGGCTGCAGGAACACCTGAGGTGCTGTAGGAGCACAGCCCATCACTGCCACTGCCAGCAGTGTGTGCAGAGGGTGCCTCTGGCACTAAAGCTTTAGAGTTCAGTGTGGTTCACAGGTGAGTTCTGGACCACCCTGCAGCTGACCAAGCCTGCACTGCCTGTGCAGGAGTGTGGCATTCCTGCTCAGTGTTTGATCCTTGGAACACCTAACGCTGTCTGTCTGGCACAGGAAAGGTGCATTGGGATTCAGGTTAAAAATTATAAATTTTAATGTAACTTTTCCGGAGGTTTCTTGTTTGGGTTTCTGCTTGGTTGGCTTTGGGGTTTTTGTTTGGAGTGCTTTGGGTTTTTTGTTTCTCTGAGGCAACTTCCCCAGTCTTTTTCCTTGTGTGGTTTCTGCTGTTTCCTGCTGTCCCTTTCCAGGGGCTCCTGAGAAAGGTGTCCACTGGTCAGACTGCTGTGTCCAATGACACTGGACTGGGAGTGCTTCAAGGACTTTTTAGAATCCAGAAGGGTGTGTAGCAGGGAGGGCTGAGGGGCTCACAGCCCAACCCAACAGAGGGGTTACTAATAATTTCTTTCCCTGAAGCATAAAATCAGCATGTGTTGTGCACTAAGAAATGGCAAACTGCTCTCTCTCTACAAGGCTGTGTGCCTCCTAGTCCCAGCTCTGACTCTCCAGTGGGTTTCTTTGGGAACAGATTAGATACTGTTGGGTATCTCTTGGTAACTGAGCTACAGGTGAGCATGTTTGGGTTGTGTGACTGCAGGTGTCACCTGCCTGTGTCACCTCCCTCGCCCCGGTGAGCCCGGGCTCCTGGCTCTGCTGATGTGCCTCATGTGCCCACCTGCAGATTTGGCCGCTGCCCCCACAGCCACAGAATCATTTGAGCTTGGGCCCAGCTGCAGACCCCCAGCCAGTCCTCAGCCACCGTCCCCCAGAGCCACAGCACACACCACAGCTGCACAGGGGAATTTTTCTGGCCATAAAGCAACGCATTTCTGGTGAGGAGTTCAGTGCCACCAGCTCTCAGCTCAGTGCCAAGACCTCCATGTCTGAGTGCAGCACTGAGGCCATGGGTGGCCTGTGCAAGCCGCTGTGCTTATGTACAGAGTGCTGCAGAGCCTCGCTGGCAGCCTGGGGAAACCCAGCAGATATCAGATTTGAAGCCAAGGCGCATGGGGACAGTGGATGGTGGGACAGCCCCTCTTGCCCAGGCCAGGTTTTGCAGTCCAAGCCACTGCCCTTGTTCTGCACAGAGCCTGACTCCAGCCCTGGGGCAGCCCTGAGCCAGAGCTCGTGGCTATGCTCGGGGCCAGCACGTGTCTGGCTCCACATGAATTTGCCTTTTGCAGAGCTGCCTGGCAGTAGCACAGCTGCAGCACATCCTGTGCCGAGCTCAGCACATGGCATCTGGAAAATAAAGACAAAATCCTGGACCTGTAGCCTTGTTCCTGACTTTATTTTGCCATTCTGCTCTCTGATGCGCTGCGGGTGAGACGAGCGATGGCAGAGTGCCATGTGCTTGGGCTGGGAGCCCCAGGCTCGCTGTGCTGTCCCAGACGTCCCACGGATGGGCACTGCAGCGCTGGCAGCCTGTGGCAGCGCTGGCAGCCTGTGGCAGCCCTGGCAGCCTGTGGCAGCCCTGGCACCGCTCAGGCCGTGCTGCCTGGTGCGGCAGCCGGCCGCACGGCTTTCCGCAGGGCCCCCCACACCTCCCGGTTGCGGAGGCTGTAGACGAGGGGGTTCAGCATGGGGATGATGATGCAGTAGAGCACAGAGACCAGCGTGTCGGCTGCCGGCGAGTAGCCCGAGCTGGGCCGGTTGTAGTTCAGGTTGGCTGCCACGAAGTACAGGGTGACCACGATCAGGTGCGCGGAGCAGGTGGAGAAGGCCTTGCGCCGGCTGGTGGCCAGCGGCATCCCGAGGACGGCGGCCAGGATGCAAAGGTAGGAGATGACGACGAGCAGGAAGGGACTGAGTCCCACGAAGACGCTGGAGATGTGGAGGGCCAGCTGGTTGGGGCGGGTGTCGCTGCAGGCGGCCCCCAGCAGCGGCGGCGCGTCGCAGAAGATGTGCTGGAGCCGGGCAGCGCCGCAGAAGGAGAGCCGGGCCGCCAGCAGCGTGTGCACGGCCGAGTCCAGCAGCCCCCAGAGCCAGCAGCCGGCGGCCGCGGCGGCGCAGGTGCTGCGGCGCAGGGCCTGGCAGTAGCGCAGGGGCTGGCACACGGCCACGAAGCGGTCGTAGGCCATGAGGGCCAGCAGCGCGCACTCGGAGCCCGCGCACCACATCAGCAGGAACATCTGCGCCAGGCAGCCCCCGTAGGAGATGGTGGCCCGCGGGCGCAAAGCGTTCGCCAGGATCACGGGCACCGTCACCGAGGAGTAGCAAAGGTCCAGGCAGGACAGGTGACCGAGGAAGAAGTACATGGGGCTGTGGAGGCGGGGATCCAGGGACACGAGGGAGAGTATTGCAGAGTTGCCCAGCAGCGTGGCCAGGTAAATGGCCAGGAAAAGAGCAAAGAGGAAGGGCCGGCCGTGGGAGAAGCCCAGGAGCACAAACTCCGCCACCTGTGTCTGGTTCATACCTGCCGTGGCGCAAGCTGGGTCAGGCTTTGGGCAGAAGTGAGCCCTGAGGATGCTCTCTCCCCAGCTGTGAGCCAGGGGACTGAAGCACAGCCCCCGTGAGGGAAGGGGGTCCCTAATGGCAGGGCTCTGATCCCATCTCCCCGATGGGTGAAAGTTCCCTGAGTTCAGATTGCACGGACGCTAGGATTTTGGAGTCCAAAGAGCTGCCATCCCGGGTTGGCTACCTGACTGCAGAAGAAGCACACAGAAAAACCCAAGAGCAGGGGGCACCCACCCACACCTCTTGGAGTTCTTTGCCTACCCAGCCCCTCGTCCTGATGACAATTCCAAGCATGTGTCTCTCCCCCTCCTGGATATATTTATTCTGAGTAAATGTTTCCCTGCCCCTGGTCAGGTCACAGCATTCCCTAGATGCTGTCACTGAGCTTGCTCTTCCCCAGCCCAGGCCATATGGCATCACCCTGCACCAGTTAATTTTTTTTCCTTTATCCTGTTTCCTGCTCTATAATAACCAGCTCTCACAAAGCAGGGGTTCCACTTACAAAAGTACAAGTTCCAACAAAGAGCAGCTCATCACATGGAGTTGGTTGAGCCACAGGAAAATTAAAGCCAGCAGGGATCGCCTGGCCTGTAACTCCCCACCTTTTTTCCATCATCCTATTTCAGTTTTCGCCCTGACACAAGGGGTTTGCTCACTGTCACGTGGAGCTGTGATCACCATGTCCAAGAGATAGAGGAGGCCTGAGGAAGCATTTCAGGTTCAGAACCCCAGCCAGGGCTGCTGCTGCCCACCCTGCCCCTGCCATGGACTCCATGGATGGGGCCAAGGGGCTTCAGGGGGCAAATGCAGTGAGCAAAAACAGACAAGGCCAGAAAGGCTGGACGGGGAGCAGAGAGGGAACACGGATGCCCCCAGTGCACGGCAGGTTCTGTCCTTCCCTCCGGAGATGGGAGACACCTTTGTGACAGTGCCATGTGTGCCAGCCAGAGAGCCAGTGCTGCTGGTGCAGGAGCACATCTGTGCTCCGTGCCCACGCAGGGAAGCTGCTCTGCAGGAGGATGTGGTTCTCCTCACCAAGGCACTGCACCTGTCCTCACTCAGGTGAGCAGAGCAGGCAGCCTGGAGCACCCAGCCCTGGGAGGTGGGTTCTGAGCCTTGGGCACAGTGCGAGGCACAGCTGAACTGAGGGAGAGATAACAACACAGGACTCGTTTCTCTTGGAAAGGACTGGATGCCTCTCTTGGAGGCAGCAGCCACAGCCTGCCCAGACCACCCGGAGCCCTGGGGGCCAGCACCAGGCTCCCCCCAGCAGTGCATGTCCTGTGAAGCCCTGCCCTCTCACCCCTCCTCACCTCCACAGCCAAGAGCAGGGACTGGATGGCACCTGGTCCTAGTAAGCTGTCCCCAGGTGCTGTCCTATGTTGCACGTGGCTGCTGTGGCCCAGCTACTGCTGGTTTGTCTTACCTGCATGAGGAGAAGCCTGTGTGTGTCCTCAGTGCTGTAAGCGCAGCAGAAGCTTTTAACCCTGAGGGGGCCCTGGGGAGAGGCTTCCAGAGGTGGCTCCTGCTCAGGGGCAGGAGAGAGGAGCAGCACCCAGCAGCCTGCAGCAGTGGGATCTGAGCCCACGGGACCAAGCCCTTGTGCCACAGCACCACGCTGATCTCCAGCCTTGCCCGGGCTCTGCCAGGTGCCAAGCAGTGCCGGACTCTGGCTCCAGCCTTGCAGCTCTTCAGCCCCTGGCACAGGGGGAGGCTGCTGGAGCAGCTCCTGGGTGCCAAGTCCTTCCTACAGCCCCATCTTACCTGTTGCAGGGCTGAGAGGTGCCTGCACCTGCCACTGTCAGCAGACAGGAGCAGTGATGGAGCTGGCCTTTGACCAGGCTGGCAGCACCACAGCTGTAGGGGCACAGCAGAGGTGACTGCACAGCACCCACGCTCTCTGTGCTCTCACTGCCTGTGCTCACCGTGCCCACCCAGCCCAAGGCACAGCTCTCTGGAGCAGCTGATGTTGTCCAGAGGCCGGGAGAGGACTTGGACAGGAGGGACAGAGCCCTAGCAGTGGCACTGGCTGGGCACAGGAGGCACCAAGCAGTGCCCAGCGTGTTGGGAGGGCTCAGCAGTGAGGTGGCTCCAGCTCAGTGAGATGGCTGGGTGAGCACTGCCTGCCCAGAGCCTGGATATTCCTGATGAAGGAGTGAGTTCAGCTGGAGTTCACCATGTAGTGCCAGGGAAATGTAAAGTGGGACCCCCAGGAAGCGAGGACTGCTGCAGGAGTGAGCCTGGAGGTCGAGAGAGCGCCAGGGCCTCTGCACAGGGAGGCACTGTGGCCTCGGCGTCCTGGCAGCTTCTGCTCCTCATGGTGGGGCAGCAGGACATGGCCCAAGCACCAGCTCTGGATCTGGAATGTCAAGAGATGAGAGGATGAACAGCAACATCTTCTGGGAAGTAGGGAAAGTGTAGGCTGCAGCCCCAGATGGGGATGAGCACCCTGTGTGGAAATCCAGCATAGATACCAAGGGAGTGGCAGCCTCAGTGAGGGGAAATGCGGGTCAGAGGGTGTCTGGGGCTGAAAGAGATAAGCAGCAAGTGTTAAAAAAGAGCAGCTGTGGCTGTGGCCCCGTGTGTGTGTGGCTGTGGGTCTGTGTCCTGTGTGTACATGAACAGTGACTCTGGGCTCTGCCTTTCTCCAGCAGCTCTCAGGCAGGAGCTGAGCTGGCAGGGCAGAGGGGCCACGGTAATGGGACTTTTTCACTCATTTGCTTTGAGTTTACAAAATTACACCTTTTGCTTGTGGCATGACGAGCATTTCCTTGTTTCACACAGAAACTTGGTGCCATGGCATTCCAGTACAGCCTGTCACTTTCCCAAGGTTTTAGGGAAGGCACATCCTGGCAGCACTTGCAGAAGCCCCCTCCGACTTTGATATTTAAAAAGGGACTTTTCTGAGACCACCAATACTTGGCACAAATATTAAAATATACTGAAATCTCCCTGGATACCAGAAACTTTAGTTGTGGTAGTCCATGTCTTCAGAACAGCCTTTAGGATAATAAATATCATGTTTGTGTCCCCCTCTAGTCTCCTGATGGGTATCAAACCTGGCCAGTGGTGTCCAGCAGTAAATCAAATCCCTGTGAACTTGTGAAATGTTAAGGGAGATTTTTTTTTTAACCAAATACCTCAAATTGGAGATGCAACCTTCAGAATTGGGCCCAGAGCCTATAAATACTTGTCACTTTTGAAAATGAGACTCTTACCTTACCTTCTCCAAGCACGTGTCGTGTCTCCCAAAGCCAAGGGCACTGTTGTAGCCCCAGGAGCTTCTCCCAGTCCTGTTTCCTTGGCTGTTTTGAGGGATGCACCTTCCTGCTCAAGAGCTCTTTCTCCAGCAGAAATCACCATCGCTTGTATCTCAGCTGGTTCTGGTCTCCACATGGGCACCAATGCTTCCTTTGAGGATGGGGACAAGAAAGTGGTGGGTTTTGTCTGGATTTTGCCTGCCACCCCTCCTCCTCCCTGCATGTGCCCCTGCAGTGAGTGTGGCACCAGTGTTGGGACAACCTCCCGATGGGGACTGGCAGACAAACGACTCCTTGGTGTCCCCAGAGCCATTCCTCCTGTGGGCAGAGTCCACTCAGCACTTCCAGCCCCTGCTCTCAGCGCGGGGCTTCATCCTCTGGGGGTCCTCACTGACCTCTCCTAGATGGTGGTGTGGTTTTTTTCAGGGAATGCTGCATGCAGGACCTGGCATTTGTCTGTGTTGAATTTTACCAGCTCCTTCTGGCTCCATTTCCCAGCCTGTCCAAGCCCTTCTGGCCCTGCCCTGCAGCACTGGTGCCCCTGACTTGTCACCCACAGCCCTGACAGGACAGCACTCGGCCACCCCTTTCCTACAAGTGAATAGGATGTGCCACAGGCCGTGTGCCAAGAGGGATCCTGGTGACATTCCACTTGTCCCTGCCCTCTAGGTAGAGCATGACCTCTTCACACCCTCTGAACCCGGTGGCCTGGGCAGGTGCTTTCCCTGACATTGCTGCTGCTCTGGCATGTGCCCTCTGAGAGCCCTCCTGGCCTCATCCCTGCCCACCTGACATTGCTGCTCTGGCATGTGCCCTCTGAGAGCCCTCCTGGCCTCCTCCCTGCTCACCTGCTGCTCTGGCATGTGCCCTCTGAGAGCCCTCCTGGCCTCCTCCCTGCTCACCTGCTGCTCTGGCATGTGCCCTCTGAGAGCCCTCCTGGCCTCCTCCCTGCTCACCTGCTGCTCTGGCATGTGCCCTCTGAGAGCCCTCCTGGCCTCCTCCCTGCTCACCTGCTGCTGGCAGGCAGCCTCTGCCCAGGATCCCTGCAGCCACACCTGGCTCAGGAGCTCAGGGCATTGTTGATAGCATGATTCTCCCTGAGGCTGCAAGAGCTTCATGCTCAGGTTTTTCCCCTCAGTGGTTTTTGGTTGTGTCAGATGCAGTTCTGAAGGCACTAAAACTGTTCTGTTCTGCAGGAGTCACCCAGACAGCAGTTCCAGCAGATTTCATACAGCCTAGAGCTTGTGCTTTTGTGTTCCCCTTTTCTTCTCCAGTTCAGCTACCACATCCCTGGAAGTGTCCAAGACCAGGCTGAAGTGGTCTGAAGCGACCTGGTCTAGTGGAAGATGTCCCTGCCCCAGACAGGGGGTGGAACTGGAGGAGCTTTAAGGTCCCTCTCAACCCAAATCAATCTGAGAGTCTGTGATTCTAGCACCACTTTTTAAAGTGCTCTCCATGGGCCCTCTTCTGTAGGATTTTCTCATGTCCCACTGTTTTTGGAGTGAGGAAAAGGGGCCCCTGACCACAGTCTGCAGTTGCCTCATGTCACTGGGAGAGGTGACAGGTACAGACTCTGCTCACAGCTGCATGGTGACCAGAGAGGCAACTTGGACAAGCTGGAACAGGAGATGTTCTCACTGGAACTCAGGGGAAAAACCTTGGAACACTGGATTAAGGCCCTGAGAGGCCCTGGACTCTGACTTTGGAGATTCTCAGCACTCACCTGGCCACAGATGAGCCACCTCTGCTGCAAGGGCCTGCTCAAAGCATGGCTTGGACCAGCAGTCCCTGCCCAGCACGAGTCTGATGCTGGAATCAAACTCTCAGCAGGTTTTCCAATAATAATATTTCAGGGGTTTCTCCCAATGATTTCCTCAGGAAAAGCATTTCCTTCAGGATTTTTCAAATTATTTTAGCTAAATTGTCAGGGCCACCTGCTACTGGAACCAGGCAAGGAATAAGAATAAGCTAAATTTGCATTTCCACTTTGGCCTATCCAAGACAGGACAACAGCCTCACCCCACGTCTTGTGGGAGAGGTCGTAGATTCCTGCCAGACTCCTCTCCCAACACTTGACAAGGAGATTTTTGTCTGAGGAAAGTGGTACAGTTCCAAGCTCTTGTCCAGTGTAATTTACACTTGTGTTTGAGAAGACTGGGCAGGAAGGGTTGCACTTTTATGGTCTAACCATGAACTGGCCAAAGCTGGGCGGACCTGCAGGTGTTTGCAGCGTGCTGATGCCTGCAGGAGCCCAGCTCTGCCCTCACAAACACGAAGGGAGTGCCTCCTGCCTGGGGAGGTCCAACACCTCAGGGCCTGCACATGGACAGTGTGGTCACAGCAGCCTCCTTGGGGCCACCGGCTCTCCCTGGCCGACTTGTGCTCTGAAAGCACCAAGGAAAGTCCCTTCTGTCATCACTCATCAGCGCTTCTGGCTGATCATGGTCCTTCTGGGCCGTGGTGGCACCTGCTGCCCGTCCCCTTCTCCCCACGGCGCTGTCCCCGGCGGCACAGGGCCAGCCCCAGGCTCCTCATGCCGGTGTGGGCGCCCGCTCTGAGGCCAATTAGTGCACTTGTACCAGAGGCTGAAGTTGGAGAGGGAAGTTCCTGTGCTCCCAGTCTGCCTGCTCGGTCCCATTCCCCACAGCCCCTGTGTGGGAACAGGAGCTCCAGGGCCAATTACAGAGGCCCAGAGCACTGCCCCTGCTCACCTGCGTGTTTGTGAACGTGCAAACCAGGCCCACAGCGGGCTCTTCAAAGTTTTGGGCTGGTAAAGGTTCAAGGCAGCCACTTAATCCACAGCTGCTGGAATCAGTCCCATCCCAGAGGCACTTGGAGCCAGAAGGCCCCAGATGGGACAGACCTACACCCTTGAAATGTCTGAGCACAGGGCACACACCTTGAACGGCGGCAGTAAAACAAAAAGAGAAAACAGTAAGCAATTGGCCAGTGCCTTGACAGGCTCTGGGAAATATTTGGGTGACAGGAAGCAGTTTGAAAACATCTGGTTTTGCAACAACAACAACAACAAAAAAAGTTAAGATTTCAGGGCTATTTGCAATCCTGATTGTACCTCCTGCCCAAATTCTTGCTCTGCTCCAGCCACACAGGTATATCCCACAGTAGGTAGGAGCAGTCACCACAGCACTGCATACCTCATACATTACTTGTCCAAGTCATTCTGCTGCCTCTTGGTCCTGTGCTGAGTCACCTCTGATTTTTAACTTCCAAAGGGTTTAATTTAACACGATTTATCTAATTTTTCTCTCCTTGCTGTCCCTTTCCCATCCCTGATCTGTGGGTACAGACCAAGCTGAAACCAGAGACCTGGGCCTTGCCTCAGGCTTATTATTCTCTGTCACAAAGATTTTCACTTGCTTTATCGGACCTCCAAATTTTGTGTCAGAAAATAACAAAAATAATAACCTGAATTCTGGTTCAGCTTAGTTTTGTGATGGATGGTGCTGCCACAATCTCACATCTATAGTTTTTCTGGGGTTTTCTTTCTGTCCAATGTTTAAACTTCTCCTGGCTGTTGTCCCTGTGCAGGTACCCAGGGATGGGACTTATTTATTTCCATGGTATCCATTTTTCCTTGTTCCCAGACCTGGGAAAAGCAAGACACAGGCTGCTGTGAGAAGAGCAGATCTGCTGGTTCTCGGCTTCTTTTCTGCCTCTGTCAAGGTGGGGATTGAAGCACTCAAGGCAGTGTTTGTGCCAGACTCAGGGGTTTATTATTTCTTATCTCTATTACAAGTGGTGGCTTCTACATCATTATACTAACAAGCTACAGAATGGCTAACAATCTTCTGTACATGGTTATTTAAGGCTAAACCATCCAATTAAGAAACGACACCTAAACTATTTTCACTTTTAACCCAATAACTAATCACTCAAAGTCTGCAATGCAGACTTTTCTGTCCAATTACACAAAATCACTCAAACCCATGAAGAAGAAGGAAGAAGGTGAAGAAGGACCAGCTACCAATGCTAAAACCTCCATCTTGCTCTAGAATATATTACTATATTCTAAAACCTTAAACTCTAAGTTTTCCACAGTGTGACATCACACACTTTAACCAGCTACACACCCATAATCCCAGTGCTATCAATCAATTTTGGAAGCCTTCTCCACAGCCTCAGGTCAAATGCTGTGTTCTCGTGGGGATCAGTGCATGTCAGCACAGAAAGTCTGAAATTCTCAGCATCCAGGGTTCCAACACAGATCAGCTGCAGAGGGAAATACTGAACAGCAGCAGAGCCCCCAGGTGGGGCTGGTAGGAAGGAGAGGCCTGACCTGGTGCCCAGGTGGCCCCGGGGCATCCCCTGCCACTGCAGCTACACCCCGGGGCCCACACCTGCACAGAGAGGAACTCCAGAGGCTGCTGAGGCCAAAGCCCTGCCTTGGCACAGGGGCTCCTGACCTTATTTTGTCACCCTGGAGTATAAAAATAATAAATTTTTTATGTCTCAGTGAAATTGCCAGTTTTCAGGTCGCTTCCATTGCCTTGTGTCCATACCTGGGATACCTGAGGTTTCCTTCACTGCTCCCACCTGGGATTTCTACCCATTGATAAACCCCACTGAGCTCCTATATCTGAGCAGCCCCAGCCCTCAGCCTCTCCTCACCTGTCAGATTCTCAGATGTCCTCACCAATCCATGCTGGACTCCAGTTCCAACCAGGCTGTCTTGTACTGGGGAGGCCAAAACTGGTGCCAGTTTTGGCTGCAGATGTGCACCAGTCCCTTCCCTGTGCCCCAGGAGGGGATGGCCCTGGCTCCCACACCTGAGGAGGCTGCCAGGCCACAGAGGTGCACAGCTGACTCAGGGGTGGCTCATGGCCATCAGCACAGCCAGATGCTTCCCTGGTCCCTCACGTGGGTGTTGGCAAATGGAAACGTCCCTGCCCAGGTGCAGGACACGGCGTTTTCCTCTAGAAACTTCATGAAATCCCCACTGGCCCATTTCTCCCTGAAGAGGCCAGCCCAGGGAGGGATGACACCAGAGCAGGTACACACCTGGGGGACTGAAGCCTGTGGGTGTGCCATGAGTGAGTAAACAAGAAGGAAAGAGGAAGAACCAAGTAGAAAAGCAAAGCCCAGCCCAGCCCCGCCCCAGCCCTCTGTGCTGTGTCACCTCCCCCAGGAACTGGGAGAGAGGGGGCAGAACCTGCAGAAGAGGGGACAAAAGGTGCTGGACTGAAGCTGACCCTGGGAAAGGAGAGGAAAGGTGTTTCCCCAGGTGTTTCTTTAGTCATTATCTTGGGTTTCCCTCAGTACCTGAATCAGTAACTAAGTTTGTGTTACAGCAATAAATCAAATGGAATTCCTCAAGCTGAGAGGGTTCTGCCCGTGGTGGCAGGGACTGAGGCCAGGCCTGGGCTGGGAGCAGCACTGATTTCCCTCTGAAGCCTTTCCTTCCCTGTCGGGATCATTGGTTTGTCAGAGTGACCCCGAGAAAAATTCCAAAGTCTCTTTTCCCAGCCCGGCGCTTAAAAAGGGAGTCAGAGCTCTTCATCTTTCGGTCTCAAGGTCGTTTATTAGTTCTTATCTATAAAATTTTCTTTCTGCCCAGCAGAGATCTGCTCAGCAGGGCAGCCACAGGCACTCTGCCTGCCCCCGGGGTGGTGTTATGTCTTTATAGTACAAACTACGTGTACAATATTTACAATTACTCCCCAATACCCATCACCTATGCTAGACAGTGAGCTTCTACTCTAAACCAATAAGTAAGTGCCAACATCACTACAGAAGATGGAGGCCAAGAAGAAGAAAGAAGAAGCACGAGGCACGCCCCGATTCCTCCATCTTGTCTCCATAACCCCCTTGTACAGGGATATAACCCCCCTGTACAGTAATCCTAAAATACATAATTCACCCTGTGATAATTTCACTAATATTCCACCTAAACTCTTGTGGCTTGCTATCTTCATAGAAGGTTGGTATTTGCTCCACGGGCTATAATCAAATTCACAGAGGCATTTTGGGCTCTGTGCCAGGGTCTCTGAGCCCCCCGGCAAGGGTCTTGGCTGCTCAGGACAGCCAGAGGGATGTCCTGAATCCCGACACTTCCCCTCTTCCCAGGCCAAACCATGTTGTCCCCTCCAGTGCTGTCACAAACCTGCTCAATTCTTCCAGGAGCAGATGGAGTTCAGCCCAAACTCACAGGTCCCTGCGAGATGTCCTGTGCCAGCTCCACACCCGAGGCGTCCCTGCAGGTGCCAGGGCTGGACCCTGTGCCCCAGGCAGGGCCTTGCAGAGCACTGGGGCAGAAGCTGCTGCAGGCACACGGCTGAGCACAGAGCCCACAGCTGGGCCAGGCGCCTGCAGCTTACAGGGAAAACCAGGGAGCTCAAAGCGCCCTTCAGACCCGCACTGAGGTGCCACATTGTCTCGGTTGGAGACCAGCTGGGAGAATGATTTGCTGCTGTAACCCACACCCACCAGCATGGAACGGCGTGGGCTGGCAGGGACCACACAGCTCACCCAGCTCCATGGCCCTGCATGAACAGGACGGCACCCACAACACCAGGCTGCTCCAGGCATCCAGCGCAGCCCAGGAAACTGCCAGCGATGGGGCAGGCACCACTGGAAAGGCAAAAAATCACTTACTGGGTATTTGCAAGGAAAAGAAAACGGAAAAAAACCCCAAACAAACCCACTTTGATTAAGAGCCCTCCAAGCAGGGTTACCTGTGACATTTTTTAAGACTTCCTTGGAGAGAAAAAAATCAGTTTTGACACTGTCTCCTGCATCAAACACCAAGTGCTTCAGCCTCAGGTCTCTGATAAAGTCTGCTGGACAGCTTTAGATTCACCCAATAAATCCTCTGTCTGGGGCAATGGGCTCCCCAGTCTGAGCACCTGGGCTCAGGTACGGCCTCAGGGCCAGGCCAATCTCAAGGTACCAGCAGCAGGTACCTGAATCACGGTGGCTGTCAGGTGGTGTCACTGTGACAATCCTGCTGGCAGAGCTCTCTGCACTGGCAATGTTCAAAAGGGCCCTTTTCCCAAGTGTAACCATTGCAAATGAGAAGGAAAAAAGACCAAAACTTCAAAAGCAGCAAGTGTGAGCCAGGAATTATCAGTTAATGATATTACCAAGGAATATTCCAAAAGAAAAGCACAACATAAAAGAAGAAAGGTGAAAAATAGTAAAGTTTAATAGTTAAAAGAAAAACACACAGATCTGAGCAAAACCTCTGGGAATCAATAAAAAATCTGACAAAATATCAATAAAGTATCAACAGCACTGGGGACAACAGCTCTCAGCCCTGTGTGAAGACACACAGGATCCTGAGCAAATCCACTCTGGACACTGCTGAGGACAGGGACAGCAGTGGCGTCCTGCAGATCCCTGGATCTGTACCTGGAACAGAACAACGACCATTTGATCCCAGCCAGGAGGAGGAGGGAGCACAAACACGTGAGCTGGGTGAGTCTGGGCCGTGCTTTCCACCACAGAGTCAGTCAGTCAGTGCCCAACAGCTCCTGGAGAGTCCCTGCCCTGGCCCTGTGATGTGCGAGGGCTCTGCTGAACCTCAGCTCAGCTCTACTGCCCCCAGCACAGCACAACACAACACACCTTCCCTAGCCCGAGCACCTGGGACTGCCCAAAGGAAATTCCAACAGGGCACTGTACCTAAAACGGCAGCACTGCAAGGAGCCCCTAGGGGGACAGCATAAATGGACTGAAACCCCCCTGAGGAACACATCTCACACAGCAGCACAGAGAGAAACACAAGTCAGCCGCCAGGATCTGGCTGTGTACCCCCCAACTAAGCCCTCCTGCACCACCCTGTCATTGTTCCACCACATATCTGGGTAATTCCGTGGCCTTGTTCATCCCATTTCCCAAGGACACGGAGCTGCCCCGGCACCCAGTCGGGCCGTGGACGCTGAGGGCTCCAAGTGCTCTCACATGCAGAGCTATTGGCAAAGCTCCTCACTTCCCAGCCCAGCTGCAGGTGAGCAAGGACAGGACAGTTCATCTTGCCCTGCTGATGTCTTCACGTTCTTCTTCCTTCTTTTCTCCCTAAGGCACCGTGGGAACAGCCAGCTGGGAGAATCTGAGGCTTCCCATCAGCAAACCCAGGCCAATCTCATCTGGAACATGCAACCCATCCTTCACCTGGCCCTTGACCAACTCACCTGTCCTGTTCACATCCAAAAAAACTCAGGGAGCCAGTGAGCTGCAGGGCCAGACTGTCAGCATGAGCACTGCTGGGGGAACTCTTCCTAGAGCCCCCCAGCACCTGCCCACTACACCACTAACCTGATCCCCGGCAGCACAACACTGCTTTCCCCCTCCCTCACTCCCGGGCACGCAGCACAGCTCTGAGCCTGCTGCCCCAGGAGAGTGCCCACAGGGCTGCCAGGCCAGCACAGCACCCCCTGCCCGGCCACTGGGGTCACCTGTGCGGGCTGAGCCCCGAGCAGGCGCTGCTGGGCGCTCTGCAACAGCTGCCCGCGCCGCAGCCGCGGCTCCTCCTGCTCGTACCAGCGCTGCTCGTCGAACTCGGGGAAGAAAAAGGCAATTTCTCTGCTGGCTGAGGCAGGGGAGTCTGTCAAAAGAGAGGGAAAGGCAATGAGATGCCAGTCTGCCACCGCAAACACACGCTGCACTCTGAAGGTGCCTGGCTAGGCTGCACCTGGCCAGGCGTGCCTGGGGTCTGCAGAAGGGAACAAATCGCTCACTTGGAGCCCCAGAACTAAAGCAAAGGCAGACAGAGCACCATCGTTCCTGCCTCCCCAAGAACCACGCCGGAATGCCAGGCCTACCTGAGCCATGGGTCGTGTTCCTGGTGTCCGTAAGGCCGTAGGCACCCCGGATGGAGTCTGGGTCGCTGTGTCGGGCTCGGAACACTTTAGTGGGTCCCATCAGGGATCTCCAGAGAGGGACGGCGTTCTCATGGGCCAGGATGTAAGCCCACATGGGGCCACTGCAGCAAGGGCCCAGGAACAGCAGGAGAAAAGATCACGAAGAGCTCATTACAAACAGGTTATTCGTCCTTACAAACCTGCACAGTTCGGCTGCCACGGGCCGCCACGCTGGGCCCCGGCCTGCCCTGCCGCGCCGTGGGGACGGGCACGGTCCCAGCGCGGCACCGAGGCCCCGGCGTTGGCACTGCTGGCCTGCTGCGCATGATGACCTCCAGCACCTCCGGGGTGCCACCCGCCAGGTACCGCAGCTGGCACAGCAGGCTGCGATGCCGAGCGCCTCCCAGCTCCGCACACGCCGGCGAGCCCTCCGCACGCGGGTCACGGCACGTACCTGGCCATGAACTCCACCAGCCGCTGGTAGAAGAAACGCCCTGCGGACAGACACGGACCGAGTCGGCACCGGCCCGGGGCAGCACCCCGCTCCGGCCCCCCGAGCCCCGCTCGTACCTGCGTGCTCCCGGTAGAAGCGGCGGCTCTGCTCCGCGCCGCACCGCACCTCCTTGGCGCGGACGATGAGGAAGCGGTGACGGAGGATGGCGGCATGCACGGCCTGCGGGAAGAGGCGGCGCTGGGGGGGGTCGTGGCGAGGCCTGCTGTGCTGTGCTGGGCCCGGCCCGGCCCGGCCCTCACCTCGCACACGAGCGGATGGGCCACCGCGTCCGGCTTGAGCAGCGCCAGCGTCAGCTGCAGCCGCCGCGCGGGGGCCGCCATGGCCGGGCCGGGACCGGGGGGCGGGATGGGGGCGGAGCCCGATGGGGCGGGGCCTGGATGGGGGCGGGACCGGAATAGAGGGCGGGGCCGGGATGGAGGGCGGGGCCGAGCCGCGTCGCGCAGCAGCGGGGACGCGCAGGCGCTGCCATGGCGACGGCGGCGGAGGAGCAGGGCCGGGCCGCGGCGCGGGAGGAGGCCCCGGACGGGGCCCGGGATGGGGCCCGGGACGAGGCCGCGGCCGGCGCCGAGGAGACGGTGAAGATCATCTGCCTGGGCGACAGCGCCGTGGGCAAGTCCAAGTGCGTGGGGCGCGGGCGTCCCGCGGGTCGGGGCGGGGGTCCCGCGGAGCCGGGCCGCAGCGCGGTGCCGCGGCTCTCCGGGACACGTGCTCGCTCTCTCGGCAGGCTGCTGGAGCGGTTCCTGCTCGATGGCTTGTATCCTTGGCGGCGGGGAGCGGGCGGGCGCGGCGGGGCGCGGCTCTGCCCCGCTCGGTGGGTCCTTAACGCGCCGCAGCCAGCCGCAGCAGCTGTCCACGTTCGCCCTGACGCTGTACCAGCACCGCGCCCGCGTGGGCGGGCAGGAGGTCCGCGTGGGTGAGTGGGGCCAGCCCGAGGACGTGGGGTACCATGGCATAGGGAACAGCACGGAAGGGCAGATCCCCTCGGTCTGAGTCTCGGTATCGTGTTTTGGTAGCCAACAGCATCGTGACAAATCTGTGCCCTTCTGGGACGGGGCTGCAGGATTGGTGGACGGGGCAAAGTGATGCCATCATTGCCATCATCCCCCTGGGCTTGGCAAAGCGTAGGGCACTGTCCCCACGATGTCCTGGACTCTGAGCCGGAGAGACAGGGGTCGGAGGATAAAGAATGGTCTGGATGGACTCTGCGTGGAGTCACTGGTCATGGCTCATTGGGGCTGGGGCTGACACTGTTCAGCATCTTCATTGTGACACAGACAGCGAATGCAAATGTGGTCTGGTGGGGTCCTGTCTGTATTTGGGCAGTTTAAGAAAGTGACTGTCCAGTAGGTCTGACAGAGTCCGGTCACAGTATCAGTGCAAAGGAATCCCTAAGATAAACTGGCTCATTTGGCTCTGGGTACAGCACCATGCTTGGGTCCAGCTGACAAGAGGTGTGACTACACTGAGGTTCTTAACTGAAGCTGTGCCAATTTATACAGCAAACCAGAGCCAGATGTGAACCTACAAACCCAGGGAGAGGTGGGGGATCTCCACCTGAGCTGCACCAACAGCTAAAGGCATGGCTGTGTCCAGGTTTGCCCCATGGTATCTGGTGTGCACAGAACTTCATGGACTGGGACCTGTTTGCCTCTGGCTGACTTACCTTCAGCACTCCAGAGTGATTCCTGCCCCTGGGAGAGCAGAGTCAGATGTCTGTGAGAGGAGCTGGAGCATTGCCCACGGCAGGGCCCCGGCTGACCATCGCCGGGTCAGAAATCAGCAGTGCCCAGCAGCTCCTGGAGTTTTAGGTAGTTTCCTGTTGTCATCCCTAGTGACAGAGTGCCAGACATGGCTACAGCTCTGTGCACTTCTGCCTGTCTTGGTCCTGCTGTCCCACACAACTCGTGTCACTGGTGGCTTCTCCTTTGTTGTTGGCCAGTGCCAGCACAGCTCACAGCTGAGCCCAGTAAGGAAAGGTCCCAGTTTGGCACAACTTCTGAACCCTGAGGTGTTTCAGATTGGTGATGTGAAGCTCAGTTTGTGTCTCTGAGCAGGTGGGCTATGCTCTGCCTCCTGGGTGGAAGTTGTGAGAAGAACAGAGCTCGGTGAGTTGTGTCATTCTGAGCTGGTTTTGTGTTACAGACTTCTGGGACACGGCGGGCCAGGAGCGGTTCCGGAGCATGCACACCTCCTACTACCACCAGGCCCATGCCTGCATCATGGTGAGGGGTCTCAGCTGCACCCGTGGCAGCTGGGTGCACAGTGCTCTCAGGGACACTTGGCCTTTGTGGTACTTTTATGGTTACACTGCCATGTGTTCCTTGTTTCTTCCAATGGCTTAAAAAACTTTCCTAGATTGTTCTTTCTTCTGTCACCAGATAAACCCCCTGTAGATGGACCTGGCTAGCTCTGCTCTGTCTCTCCTGGTAACCCTTCTCCTCTATCCCCTGGCTCTGCTGTCTTCTCAATGTCCTCATGTTTGCCCCTGTTGCCAGTTTTGTTGGCTCCTCTCCTGCTCAGATCTCCTGGTTTGTCCTGTCACTCTCACTTTCCACTGTTCCACCAGTGATTTTCATTGGTGGTTTAGTTGTTAGAACAGAGGAGGCCACATCTGGTCCTGTTTGGCACAAGCTGTTCCCAGTGCCAGCTCCCTGTGTGGGTGGCAGGGACTTGCACAGGACACAGGACAGTGTAAAGGACATTAAGGGGCTGTTTCCTGCTGGCTGGGCTTGGCAATACTGTCCCTTTCTCTTTCACCCTTTCTGATAAGACGCAGTTCCCTTTGTCTTGTCTTCCTGGGAACATTCTGGATTCTGTCAGAGCTGTCCTGGGTCAGTCAGTGCTGGGCTGGCCCCGGGATAGGTGGTTCTCTCTTGGAAGGTGTTTGATGTGCAGCGGAAGGTCACCTACAAGAACCTGAACAGCTGGTACAAGGAGCTGAGGGAATTCCGCCCAGAGATTCCGTGCATTGTGGTGGCCAACAAGATTGATGGTAAGTCTGCCTCCTGCCCCAGCTATCCAGGGTCGTGCTGGGATTCACTCCTGTCCTTACTGAGAACCAATGTCCCTTGTCTGTCGGGTCCTGAGGATTTCCTCAGTCCCCCAGGGCTGGGTCCTGTGCTGACCTCAGCTGCTGTCTTACAGGTGCTTGTCCTGTGTCACCAGCAATTAAAAGTGCAGATTTCATCCGTTTCAGTTTTATTCAAGCGTTTTTCTTCCAGTTCTGTCCTTACCACATTGCCTGTTCTGTCCATCAAGAGCCCAAAAGGGATTGGAGTAGCACCTGGTCAAAAATGGCAGCAAAAGGCAGCAAAAGCTGTTCTGTGGCTTCCCCGGATCAGCCATGTCTGACTGACCATGTGTTCTTTGTCTGCCTCAGCCGATATGAAGGTGACCCAGAAAAGCTTCAATTTTGCCCGGAAGTTCAGTTTGCCCTTTTACTTTGTGTCTGCTGCCGATGGCACCAACGTGGTGAAGGTGAGATGGGTGTTTGCCTGCTGGGCGTGGTGTCCACAAGGCCCCTTGGCAGCCCAGGGACATGGGGGCTGCCTGGGCACAGAGAGCAGGAAATGGTCCATCATTGCAGCTCCATGTGAGTGGCTGTGCAGAGCTGCAGAGGGTTTTTTCCCCTGGGATGTGGGAACAGTCTCCATCTGCTACAGAAACCCAATGCCCGTGTGCCCCATCCTGTGAGTGACAGCCTTGTCCTTCCCACCAGCTCTTCAACGACGCCATCAGGCTGGCTGTGGCTTACAAACAGCACTCAGGAGACTTCATGGACGAGGTCCTGCGGGAGCTGGAGGTAGGGAAGGCTCTGTCCCTGCTCAGTCTGAGCAGTTCTGCTCTTTTTCCCCTGTGGCAAAGAGGGGAAACTGTGCAGCACGGGAAGCTTTGCCCTCTGCTGGGCTTTGTGTGCTGCTCAGTCCGGGCTGGGAGGGGGAAGTGGGAACCATCACAAGAGCTCTCACTGCCCTAGGCAGAGTCTAAAAGAGCTACAGCAGATACAGTTGTTGCAGTCTGTGTCTTTTCCTGCTCCTTTCCAGAGCTTTGACCTGCAGAACACAAGCAAGGATTCACCAGATAAAGGGAAGAGCTGCACTGAAGAGGAGCCCTCATCTGCCTAGGCCTGGACTGTGAACCTGTTTTCCCCTTGGCTCTGGACTCCGGGGGCCTGTGTGGAGGACAGTGATGCTTCTCATGCCCTAGAGCTGTGGAGATGGGCAGCTGGGCCTCCTCCCTTCTTGTGGGAGCCTACCTGGGCAGGATCTTCACTGGCTCGGCCCTCGCTGCTGCACATTTGGCTCAGGAGAGGGACGGGAGGATCCACACGATTCCACACGGAGGGTGGCTCATTCCCACTGCTCTTCCAGGACAGAGCTGCCTAGGAGAAGTGAGCCATCCTGGACCTGCAGGAGGGACCCTGCCCGGGCACTGTAGTGGTACCTGCTGCAGAAAGCAAACACTAAAGGATATTTTTTACAAAGCTATGATGGCATCCTTCCTGCACTGCTGCTGTAAGGAGGCAGGTCCCAGGTTGTTTAAGGCCACAGGCCAGCCCAGCCTGCTTCCAGCTGAGCCAGTGCTGCCTCAATCCACCCATGACTCTGCTGCCATCCCTGGCTGCTGTCCCCGTTCTGCCCCAGAACAGCGAGATCCCAGGCGCTGCTGAGCACAGGAGGCTTCTCCTTTCTGGTCCCTACAGCTGACACAGGTGGGCTCACACCCAGGGGCTGCTTCTGTCCCAGCTTGTGGGATGTGGCCATGGCTCTTGTCTGTGTGTGCGTGTGTGCACAAGGTGCTGCATTCCAGAGAGCTGGATACACACACACATACTCTTAAAACAGTCATGGAAACATGGAATGGTTTGGTTAGAAAGGGACCTTAAAGGCCACCTCATTTCCACCCCCTGCCATGGACAGGGACACCCTCCACTATTTCAGGTTGCTCCAAGTCCTGTCCAACCTGGCCTTAGACACTTCCAGGGATCCAGGGGCAGCCGCAGCTTCTCCAGGCACCCAGTGCCAGAGCCTCATCACCCCCTGAGTAAAAACTCCTTCCCAGCACCTCATCCCAATCTCCCCTCCTCTAGATTTAATCCATTCCTCCTTGTCCTGTCATGGCCTGCCCATGCAAGAAGCCGCTCTCCCCCACTATTACAAGCTGCTTCAGGCACTGCAAGGGGCACTGAGGTTTCCCTGGAGCCCTCTCCAGGCTGAAGAATGAATGTGAACAGCACAGCAGACGGACAGACAGAGCAGGGACTCGGCGAGGCTGCGAGTGCACTGAGCAGGGCTGCAAACACGGGTAATGGTGAACACAGAAACTTTACTTCAACACCTCAGTCACGTCAGCATCGCTGCGGCTGCAGCGCAGCAGCGTGGGCAGGACAGAGAAGCCTCTGGCCCCAAGGCTGCCTTGGAGCTGCCGTGATCCGCTGTAGCCCTGGATCCTGCTCATCCTGCTGCTGCTCAGGCTTTTTTTGTCCTTCTAAAACTGCAGGAACTCCTGCACCAGATCCCAGAATTGCACCAGGATCTGGTGTGGGAATGCCATGGGCAGTGACGTGCCCGAGGATGTCACTGCTGGTTTCTCGTTGTACTCAGGAGTCAAGTTGATCTCTTCCTCTGGTTCCTCAGGTTCCTCAGGTTCCTCTGGTTCCTCTGGTTCCTCAGGCTCCTCCTCAGGGGCCAAGGTGACAACTGACTTCGGTGCTGGACCAGCGCTTTCTGCTGGGCTCAGGCCCGTCTGGAGCAGGATCCAGTTGTAGAAGTGCTGAGTGGAGGTGTAGATCGCGGGGTGCCTGCCTCTGTCACAGCCTCTTCCCCAGCTGTTCAATCCCACCAGCCAGTAGTAGTCAGCTTCATTGTCCTTGCAGACGAGGGGACCCCCGCTGTCCCCCTGTGCCAGGAGAGATGGTTCAGGGACTGTGGGGGGCTGTTGTAGGGAGGGGTGGACAGGGGACAGGCTGGGCTGTGTCGGGGGCTGAGGGACTCATCACACGCTCCTACCTGGCAGGTGTCGATGCCGCCCTGCGGGTACCCAGCACACAGGTTGTCAGCATGAACGGCCCCCGCGTACCATGGGCTGCTGTTGCAGACCTCCATGTCCATGAGGTGGACCTTGGCCTCCTGCAGCACCATGCCTGCTCCCTGAGCTGTGGGCACAGAGGGGAATGAGCCCCAGCAGCTCAGTACCCATCCCCTCCCCTGCTTGGGGTGAACCCCCTTCCCGGGCCTGGCTTTGCCCTTCCCCATGGAGCAACCTTGTCCAGCTGTGTCCCTGCCCCTTCCCCACGGGTGATGTTGTCCAGCTGTGTCCCTGTCTGTGCCCAGCCCATGTCCCCAGGGTGCCCAGCCCGTGTTCCCAGGGTGCCCAGCCCCTGTCCCTGTCTGTGCCCAGCCCCTGTCCCTGTCTGTGCCCAGCCCGTGTCCCTGTCTGTGCCCAGCCCATGTCCCCAGGGTGCCCAGCCCATGTCCCCGGGTGCCCAGCCCGTGTGCCTGTCTGTGCCCAGCCCATGTCCCCGGGTGCCCAGCCTGTGTCCCTGTCTGTGCCCAGCCCATGTCCCCAGGGTGCCCAGCCCGTGTCCTCGGGTGCCCAGCTCGCCCTCGGAGCACACATCCTGTTGGGAACTCACGTCTGGCAAAGTTCCAGCCGGCGATGTAGCAGGATTTCAGCTCCGAGACCCTGAGCGAGGGGTCGGGCACACAGCCCAGCTGGATGTAGTCGCTGCACTCCACGGGCTGGTCCAGCTCCACCAGGGCGATGTCGTTCCTGGCCGTGGCACTCACATAACGCTGGTGCACCACGAGCCTCTGGATCCGTCTCACCACAGTCCCGGGGCCTGGCTGTCTCAGATCTGTGGCCCCAATCACCACGTCCCACTTGGAGATGCCCCTGGGGAGCAGATGGACAGAGGGGTGACAGGGAGCAGAGCCACGGGCTGCAGCAGCCCAGCATTGCCCGGCCTTCTGCTTGCCCAGGTGGGCAGGGAAGTGGCCCGTGGTGCTGTGAGCAGGGCGCCTGCCCGTGCTCTGGGGACATCTCTGTCCCTGCTGTCTCTTACCCGGCCCTGGCGAAGCAGTGTGCGACCGTGAGCACCCACTGGGAGCTGAGGAGGACACCCGTGCACATGTGCCACGTGCCGTTCTCCCAGGTGGCCTGGACGCTGACGATGCCAGGCCAGGCTCCTGGCTGGACACTGGTGCCACCCGCATGGGACGTGCCAGCAGCAGAAGCCGCGGAGTTGTAGTCGAGAGCAGCAGAGCTGTGGTCAGAGGCCAAGGGCCGGAGCCCGCAGGTCCCTCTGGAAGCACAAAGCCATCACTGCCCTGCTCGGTGGCTGCTGCTGCTCAGGCTGAAAGTCCCACCTGGTGCTGAGCGGCAGCAGGGCCAGACAACCCCGAGGGGCATCTTCCACCACAGTTCTGCCAGGGAAGAACCCAAGTGTTCCTCCAGGTCCCTCCCAGAGCCTGGAACCACTGACCTGCAGGTGTCCCAGGTGCCCCACACGGGCCCGGCCAGGGCCAGCAGCACGAGCAGCCCCAGCAAAGCCATCAGCGCCAGCGCAGGTGGCAGAGCCAGAGCAGAGCTGTCACCTCCAGTGCGGCCACTGCCACAGCACCCACAGCCTTGGTGGCGCTCACAGTGCCCGGGCCAGGGCCGCTGTCACAGAGGGGCTGGTTCTGAGCGCTGGCATGGCAGGGAGGGGCAGCACAGAGTCATAGAGACGTGGAATGCTCTGGGTAGAATGGACTTTGTGACCACCCAGTGCCACCCCTGCCATGGGCAGGGACACCTTCCACTCTTCCAGGGCGCTCCAAGGCCTGTCCAGCCTGGCCTTGGGCACTGCCAGGGATCCAGGGGCAGCTGCTCTGTGCCAGGGCCTGCCCGCACCCACAGTCAGAAATTCCCTCCTAACACCTAATCTAAATCTGCCCACCTTCAGCTTAAGGCCATTTTTCTTGTGTCCTATCACTACATGCTCTTGTCCAAAGTACCCCTCCAGCCTTTTTCTAAGCCCCTTTTAAGTACTGGAAGAGGCACCAAAGTCTCCCTGGAACCTTCTGTTCTCCAGGCTGACCAGCCATAACTCTCTCAGCCTGCCAACCCTTCTTCCTACCCTGAATGAATTAAATGTGGTGATCCTTACTGTAAAACAGCAGTGCTCTGCTAGTTCACCTACATTCACCTATTACAAGTGTTTATTTGCATCCATTTCAGAAAGGCACCTGACTTTAATCAAAGACCTCGAGAAATGAAGATTTACATTTTTTCCTCCATAATTTTTTGGACACCTCCAGGGACTGGGACTCCATGGGACAGCCCCTTCCCATGCCTGACCACCTTTGCATGAAGAAATTTTTCTTGAAGTCCACCCTGAACCTCTTCTGGCATAACCTGAGGCCGCTCCCTCTTGTCCTGTCCTTTGTTCCCTGGCAGGCTGAGCCTCCCTGGCTCTGCTCTCCTGTCAGGGAGTGCTGGAGAGTGAGAAGGTTTCCCCTGAGCCTCCTTTTCTCCAGGCTGAGCCTCCCCAGCTCCCTCAGCTGCTCCTCAGAGGATTCACCCTCTAGGCCCTCCCCTGCTACGTTGCCTTCTCTGGACACACTCCAGCCCCTCAATGTCCTTCAGAACTGGACACAGGACTTGAGGTGTGGCCTCACCAATGCCAAGTTCAGGGGGACAATCACTTCTTCCCCACCAGCTCATTTTTAGGCACATAGGGACAGGCTGCTGCTGCACCTTAAATGTTTCCTTCTTGATGTATGCCCAGCCTTCCTGGGACCCTTTGTTTTTAAGGGCTGCTTCCCAAGGGACTGTCCAAATCAGTGTCCCAAACTGGCTGAAATTCACCCTCTGACAATGCAGAGGTTTTGTTGACACACCTTGTCGCTTCACCAAGGACTGAAACTCCTTCATTTCGGGGTCACTGTGCCCGAGATGGCTCTGATCACCACATCTTCCAGCAGCCCCTCTCAGTGTGCAAACAGCAGGGGCAGCAGGGCCCCCCCTTGGTGGGCTCAGCTACTGAGCCAGAAGTTCTCTTCCACATTCTCAACACTGAGAATTTTGGCTCATTCCACATGAGCCAGAAGTTCTCTTCCACATTCTCAACACATTCCAGGAGCCTCTCAGACTGTCTCCTCTCCAGTGTGTTGCTTCCAGCAGACATCCAGCAGGCTAAAGACCTCCACCAAAACAAGGGCTGGCAACCACGAAACATCAGCCAGCACTTTATAGAATAATTCATCTGCCTCTTCATCCTGGTTGGGAGGCCTAGAACAGATCCCCACCAGGATATCTGCCTTGCCAGCCTTCCCCTTGATGTTCACCATGACCAGTCAACCTTTTCATTACTAAGCTCCAGACAGCCAAAACCCTCCCTAAGGCACAGAGTCATCACACCACCTCTCCTGCCTCACCTGGCCCTTCTAAAGAGCTTGGAGCCATCCACTGCAGCATGGCAGTCATGGAGTCATCTCAGTTCCACGAGAGCAACTCCATCAGAGCTTTGCTGCTGCACCACGGCCTCCAGCTCCTCCTGTGTTGCCACACTGCTGCATTGGTGTAGATGCACTTTAGCTGTGTTATCAGTTTCTCCCCAGTACTGGCCTGCTGCCCCCGGCTTCATTTCTAGTGAGTGTGCTCTCACCCCCCTCTCCCTTCAAATCTAGTTAAAGCTAGATTTGAATCAAATCTAGTTAAAGCCCTCTCAATCAGCCTGCCAATGCACAGGCTGGAACCCTTCTGCCTCTTCTAGAGGTGAACGCATCTATCTCCAGCCTGGTGCTATACAAACTACCTCATGTTCAAAAAACCCAAAATTCCCCCAATGGCACCAGTCTTTAAGCTAGTTTTTGATCCCATGGGTTTTCCTGTTCCTTTTGGCATTCATCCCTACTACCAAAGGAATCAAGACCATCAGCTCTTGCACCTTGTGCTCTTTCCCTTCACCAGGCAACTCAGTGCCCCAAAGTCCTTTTCTGCTACCCTGGTACTTCTCTCGTCAGGACAAGGAGCAGTGGGCAGCACCTGGTGGCTGAATTAGTGCAGGGAGTCTCTCAGGGGTCTCAGGGAGGCAGCAGACTTCCCTGTGGATGGGTCTGGTTGGGATACAGGGTCCTCAGTCCCCTCAGAAGTGAATCACACACTACAGCTGCCCTTCCTTTCCTCCTTAACTGTAGTTGTGATCTGTCTGAGTGACTGCACGGATCTGGGAGACCCACCAAGCAGACTTTCTTCTCCACTCTCAACTGTCTGACCCTCAAAATGCAGGACCTCGTATGGGTCCTGTAAGGGCAGCTGGGAAGGCGAGGGAAGCCGGGAGGGGATTCTGCTGCCTCCCTAAGCAGGGGCCCGTTCCCATTCCCCCTTCTAGGTCTCCTCCTGCCTGATGGCCAGAGGGTCAGGGCCACTCTGACTCTTGCTGAGCTTTCACGTGCTGCATTTCTCTCCTGGATGGAAGGTGCAACTCCACCAGTCTGTTTCTCTTGGCACCCCTTGATAACCCTCAGCCTCCCCACCTCCTCTGTGAGATCCCCCACCTGCTCCCACCTCATGCAGTGCTGTTTCACTGTGCTCCAGCAGTAACAGCAGGCTCAGACACTCCCTGCAGCACAGGGTTTCTTGGGGAGCTCAGTCTGATTCTCCCCACTCCTGCCAGCAATGGCTTTTGTCAGTGTGTGAACTACTGCTGGGTCTAATCAAGTTGGACAACTGAAAAAAATAATCCCCACCTGTGAGGAGCACACCTCAAGGGTCAGGAGGGTGGCCGTGCCCTCCTACAAATCCACCACGCCACGTCCTGCTGCTGCACGTCCATCTGCCTGCCCCAGGCACCACGCTCTGGCTCACCTGCACAGCCTGGAGCCATTTCCATCTCCCCCTGCTCCTGGTCATTCCCCCTCCGTGCCTGACGGGCTGCCAGGGCTCCCGAGTCCACGTGGAGCTTTGGACTGCTGCTCACACGTCCACACCAATCCCTCACCTGAGGGGATTGCACCAATCCACGCAAACACCTGAGGGGGATCCCGCCAAGCCCAGACCTCCCCAGGGGATGAGGATGGTGCCAGGCCCAGCCCCGTCCTGTCCAGGGAAGGATGAGGAGTCAGCCCTGGGCTCCAACAGTCCCAGCTCAGCATGAGGCACAATTCCCTCCATCGTGGAAAGGCCAAGCCCTGGGACAGCTGCCCAGGAGGGTGAGGGGTGTCCCTCCACAGAGACATCCTAACTCACCTGGACAAGTGTCACCTGCTCCAGGTGACCCTGCCTGGGCAGGAGTAGAGCTGGGCCATCACCAGAGGGCCCTTCCCCCTCGCACTGTCCTGGGACTGTGTGTGCCACAAATGTGTATTTGTGGTATGTGTGTGACACCTGTGTGTGGCACCTGTGTGTGTGCGTGGGACACCTGTGACAACTGTGTCTGTGTGTGACACCTGTGTGTGGCACCTGTGTGTGTGCGTGGGACACCTGTGACAACTGTGTCTGTGCCCACCCCTGCCCACTGCCCAGGGCCCCAGGGATGTGGGCTCCCCTCAGCACCCTCCAGGTGTCACCCCTGCCTGCAGGGGCTGCTCAGGAGGTGGGAGCAGAAACACAGGGGCAGGCCCGGGTGGACGGGGCACCCAGGCCCCCAGACCAACGCCCTCAGGCCCTGTGGGGTGTGAGGGGCTCCCCCGTGCTGTCCCCCCGAGGGTGGGGGTTGTGGGGGGGTCTCAGGGTGCTCCTGTGCCCTGAGCCCTCCATGGCTCTGTCCCCGTGCCCCACTGTATGTCCCTGTGCCATGTCCCCAAGTCCCCCCATTTCTCTTCCCCCCGTCCCCATCCCTCACAGCACCCCACAGAGCAGAGCAGAGCAGACAGTGAGTGGTGTCAGCACATGTTGGGGACACTTGTCAGGGAGACACGCAGGGGACACAAATGACATTTGGGCACAGGGGGAGGACAATAAATAACCTTCCCCCCAGGTTCTGCTGGGGCTGGGGAGGCTGGGGAGGAGCTGGGAGAACGGTGACAAGGTCACAGTGACATCTCCCAGTGTCCTTGGGGTGTTCCTTTCCTCCCCCACGGCGTCCCTCCCTGCCTACAGGCAGGACCTGGCAGGATTCAGCAGGATACGCTGGTGGCACTTCCCCATCACGGGACATGGCTGAGACACAGTCACGGGTCACCCTCAGGGCCCCTGTGGCAGCCCCAGGCACCCTCACAGACACGCCAGGCTCCCGCGTCACCCTCAGACCCATGGGGCAACCACAGCCCCCCAGCACCCAAAGGGCACCCTGGGAACCCCAGGGATCCCCCAGAAGCACCCTGGGATGGGCTGGGGACCCCCAGGCATGGGGCACAACTGCCCCAGGTGGGCTGGGGGCCCCTGGATGGGCTTCCCTGGAATGGAGACCCCCAGGCCTGGCTTGTGACCCCAGAGGGTGCCAGGGGCTGTTTTGGGGTACCAGGGAGGGCTACCACAGGTCGCCGAGTCTGAAGAAGCTGGAGGAGTGGTGGAGGGCCTTTTGGGGGCACTGGGAAGGCACTGGGGACTGTCTGGGGGTGCCAGGCACCTGTGACTGGGTGCAAAGAGGCCCCGGGCGCAGGGGACAGCTTGGGCACGCTGCAGGGGCTTGCACACACAGGGGGTACAGGGGGAACGGTCTGGGGGAGCCTAGAGGGGGATTTGGGGGGTTGTGGGGAGGGGCTGGGGGTCCTGGGGGGCTCTATCGCAGCTCATCGGGTGCGAAGAGCCCCCGGGCGCGGCGCAGCACCGAGTCCCGGGCCGGGTCGTAGGGGTGGTCCTTGGAGGGGATCTCGAGCACGGCGGGCAGCGCCCGGGCATGGGCTGCGACGGCCGGCCGGATCTGCTCCGCCAGCGCCTGCGAGATCAGGATCATGCCCACGTCCTCCCGCGCCAGGAAACCCCTGCCGAGGGGAAAAAGGGAGAGTGAGGGGCACGGAGCGCCCGCCGCGGGCGGCCCAGCCAGGCGGGACACGCTGCTGGGCCCGATGGCCCGAGCGCTCCCGGCAGCCCGAGCCCAGACTCCTGCCGGCCCTCTCCCCTCCCGGAACTCTGCGACCCCCGGAGCCCAGAGCCCGGCTGGGTCCCCCTCAGACACCCCAGAGTGGGCTCACACGGGCGCCGCAGGGAGCCCTCAGGCACCCCCAACACTAATGACACCCGGCCCCTCAGCACCCCGAACCCCACCGACCCCCCGGCCCCCTCAGGCCGCCCGAGCCCTCCCGGGCCGCATCCCCCCCACACACCGGAACGTCTCCTCGATCTCCGCCAGGCTTGTTTCCTTCTCCACCACCAGGAAGTTGGGCCGCCGGTGCTTGTCCAGCTCCCCGATGCCGCCCAGCAGAAACCCGGTCACCGTGTCCTCGTCGCCCATCACCGCGATCAGCTTCCCGCGGCCCGCCATGCCCGGGGCCTGCTGCGAACGGAATCCGCCGGGACACGGACCGTGGGAGAGCGGCTGCCGGGAGCCGGCGGGGTGGGGATGCGCCGCCGGGAGCGGCTGTGGGGCTCGGGACCGGCCGGGACCGACCGGAACCGACCGGAACCCGCCGCCGCTTCCGGGTTCCGCCGCCGCCGCTCCCGGAGCGCCCCGCCTACCGCTGCCCGGCAACGCGGTCCGGCCCCGCCCACCGCCCGGGAAGCCCCGCCCACCACCGGGGAGGACCCGCAACCTTGGGCCACGCCCCTACACGGTCTCGCTCCACCCCTGCCGTTGGCCCCGCCCCGCGCGTATGCGCAGTGCGCCGTGTCCTTGAGGGGACGCGGGGCGCTCTCTTGCACAGCGCCCCCTAGCGGACGGCACGGGCCCCGCAGGCATCCCGGACCGCACTGGCCGGGACCCCCGAACCTCCCCCCCGGGCCCCCCAGGCTGCCGCTGTTCCTCCATGGAATCCCCTTGGACCCCCCCCTCCAGTGTTCTGTCCCAGACCCGACCATCTCACACCGGGCTCTCACGATCCCATCCTGCAGCCCCCAGGATTCCCCCCACCCTCAGGACCAGGATGTCCCGCTCGGGACCCCCCCGAGCCCCACCCTCCTGGCCCGGATCCCCAGGGCCACCTCAAACGCTGCTGTGCAGTTCTGCACACCCCAGAATTGTGGTGTGTTGCTCAGGACAGCCCTAGCCCTGGCGTCCTTCCCCAGCGGGGCCCCGGCCCGCTCCCAGCCCCACGCGTGCCGTGTCCCCAGTCACCACGCGGAGCCCGTTCCTCTCCCAGTGCTTTATTGCCACCCGTGCCCCCTCCGCGGCGCGCTCAGGCCGCAGTGACGCGGAAGGGGCTCCCCGGCACGTCGCGGTCGCCCCAGCGCAGCAGCAGCACGTACTCGCCGCGCTCCCGCACGCTGTAGGTCACCGTGTACACGCGGTTCCCCTCGTGCTTCACGTGCACCTCCTCGCACGGCGCCTTGGGGCCGTGCACCCCCACCAGCAGCATGTTTGTGCCTGGGGGGACACGGGCAGGGTGAACCCTGAGCTCGAGACCCCAGGGTCGCCCCAAACTTCCCCCCTGCATCCCAGACCCTCCACCAGACTCCCCCACTCACCCACCCATGCCCTCCCAGGCCCGCCTTTAACCCACCCCATCCTTTCTGCAGGCTCCCCGGAATTCCCTGAACACCCCCAGACCACCACCTCTCCTCCAAGCCCTCGCAGGACTCCCTCGGAGCGCCTGCCGAGCCCCCATCTGCCCTTCCAGCCCCATGCCCTGTCCCAGCCGCCCCAGCCCCAGGCCCCCAGTGCCCTCACCGGCCTTGCTGCAGTCCACGGTGAAGTGGTTCTTGTGGCCGAGGCGGGCGGCTGCCAGCCCTGGCCCCCGGGCCACCACCTGCCCAGCGTCTGACGGGGCCTTGGTGACCCCCCCAAAGGCGGGGGGGCCCCGCGAGCCCGCCCTCACCACCGGCTCCACCAGCACTGTCGAGGTCTCGTGCAGACTGTGCCCTCCTGACAGCCGTGGGCCTGGGGAGCACCGGGGGGACACGGTCAGCCCCCGCCGTGGGACACCCCCATCGCACCGTGCAGGGGGACATCCTTCGGGGACAACCCCCCTCGCCCTGGGACCCCCGTCATGTCATCGTGCGGCTCCTACACCACGTCAGCCCCAGGACCCCCCACAGCTGTCACCCTGGGGGTCCTGCAGGGTGGCCCTCCTGCAACTCTCCGTCATGGCCATCATTGACCCCTTGTCACCCCACACGGGGGACTCCCGTGTTCTCCTCCCCTAGTCTCCCTTTTCCATGCCCCCATCCCCCTGTCTGCCCCCACCCCATCTGTACCAGTGACCTTGGCCTTGAAGGGGCTGCCCATGATGTGGCCCTGGTGTCCCCATGTCCCCCTCAGTTCCTGTGTCCCCACTAGTTCCATGTTCCCCTCTGTCCCCACGTCCTCTCAGTACCCATGTACCCTCCCACCCCCATGTCCCCCCTGTTCATACCAGTGACCTTGGCCTTGAAAGGGCTCCCCACGATGTGGTGGGGGCCCCCATACTTGATGGAGATGAGGTAGTTGCCAGGGGCCATTGGGGTGTAGGTGACGCGGTGGCCCTCAGGGACCTCAGTACAGTCCAGCTCCACTTTGGAGGGGCCATCAATGGTGACAGCCAGTGCTCCTGCCCCTGCATTGGCTGTCTTCACCAGGAACTCTGAGGGCACTCCTGGGAGATGGACACGGGGATGGCATCATGGGGGGGACACCAGGACACCGTTGTGGTCACCACCCACGGCCACGTTCCCATCGTGGCAACGCCACGGCCACGTCTCCATCGTGGCTCTGTCCCCATCACCATTTCACGGCCGTGTCTGTCCCCACCCCCCTCCCACGGCCCCGTCCCTGTCTCCACAGCAGTGTCACCTGTGCGGCCGCCCTCGAGGCCGGGCCCGAAGGCAGTGACGAGCCCAGGGTCCCCGGCCTGGCTCTGCTCGCCCACGCGGATGTTGAAGGGGCTCCCGGGCACGTGGCGCCCGTTGAAGCGCAGGTCAATGGAGTGCACTCCGTTCTCCCGTGGCAGGAACCCCAGGGCGTACCGGTCTGGGGGACACAGACATGTCACCGTGTCCCCGTGTCCCCATGTCCCCACAGCCCCGTGTCCCCGTGTCCCCATGTCCCCACACCCCCGTGTCCCTGTGTCCCCGTATCCCTACACCCCTGTTCTTGCACAGCAGGAACCCCAGTGCATATCAGGGGATACAGACACGTCCCCATACCCCTGTGTCCCGTGTCCCCACATCCCTGTATCCCCATACCCATGTCCCCATACCCCTGTGTCCCATGTCCCCACATCCCTGTATCCCCATACCCATGTCCCCATACCCCTGTGTCCCATGTCCCCACATCCCTGTATCTCCACACCCCATGCAAGAACCCCAGTGTGTACTAGTCTGGGGGATGCCATCATGTCACTATGTCCTGTGTCCCCGTGCCCCTGTGTCACTCTGTCCCCGTACCCCATGTTCTCAAACCCCATGTCCCCACATCACACGTCCCCATGTCCTGCACCCTGTGCCCACAACCCCACATCTGTAGACTGCTCTCAAGCGCCATGTCCCCGCGGTGTCCCCGCGGTGTCCCCACGGTGTCCCCATGTCCCCTCACCGCTGTCCAGCTCGGACACGTAGCACTCCTCCACCACCCCTGCAGGCGTGTGCACCTTGGCGTCGATGACGCCGCGCGCCCCGTTCAGCTGCACGGCGAAGGACGCTGGCTGGTTCACTGCCACTGTCTCCTGTGGGGACACCACAGTGGCATCAGGGACGGGGGGACGGGGGGACATCGTGAATGATGCCAGCTGGTTCACCCCAGGGAATGGAGGGACACGCCGGGGGGCAGGGGGAACACCACGGGGCCCAGGGGTGACACAGGGGTGCAATGTGACACAAGGGACGTGAGACTGACACCAGAGAGGGTCCCAAGGCTGGCACAGAGGGACATAAAGGTGGTCTAGGGGTGACATGAGGGAGAGAGAGGTGGCCCCAAGAATTACATGAGGGAGGGAGAGGTGACCCCAGAGGGTCCAAGGGTGCCACAGGAGACCCAATGGTGGCACACAGTGGGCATCCCAAGAGTGCAACAGGGGCTCAGAGCAGCCCCAGAGTGACCTGGGGACCCAGAGGGCATCCTGGGGCATGTGAGCCCAGCGGTGCCCCAGGGTTTCACAGGGGCTGTCCCCAGTACCTGCAGGCTGGTGACAGTGAGGCGACGGGCATCATCGGAGTGGGAGGCAACGGGGACGATGAAGGGGCTGTCAGGGATGTGCTCCTCGTTGAACTTGATGGACACCTCGTAGTCACCTGGGGGACAGGGGACAGTCAGGCAGGGAGCCCCCACGCAGGGACACCTTCCCTCGGGAACACTGCTATGTGGGAACACCCATGCACAGGGACACCACTCATGGAGACACCCTCCCATGGGGACACCTCTGCAGAGAGACACCTTTATTTGGGGACATCCTCCTGGGAGGACACCCTTAACTGGGGATACATTTGCATGTGGGTTCCTCCTCATACGAGGGTCCTGTGGCCCCAGCCCCAGGCTGAGCACCCTGGGGGATGTTAGGGGTGGTTAAGGTGGTTGGGGGTGTTGGGGTACAGCCCCCCCTCACCTGGCTCCTGCACCAGGTAGGAGACGCCACAGGAGCCGTCCTTGCGGTCCTCAAAGGAGATCTCGGCCTTGCTGGGCCCCTCGACAGCAATGGAGAGTCCCCCCGCGCCCGCCTCACGCGTCCAGATGCTGAACTCAGCTGGGGGGGTCACCGGGGTCACCCTGGCCCTCAATGGCACCCCAGGATGGTGACACCCGGCACAGACCTGCACCCACCTCCCCATGGCACCCAGACCCCCCAAGGAACCCACTCCCACCCATGGAACACAGAGCACCTATGACACCCTCCCATTGCCCCCCCACCCAAATCCCCCATCACAGCACCCAGAGCCCCCAGATTTCACCAACACCCCACGCACACCTACCACCTACCCCCCCACAGCCACCCACACCCCCAACAGCACCCAGGCCCCACACACAGCCCCAGAGCACCCCTCCCTCATTGCCTCCACACCCCCATCACACCCACACTCCCACCACCCCCAGAGCCCCCAGGCCCCCTCACACCCGGCAGACCCCCGTACCTGGCGTGCCGGCCACGGCGCGCTGCAGCCCGGTGCCCCCCGCACGCACCTTGTGGGCGCCGCCCTCGCCCAGCGGCCCCACGGTGAACTGGAAGGGGCTCCCGGGCACGTGCTGCCCCCGGAACTTGACGCTGACGGTGTGGGCGCCCGTCTCCTGGGGCACGAAGCGCACGCTGTACACCCCCGCGGCCCCCGGCACCACCTCGGCCTCGCGCCGCTGCCCCGACGGGCTCAGCACCTGCGCCGACAGCTCCTGCACTGCTGCCTCACCTGCGGGCACGCACCACGTCACCGTGGGCACCCCAACACCAGTGCCACCCCAGTGCCACCCCAACACCCCACTGCTATGGCACCACTGCTCCTGCACCGCCGCCTCGCCTGCGGGCACGCACCGCGTCACCGTGGGCACCCCAACACATCGGCACCCCAACACCCCACTGCTATGGCACCCCTGCTCCTGCACCGCCGCCTCACCTGCGGGCACGCACCGCATCACTGTGGGCACCCCAGTGCCACCCCAACACCCCACTGCTATGGCACCCCAGCTCCTGCGCTGATGCCTCGCCTGCAGGCACACACTGTGTCACCCTGCAGGCACCTGGGCACCCCAACATCACCCCATCGTTGTCACGCCACCACTGAGCCACTACGGCACCCCAGCACCCCATCACTATATGGCACACTGTCATCCTGTCACCAGAGCACCTCGTCACCACACCACTCCATCATCCTGTAACCCGGGTACCCCTGCACTCCAGCCCCTCTGCACCCCCCTGCCATAGCACCACGTCTCTATGGCACCCCAGCACCTGTCACTGGGGCACCCTGTCACCCTATCAAGCCATCACCCTGGCACCACAGCACCCCTGCATCCTGTCACCAGGGCACTGTGTCATCCTGTCACCCCAGCATCCTGTCACACTGATACCAGGGCACTGGGGCACCCCACTGCCCCATCACCTTCTCACCATTATCCCAAGGGCTCCCTGGCACACTAACACCCTGCCATCCCACCACCCTGCCACTAGTGTGCCCTGACATCACAACACGCACAGAGCCCACGTACACTCCCCAGTGGGTGCACCCCACCCTGCAATGCACCCCCTCATGCGCAGGACACGCGCACTTGCCAGCATGCACACACACACATTCACACACACGTGTGCACACACACGCACACGCCCCCGAGGGACTGCCCACCCGTGTTGAGGGGATCCACAGCCCTCTGGGCTGAGCACACACACCCTGTGAGCAGGTGTGCACCCGCGTGTGCAAAGAGCCAGAGCTGCCCCCTCCTCTGAACACATCCCATGTGAAGGGCCCTCCCCATCAGCACAGCAGCCCCTGCGCGTGTACCAGGGAGACTGTCCCAGCTGCATCCTGGGCACACACAGGAGGGCCCCTGTGTGAGCACACAGCCGTGTGCAAGGGCACTCCCATGGCAAGTGTGCCCAGCTCTCATGCAAGCCCACTTCCCTGCACACCCAGTCCTTGTGCAGGCACACATCCCCAGGCCTCACGTGCACCCAGCCCTTGTGCCAGCACAGCTCTGTGCAAACACACACTGATGCTCCAGGGCACCCAGCCCTTGTGCAAGCACAGCTCTGTGCAAACACACACCAATGCTCCAGGGCACCCAGTCCTTGTGCGAGCACAGCTCTGTGCAAACACACACGGATCCTCCAGGGCACCCAGCCCTTGTGCAAGCACAGCTCTGTGCAAACACACACCAATGCTCCAGGGCACCCAGTCCTTGTGCAAGCACAGCTCTGTGCAAACACACACGGATGCTCTGGTGCACCCAGTCCTTGTGCGAGCACAGCTCTGTGCAAACACACACGGATGCTCTGGTGCACCCAGTCCTTGTGCCAGCACAGCTCTGTGCAAACACACACTGATCCTCCAGGGCACCCAGTCCTTGTGCAAGCACAGCTCTGTGCAAACACACACTGGTCCTCCAGTGCACCCAGCCCTTGTGCGAGCACAGCTCTGTGCACCCAGCCCTTGTGCGAGCACACTTCCCTGCACTCACACTCCCCTGGTGCAAGCACAGCGCAGTGCCCTGCACACCCAGCCCAGGTGTGCCCTTGCCCACGTGCAAGCCCACTTTGTGCACCCCCCGACGGCCCGGGGCAGGACGCACCCTCGTGTGCGCGCGCGGGGGCTGCGAAGGCGCCGATGCCCTCGCGGGTCCCGAAGGCCCCGAAGGCCCCGAAGGGCTCCGGGGGCGCGCGGGGGAAGGCGCCGCCCACGCGGGTCGATTCCTCCACGTGCACCTCGCGCGTGGTCTCGCCGCCGCGCGTCTTGCTGATCTCGGTGCGCTCCGTGCGTGTGTACGTGTGGCTGCTGCGCGTGAACGTGCGCGTCAGCCGCTCCTGCGCCGACACCATCTGGAACCAGTTCCCTGGGGAGCGCCCCGCGGGACACGCAGGGACAGTGCAGACACGTGGGGACACGTGGGGACACGTGGGGACCACAGCGTGTGAGCACGGAGGGGGAACGGAAGGGTGCACAGAGGGGTGATGGGGACACGGGGGGATATGGACAGACATGGGGATGAATGGACAGAGGGATGGACGTAGTGATGGGAGTGGATGAGTGGAGACACGGAGGGACAGAGACAAGGATGGACACAGGGATGATGGAATCATGACAGGTGGAGACATGGGTGGTCACAGGGTTGGAAGTAGAGAATGGTGCAGGGAGGGGAGCCAAGGGTGGATGAAGGCAGAGATGGACACGTGGATAGGTGCAAATGGACACACAGACATGTGGATGCAGGTATCAGTGCGGGGTGGCACAGTGGGATGCAAGTACACAGGTACAGGCACACAGAGGGACACAGACACGGACACAGATGCACGGAGGGGAGAGAAAGAGGAAGCAAGGAGAAGTCAGAACTGGAGTGGCTGAGATGTGTCTCCATCCCCGTGGCCCACAGAGCAGGAGGAGGAAGAAGATTAGGATGGGGGAGAAGAAGAGGAGGAAGAGAGAAGGATGATGGAGCAGAAGAGGAGGATAATGGAGGATGAAAGGTGAGGAGAAGGAAGAGGAAGAGGAGGAAAAGAGGAGGAGAAGGAGGAGGAGAAGGAAGGAGGGTAGGAGGAGGAGAAGGAGGAATGGTGGGAGGAGGAGGGGGTAGGAGGAGGAGGAGGAGGAGGAAGGCTAACCCTACCTGGGATCTTAAGGTTGAGGTCGCAGGTGCTGCCGACAGTGGCGATGGAGGGCGCCTGCCGCCGGCGCGTGATGCTCTCCTTCATCCGCCCCTCACCCGTCACCTTCACCGTGAAGGGGCTCCCTGTGGGACACAGTTACCTCCGTCACCCCCTGCGGGTCCTAGCACCCTTCCCCACCACAACTCTCTGTGCCCCATGTTTCCCCCAGCCCCACCTGGGACATGTTTGTCAGCAAACTTGATGTTGATGATGTAGTTGCCGGGCTCGGTGGGGCAGTAGGTGACTTTGCAGGTGCCATCCTCCATGTCCTCACAGTTAATGTCCACCTTGCTGGGGCCCTCAATGGACAGGCCCAGCCCGCCGTAACCTGGGTGGACATGGGGACATGATCAGCGGTGTCCTGTGGAGGCTGTCCCTGTCCTGGTCATGGTCACACCATGACCACAAGCCCAAACTGTCCATGGTCACCACCCAATCCCAGTCATCACCCCTGTCCTGGCCACGGCCATGCCATGGTCACTACAGCATCACCCTCTTGGCTGCACCATGGACATGGCCACCACTCTATCCTGTGTCATACAATGCCCATAATCATGGCCACCAGCCCATCCTGTGTTGGCCACAGCCATGGCATGGCCTTAGCCACCTTTCACCCAGGCATTGGCCCTGCCACCACCATGGTCACCATCCCATTTACATGAAGGTCACAGCATAGCCACCACCTGATCCTGTGCTGGCCACAGCTGGTCACATGGCCATGGTCCTCAAATCATCCTGGTTATGGCCACATCGCCACCACGGCCACCATCCAACCCCAGCCACAGGGACCATCCAGCCTTGGCCATGACCATCGCCACCATCCCTTCCTGGCCACATGTAGCTTTGGCCACCATCACACGTGGCCTTAGTACACCACTGCAATAAACATGGCCACCACCTCATCCTTGGGCGGCCACAACCCGCTCATGGCCATGGCCATCACCCCATCCTGCCCTTAGCCATGGCTCCCCCCTCTCCCATGGCCATCCCCCACCATGTCCTCACCAGCGCTGCGTGTGTCCACAATGAACTCAGCCACCTCAAAGGTGTGGCCCTCCAGAAGCCCCTGGCCCCACACCTTGACCCGTCCAGCATCACCAATCTCTGACTGTCCCACCAGGATCTTGAAGGGGCTGTTGGTGACGTGCTGCCCGCTCTTCCGCACGCTCACCACGTGCTCGCCCACCTCCTTGGGCGTGAATGAGATGCCTGGGGAGGACACAGCGGTCACACACCACCACCAGACCTGGCCACCACGCATGTACCATCCCCATCCCCTGCCACCTCCATCAGCCCCTGCCACCGCCACCAGCCCCTGGTCGCCATCCAAGTCCCCTGACTATGGCCACCAACCCCCTGCTGACCCGATGCCACAAGGCCACCCATCCCTGTGACCCCATAGCCCCGTTGTTCCCTGTCCTGACAAGTTCCCAGGTCCCACATCTTCCTCTCATGTGCCCATGTGCCAGTTCTCCTGTGCCCACATCTGCATGTCCCTGTGTCCCCGTGGTGTCCCCGTGGTGTCCCCGTGGTGGCCCCGTGTCCCTGCACACCGATGTGGCGGTTGGGCAGCCGCTTGAGCAGGCATGGCTCCTCGTTGCCCGAGGGTGCACGGATGGTGGCTGCCAGCAGGCTCAGGTCTGTCTCTGCGATCTTCAGGGACACATCCGTGGAGGTGCCCACGTTGAGCTGGGACGTGCGCATGGAGTCATCCCCTGCAGAGATGCCATCAGCAGGGACATCAACCCAAGGTGAACCACAAGATGAATATGATCCCAGTGGTGATGGAATGATGTTCCCAAAGCCCCACAAGGTCCCAATGGACATATGGAGAGGGTCCTCAGAATCAGAGGTCGCCCAGAGATGTGTGAATAGCATCCTCAAGGCCATGGATAGAGTCCCCACAAGGTCTACAGGGCCTTGTGATGGGGTCCTCAAAGCTCTATGACACCCCCGTGGCTATGGGTTGGGGACTCCAAGGTTTCACAGTGTCCCCATGGCCATGGGAGGGGGGATCCTGGTGGCCCAGGATGGACAAGAGACACCACATCTGTCCCAATGGCTATGGGGCAAGTGTGCCCATTACCCCACAGGTGTCCCCATGACCATGTCATGGTCTTCATGACCCACAGGTGCCCCCATGGTCATACAAGTGCCCCCACAGCCTCGCAGGTGCTGTCATGGCCATGACTCCATAGATGTCTCCATGGCCAACCAGGTGCCCCCAGGGCCACGTGGAGCCCCCAAGAACTCCCTGAGCACTGTGCCCCCCCGCCTGTCTCACCGGTGATCTTGGCAGTGAAGGGGCTGCCCGGGATGTGTTTGTCATCAAAGCGCACGATGATGCTGTAGTCGCCAGGGGCTGTGGGCAGGTAGGACACGGTGCATGTCCCGTCCTTGTTGTCCTGGCAGGTAATCTCCGCCTTGGAGGGACCTTCGACCGCAAGCGACAGCCCACCTGGAGGCACAGGCGTTGTCAGAAGGCACTGGACAAGGGGTGTCAGGAGGCAACAGGGGTCTCCAGTCCCTCCTGATGGCACTGGGGGGTCCCCATGACCTCCCAGCATGCCTTGGCCATCACTCACCCTCGCCAGCATCCTTGGTGACAATGGTGAATGTGCACGGCTTGTTGACCATCCCGTGGCTCAGCCCAGGCCCATAGGCACTGACGTGGCGTGGGTTGATGGCATCCACATAGAACTGGAGGGGGCTCCCTGGGGACACAAGGGACAATGGTCAGAGACCCATGGGGACATCCCAACACAAGGGTGACCAACCATGGACCCCACGGAGACATTCCACAGGGACATTGCACACCGTGGTGCATGCCTGCCCCACAGGAGCCCAGCCAGGGCACAGTTACATCAACCTTCCCCTGCTACCTCCCAGTGCCCCCCAGTGCCCCCCAGTGCCCCCAGTGCCCCCCAGTGCCCCCAGTGGCTCACCGGGGATGTGGTTGCCATCGTAGCGAATGTCCATCTCGTGCAGCCCCTTCTCAGAGGGGGCATAGTGCACTGTCACCGTCCCGTCCTTGTTGTCGGTGATGCTGGGCCGCGCTGTCTTCCCCGAGGGCATCCGCACCTCACCTGGGGGCATTGTGTCAGCAGGGGCACCAAGAGGGCGGCTGGTGCCTGGAGGGGTGCTCCCCATCCCCACAGCCCTGTGCTGTACCTGTGATCTCGCCCTTCTGCACCGTGAAGGGGATGACGAGGTTAAAGGGCCGGAGGTTCTCGGTGGTGGCTGGGGGCTCCTCCGTGGCCTGATCGTGGGGCAGAGAGGGAGAGTGAGAACCTCATGGTGGGCTCCCAGCCCCAGGGTGGCCATAGAGGGGACATGAGAATGCCCAAGGTGTTCTCCTTGGGCTCTCCCAGCCCTGTGATCATCCTCATGACCTCCAAACCCTATGGTGTCCACCACGATCCTAACTCCCAACACCCCAACCCTGGCCCCACAGTGCTCACCATGGTCATCTGGCCCCACAGTGCCCACCACCGTCTCCCAACTCTCAGCTCCATTATGGTCACCATTGTCCCAACACTGCCCCTCTATGGTCCCCCAGTTCCATAACTCCCATCATGGTCACCCAACCCTGCAGTGCCCATTGTGCTCTTGCAGCTCCACACTGACTGACTCAACTCTTTGTCCCTTGGTGTTGACCATGGCCCCAGTCCTGTCTGTTGATGCCTACCACGATGTTCCAACCCCACCATGGTGTTACCCTGGTGTTAAAATCTGTCCCACGCTGTCCGTTGTGCCCTTGACCCTGCCCCTTGGATCCACCACTGTTTCCCAACCCCACGGCCCCACCTGTCTGCCCCACAGCAGCCACCACGATCATCCAACCCCACGGTGCCCATCAGAGTCCCAGCTCTCTGCCCCATGGCACCCACAGTGGTCTCCCAAAGTCTGACCCATCACAACCCCCAGACTCATGGTGCCCCCGCAGTGCCCCACTCACCATGACATGGAAGGGGCTGTTAGGGACATGCCCCACTCACCATGACATGGAAGGGGCTGTTAGGGACGTGCTCCCCGCCAAAGCGGATGGTGATGACGTATTTGCCGGGCTCAGGAGCGGTGTAGAAGATGTCAAAAGTGCCGTCGTGGTTTTCCACCACATCCACGTCCAGCTCAGCACCATCAGGCGTTGACACCTTGCAGGTGACCTTGCCCTGTCCCGCTGCCTTGGCATCCACTGTGATCACCGTCTCCTCCCCGATCTGGATCGTGGGGCCCAGGCAGGCACCTGCGGGGAGGGTGGGTCAGGGCCACGGGGGGACGCCAAACCTATCCCCCAAGTGCCTCCTCCCAGCCCCCCAACTGCCCCCTGGCACCACTTACCCAGTCCATGGCCCCCAATGGATACTGCAAGAAAGACCAGGGAGAGCGGTGAGAAGGGGTTGGGGGGCTGGTTGGGGGGCCGGGGGTGCCGAGGGGGCCAGGGGGCTCCGGGGGGGCCGGCACATCCTGTCCTGGGGGCACCCGTTCATCCCCACTGCGCCGTGGGGCAGGTCTGGGGGCGGTGGCAGGGGTGCTGGGGGGCAGCAGTGGGGCAGGGGGTGTGCTGGGGGGCAGCAGTGGGGCAGGGGGTGTGCTGGGGGGCAGCAGTGGGGCAGGGGTGTGCTGGGGGGCAGCCATGGAGCCATGGGGTGGTGGGGGTAAGGCAGGGGTGTCTGGGGCGGGTGCTGTGGGGCAGCAGGGGGACACTGTGGGTCAGCATATGGATGGTGTGGGGCAGGAGGGGATGCTGTGGGGCAGGAGGGACGCTGTGGGGCAGGGAGGGGTGCGGTGGGGCAGCGAGGGGACGTCGTGGGGCAGTGAGGGGATGCTGTGGGTCAGCAAGGGGATGCCAGAGGCCAGCAAGGGGATGACATAGGTCAGCATGAGGACACTGGGGGGCAGCCCCACCTGTGACGAGGCACTTGCTGGCATCGCCAGAGGGCACGGCCAGGACCCGGAAGGGCGATGCCGGGATCTCGTCGCCGCCGTACTTGACGGTGCTGGTGTAGCGCCCCGGCACGTCGGGCACGTAGGACACCGTGTAGGTGCCGTCCCCGTTGTCCCGGATTGACGCCTTCTTGGGCTGTCCCTCGGGGTCCTGCGGGCAACCCCCATCAGTGCCCTGTGGTGTGCTGGGGGCACCCTGTGGGGCTCAGCACCCCGGGATGTGAGGGACAGGACACACTGTGGGGCTCAGCACCCCGGGATGTGAGGGACAGGGCACCCTGTGGGGCTCAGCACCCCGGGATGGGGGAAAGGGGCACCCTGTGGGGCTCAGCACCCCGGGATGTAAGGGACAGGGCACCCTGTGGGGCTCAGCACCCCGGGATGTGAGGGACAGGGCACCCTGTGGGGCTCAGCACCCCGGGATGGGGGAAAGGGGCACCCTGTGGGGCTCAGCAGCCATGACCCCCCTGCACTGACCAGGATCTGCACCGTGAGCAGCCCATCCTCAGTGTGTCCCCCAGAACCCTCACACTCCCCATGTTCCCCCCTCAGGCACTGACCAGGATCTGCACCGTGAGCAGCCCCTCGCCGGCGTCGCGGGCGTCAATGGTGAATTCCACGGGGAGGCTGGCAGGGATCCCTCCCGCGCTCAGCCCGGGGCCACTCGCCCGCACCTTGCTGGCATCGTGGGTGGGCAGCGCCGTCACCTTGAAGGGGCTGGGGGCGGCAGGGAGTCAGGAGGGCGCCGGGATCTCCAGGCTGTGCGGGGATCCTGTCCCCCTGTGCCCACCTGGGGCGGGGTCTCACCTGCGTGGCACCTCCTGCCCCCCGTACTTGACGGACACGGTGTAGGGCCCATCGGTGGCTGGGGTGTAGGTGACCTTGTGGGTGCCATCACCGTTGTCTCGGATCTCCACTGGCTCCGGCAGCCCTGCGGGGCAGTGTGACATGTGGGGTGGGGACACGTGAGGCAGGGAGACGTGTGGGACAGGAGGACATCGGGGGTGTAGAGCAGCATGTAGGGCACAACTCCCTGGGTGGATCTGAGTATCCCTGAGGAGGGCACCCCATGGAGCTGGACGCCCTATGAAGAAGGGCATCCATGGGGCTGGATGTCCTGTGGGGTAGGACACTCTATGGGGCAGGACGCCCACAGCTAGGACACCCTATATAAAGGGAACACCATGAGGCTGGACACCCTCTGGAACAGGGATCCATGGTGCCAGACAACCCAGGAGTCAGGACAGCCCAGGGGCAGGACTGTCCACAGACCATGGGATCCAAGGGCCAGGACATCCTGCGGAGCAGGACAAGAGGCAGGGCACCCCACAAGGCACAGGCCCCCCATGCCCCCCATGTCCCCACGTACCAGTGGGCCCCAGCAGCGTCACCTCGAGGGCCGCGCGTCCCGCGGCACTGACGTCCACGGTGAAGCTCTGGGGCAGCCGTGCACGGACGCTGGGGCCCAGCCCTGGCCCCGAGCACGTCACCTTGGAGGCGTCCACGGCGTCCCGCACTCGCACCCGGAACGGGCTCCCTGTGGGGAGAGGGTCAGGGCGTGAGGGGGGCACCACGGGGCAGCGGGGATGGGGGCGGTGTGGCAATGCCAATGTGAGCGTGGGGTCAGAGTGGGGATGGGGTCAGCGTGGGGACAAGGTCAACGTGGCCATGAGCTCAACAGGGGCACAGGGACGGCGTGGCCGTACAGCTGGCGTGTCCATCATGTGCACGGACACTCTGTGGGCCAGCGTGTCACAAGGTCAGTGTGGCCACGGGGTCAGTGGGAGCCATGAGGACAACACGACCATCGGTCAGCGTGGCCACAGGGGTACCAAAGCCATGGCCATGGCGACAGCACAGGCAGGGGACAACTTGGCTGTGCAGCCACCATGGGTGGCATGACCAGAGTGAAGCCCTGTGACCCAGAGATGACAGCCGGGACATGTCCCCCACCCCGTCCCTGTGTGTGCCCGCACCGGGGATGGGGTGGCCGCCGAAGGTGATGTTGACGTCGTAGTCACCAGGCGTGAAGGGGACGTACTCCACTGCGCAGCTCCCGTCCTTGTTGTCCTTGCAGGACATCTTCGCCTCTGAGGGACCCTCGATGGCCAGGCCCAGCCCCCCGGTGCCCGCGCCCCTGGGGACACGCCACCGCTCAGAGAGGTGACACGGGCACGGTGGGGCCAGGGGGAACAACTGCCATGGCAGAGGGAGGGAGGTGCCACCTCCCTGGCAGAGGTGGCACCTCCATGGCGAAGGGACAGAGATGATATCGTGGTGACATGGGATGGAGGTGGCACTTTCATAGCGGGGGGGAGATGCCTGTTTGGTGACATGGGATGGAGGTGGCACATCCATGGAAAAGGACACAAGAGGATGCAAGAGGTTGGGTGTGGGACCTCCGTGGCAGAACATGAAGATGCCAGAGTGGTCGCATAGGATGGAGGTGGCAGGCTGGTGACATGGGACAGGGGTGGGACATGCACATGAAGGGCACAGGTGCAAGAGGATAGTGGTGGCACTTCCACGACAGGCAGTGGAGATGGTGGCTTGGGATGGAGGTGACATCTCTGGGGGAGGAGTCCGTGGGTGAGGGAATGGAGGGACTCAGGGCTGGTGCCCACCTGAAGCAGGGAGTCTCCACACTGAAGCAGGGAGCCAAGCCCACCCCAAACCCCCCAACACGGACAGCATGAGGGGTCCGTGGGTGTGGAACAGCTCGGGCAGGGCATTTGTGGGACAGGGCTTGGGGCCTTTGGGGAGCAGGGCTGGAGCTCGGTGCCCACCTGGTCTCCACAGTGAAGTGGTTGGCCGTGCCCACCACGCCGCCCTCCAGGCCGGGGCCGTGTGCCCGGACACGGGTGGGGTCGCAGCCCTCGGCCACCCCCACACGGAACGGGCTCTTGGGGACCGCCACGTCGTCGTATGTCACCTCCACCAGGTGCAGCCCTGCCACAGGGACACCATCACACACTGCCCATGGAGGGGGCACATGGGCTCCCTGCGGTGGGGTTCTCAGGGGATTTGGGGGTCCCTCGGTGGGGTTTGAAAGGTCTCGGGGGTTCTGGGGATCCCTGGATGAGGTTTTTGGGGAGGCTGGGGATCTGGGGGTGTCTCAGGGGTCTTGGAGGGTCCTGGTTCTGGGGATCCAGTGGGAATTGAAGGGGGTCCCCACTTGGACATGGTGTGGGAGGGTCCCTCCCTCTCTGAAGGACCCTCATGAGGAATGGAGGGTGCCTGGCCAGGACCTGGGGTCCTGGGGGGAAGTTGGAGTCTGGTGTAGGAGCAGAGTCCCTGGGGGAGCTCATGGTCCCCGGAGGTTCCCAGGGGGCTGGGGGTCCCTAGGGGCTTGGGAGTCCCCTGGGATGTCGGTGCTCTGCAGGAGGGCCTGGGGGTCTCTGGGGGTGCTGGGGCTCCCGGGGGGCTGTGGGGGTCCCTCACCCTCCTCGAAGGGCGTGTACTCCACGCGGTAGGTGCCATCGCCGAGGTCGGTGACGAAGGTGTCGATGGGGGTCCCTGAGGGGTTCAGCACCCGTGCCCGGACGTGGGGTCCCCCGGTGGGGGCCAGTGCCCGTGCATCCACCGTGAACTCAGTGCCCACCTCCCGCAGCACTCCTGAGGGGTACAGGGCGGTCAAGGGGGCCCAGAGCTCACCTGAGGGTGCCTTGCAGCAGCCTCTGAGAGCCCATTGCCCCCTCGGCACACACGGGGGCTTCAGGGGAGAAATGGCACACCCTTGGGGTCCCTCCCACACCCCCTGCATCCCCAGAACTTCCCCCCAGGAATGAGGGGAAAACCACAGGGACCCTGAGTGGTGGTGGTGGCAAGGGGGACAGGGGAGCTGCCTGTGGGGTGCCCAGGAGAGCCCCCATTAGAGGGGATGCCCATGGGGAGGAGATGTTTGTGACCACGGGAGTGTCCACAGTGGCGGGGTTGTCCATGCAAGGGGAAGGTGTCCATGGAGGGATGTCCAAAGGGTGCCCAGAAATCCCCTGCATGAGAAGAGCTGTCCATGGGTGCCCACGGGGACGGGATGCCTGAGAGCGGGGATGTCCCCAGAGAGGGGGCACGCACAGGGATGAGGTGCCCATGGGGACGGGGAGCCCACGGGGATGAGGTGCCCACGGGGATGGGGAGCCCACGGGGATGGGGAGCCCATGGAGATGAGGTGCCCATGGGGATGAGGTGCCCACGGGGACGGGGAGCCCACGGGGATGCTCACAGAGGGGAGATGCCTGTGGTGGTGCCCACAGGGGTACCCAGGAGGAAGAGATGCCCACGGGGCAGGAAGAGGCCCCCACGCGAGCGAAGGAGGCGCCACGGCGCGCGGCCCTCGCTCACCTCGCGGCTCCACGCCTTTGCCGTAGACCTTGACGCTGCCGGTGTCCACGGCCGGGTCCACGGTGACGCGCACGGGGCAGTTGGGCACCGGGAGGCCGCCGTAGTTGATGGTGATGGTGTAGGCGCCGGCGCAGGCCGGGGTGTAGGTGATGGCGTAGGTGCCGTCGCGGTTGTTCTGCACCAGCACCTCGGCCTTGACGCCGGCCTCGGAGCGGATCTCGATGGTGAGCTCGGCCTCGCCGGCCTGGGAGCAGTCCACGGAGAACACGGCGGCCTCGCCGGCGCGGCCGCGCTCCAGCCCCGGCCCCGAGGCCGTCACCTTGGCCGGGTCGAAGGGCGCCGTGACCGCGGCCGTGAAGGGGCTGCCCGGGATGTGGCGCCCGGCGAACAGGATGTTGATGTGGTACTCCCCGGGCGCCGTGGGCAGGTAGGACACGGCGCAGGAGCCGTCCCCGTTGTCCTGGCACTCGATCTTGGCCTCGCAGGGCCCCTCCACCGTCAGCCCCAGCCCCCCACTGCCCGCGCCCTGCGTGGCAATGGAGAACGGCGCCGGCACCCCAACGCGGCCGCCCTTCAGCCCCGGCCCCGAGGCCACCACCTGCAGGCACAGCGACACGTGCGGGTCAGCAGGGACACAGGGACAGGAGGAGATCAAGGGCGCAGAGGGACACGTAGGGGGCAAGGGGACACAGGGACAGGAGGAGATCAAGGGCGCAGAGGGACACGTAGGGGGCAAGGGGACACAGGGACAGGAGGAGATCAAGGGCACAGAGGGACTCGTAGGGGGCAAGGGGACACAGGGACAGGAGGAGATCAAGGGCACAGAGGGACACGTAGGGGGCAAGGGGACACAGGGACAGGTAGGGGGCAAGGGGACAGAGGGACACGTAGGGGTCAGTGGATCCCCGGGTGACTTCCCTGCAGCCCCAGCCCCGAGGCCACCACCTGCAGGCACAGGGACACGTGGGGGTCAGCGGGGACATGCAGGGGTTATGGGGTATAGGCACATTTGGGGCTTGTGAGCGGCACGTGGGGATCAGGAGGGCAGAGGGACACGCAGGGGCTGGGACACACAGATCCTTGGGACACACAGATCCCTGTGGCACACATGGGCTGGCACACACAGATCCCTGTGGCACACAGATCCCTGGGCCACACAGATCCCTGGGACACACATGGGCTGGGACACACAGATCCCTGTGGCACACATGGGCTGGCACACACAGATCCCTGGGACACACAGATCCCCGTGGCACACATGGGCTGGCACACACAGATCCCTGGGACACACAGATCCCTGGGACACACATGGGCTGGGACACACAGATCCCCGTGGCACACAGGGGCTGGCACACACACAGATCCCTGTGGCACACAGATCCCTGGGACACACAGATCCCTGTGACACACATGGGCTGGGACACACAGATCCCTGTGGCACACAGATCCCTGGGACACACAGATCCCTGTGGCACACATGGGCTGGGACACACACAGATCCCCGTGGCACACAGGGGCTGGGACACACAGATCCCTGTGGCACACAGGGGCTGGGACACACACAGATCCCTGTGGCACACAGGGGCTGGCACACACACAGATCCCCGTGGCACACGCGTGTGCCAGGCTCACCTTGGAGGGGTCAGGGGGCAGCAGAGCCTCCACAGGGAAGGGGCTGCCTGGAACCGGGTGCCCATCGTAGGTGACCTCGACGCGGTGGGGCCCCTCCTCGGAGGGGGTGAAGGTGACGGGGTGGGGGCCCCCGGGGGGGGCAGGCCCCACTGTGCAGGGCACGGGGCGCCGCGAGGGGCCCGTCACCTTCACCTCCAGCTGGCCCTGGCCTCCTGCACCCTGGGCCTCCACCTGGAACTCCTGCACCTGCCCCACCTCTGCCTCTGCAGGGGAGTGGGGGGTCAGAGGGGCACCCCACACCCTGGGGCGCCCCCAGACCTATGGAGAACCCCATACCCAGGTGTGTCTCCCAGATCCAGGGCAGGCTGTGTGTGTCTGTCCCAGGGTGTGTCACCTCCACCCAAGGGCGTGCCCCATATCCAGGGTATTGTTTCCCCACAGGGTGTGTGCCCCCCCATGCCCCACCCATATCTGTCCCCCATATCCTGGTTGCTCCCGTGCACAGGCAGTCCCAAAGCTCTCCAGCTAGGGTTGGGGCCCCCAAGCTGCACCCCATAACCCGGCTGTGTATCCCCCACCCAGGTGCCCCCACACACACTGTCCATGCCCCCGTGTGCCCTCACCCCATGCTGAACCCCACATCCCCCCCAGAGTGCCCTCCCACTGAGAGCGCCCCCCCAGACTGATGCTGTCCCCCAGCTGTCCCCCTCCCCCAGGGTGCCCCCAATGCTCAGGGGTCCCTTCCAGGGCCCGCCCCCCCCCCCCCACACGCTGCCCTCCCCCGGTCCCCCCACCGTTCCCCCAGTGCTGCACTCACTGCTGTTGAGCCCCTGCACCTTGACCTTGCCCAGCTGCAGGGGGGGAGCCACAGTGACGGGGAAGGGGCTCTTGGGGATGGGGTCCCCCCCATAGGTGACCACCACGGACAGGGGGCCCTGCAGGAACAACTGCACTTCAGGGTGTGCCTGGGGACCCCCACACAGCACCCCCACACACACCCGTGGCGCGGAGGGCAGACACCCAGGGGATGGTGCTGGGGGTTCCAAGGGGGCGCCCACACAGCCGTAAGGCTGAGGGGGGCTGGGGGTCACCCATGGCTGCTGGGGAGGGTAAACTCCCAGGGGTGGGGGAATCCGTGGGCCTGGGGGTGCCCTGGGTTGACAGGTACACGTGAGGGGCTGCAGCTGCCCCAGGGGTGCCCACAGAGGTGGGGTGCCCACGGCAATGGGGGGGTTCATAGGGGTGGGCTGCCCAGGAGCTGGGGGTGCCTGTGGGGAGGGGGGGCTCATGGGGTGCCCCTCCACAGTGGGCTCTCTGGGGGGGTGTCCTTGGGGGAGCCCAGGGAATTGGGTATCGGTGAGGGGACCCCTCTTGGGTGCCCCACGGGCCGGGGAGCCCCCGTGTGCTGGGCATCCACTCCCCGTGGGATGACCCTGTGGGTTGGGGTGCCCACACCGGCTGGGGACCTCCATGGGGTGTTCCCGGGGGTCCCGGTGCCCCCAGCACGCACCTGCTGCAGCGGGGTGTACTTGACAGTGTAGGAATAGTCGTGATTGTCGATGACCTCGAAGTCAGCAACCGCCGGGCCCGGCCCCGACCCCACGAACCGCACGTCCAGGGGCGCCTTCCCCGCGCCCCGCGTCTGCACGCGGAAATGGGTGGGGGTCCCCACCTCCACCCCTGCAGCACAGCTCTGAGTCAGGTCACTGCGGGACCCACAGCACCCACAGACCCTGTCCCACAGCACCCAGAAATGGGTGGGGGTCCCCACCTCCACCCCTGTGCCACAGCTCTGAGTCAGGTCACTGTGGGACCCACAGCACCCACAGCACCCAGAAATGGGTGGGGGTCCCCACCTCCACCCCTGCATCACAGCATCTGCTGAAGATCACTGCGGGACCCACAGCGCCCACGGGACCCACAGCACCCAGAAATGGGTGGGGGTCCCCACCTCCACCCCTGCATCACAGCATCCGCTCAGGTCACTGCAGGACCCACAGCACCCACTGCACCCAGAAATGGGTGGGGGTCCCCATCTCCACCCCTGCCCCCAGTGTCAGCCACCGTGGGACCCACAGCACTCCCAGCACCTGCCCCACAGCACCCACCCCCCCACGGCACGTCCCCCACCCCGCTGGCCCCTCACCTGTCCGGCTGAGCCCCGGTCCCTCGGCTTTGACCTTGCTGGCATCGTGGGATGGGTCCACCTTGATGCGGAAGGGGCTGGAGGGGATCTCCTGGGGACCGAGACCGGGGCACAGTGACACGGGGGCTCCACGGCGCCCAAGCCCCGGCCCCACCCGGCCCCGGGGGCTGGGGGCAGCGCACAGAGCGCGGGACGGAGCCCGGGGCGCGGGGCAGCGCCAGCACCCTGACCTGGTTGGCAAAGAGCACCATGATGGTGTAGAGCCCCGCGCCCGGCGCCGTGTACTTGACCGTGAAGGTGTCGTTGTCGTTCTTGATGATGTCAAAGTCGATGTCAGCCTCCAGCGGCCCCACCACGCCCGGGGCGCACTTGATGCCAATGCTGACGTCACCTGTGGGGGTGGCCGGGTCAGTGGCCCCCGCTCCCAGGGGGACACCAAGCACTGGGACCAGGGAGATGGGGCAGGGGGCTGGATTGGCCTGGAGGTGATCACAGGACCGGGAGTGAAGGACTAGGATCAGGGATGCAGGACCAGGGATGCAGGCCCAGGAATCCAGGAGCAGGGACAAGGGACCAGGACCAGGGATGCAGGACCAGGACCAGAACTGATGGGCCCAGAATAAAGGACCCTGTATCCAGGAATGATGGAGCAGGACTGGCAGAAATGGTCCAGGCCCAGGGACACAAGCCTCATGCCCACCGAGGAGTTCCCAGGGCGCCCCCCACCACTGCACCCACCCTGTCCAGCCTCACTGCAGTCCACGGTGAAGTAGGTGGGTTCGTTGGCCTTCAGCCCCGTCTTCTCCACACCTGGCCCGTGCACCTTCACCCTGCTGGGGTGGCTGCCCTCACCCACGCTCACCTGTGGACCCACGGTGTCTCATGGGGCAGGGGCACAGACCCCTCTTTCCCTGGCACCCCATGGGACTGGGACCTCCAACCCCACCACTGCCACCCTGCGTCCATCCAACCACTGCAGGCTCCCATCCCCAGCACTCCGTGGGACCCCCAGCCCTACCCCAGCACCCTATGGGTCTGGGACCTCCATCCCCACACCCAGCACCCCATGGGACCCCCATTTCCATCCACATCACCGCATGGGCCCCCAGCCCCACCCTGACCCCCAGCCCCACGGGACTCCCATGCCCCACACCTGACACCTTAACACCCTCCCTACACCTCCAGGGACCCCCACGGCCACCCCAGCGCCCATGGGCCCCCACGACACTCACACGGAAGGGGCTGTTGGGGGTGTTGACGCCCCCCCAGGCGACGATGACCGTGTGCTTCATGGCCTTGGTGGGGACGTAGACGCAGTGGAAGGTGCCGTCACCGTTGTCCTTCACCTTGATGTCAATGGGGAAGCCCTCGGCGTCCTGTGAGCAGCAGGGGGGAGGTGAGGGAGCCCAATGACACTCAGTATTGGCCAGTGGCACCCAAGGGTGCCCAATGGCACTCAGTATTGGCCAGAGGGACCCAAGGGTGCCCAATGGCTCTCAGCGTTGGCCAGTGACTCCCGAGGATGCCCAGTAGCACCCAACAGTGCTCGAGGTGCCCAACAACACTAAAGGGAACCCAGCATTGCTCAGCAGTGCTCAAGGGTGTCCAACAGCACCCAGTGCCACCCAGCACCCCTGGGCTCCCACCTGTGCGTAGAGCTTGAGGGGCCCCTTGCCGGCAGCGCGGGCGTCAATGGTGAACTCGGCCGGGCGATCCACGATGCAGCCGGTGGGCTCCAGCCCCGGCCCGAAGGCCTTCACCTGTGCAGGGGGGGTTAGAGGGATGCAATGGGGCGCTGGCACCCCCGGCACCCACGGGCGGGGCGCAGCGGGGCACGGGGGAGCACAGGGTCACCACGGGAGCCGGGGGTCGCCGTGGGTCGCAGACCTTGTCGGGCCAGGAGTCGGGGGGAGCGGGGCGGATGTCGGCCATGAAGGGGCTGTCCCGGATGTCCTCGTCGTCACACACCACGTGCACGGCGTACAGCCCCGGCTCCGTGGGCCAGTAGCGCACGTCGCACGAGCCATCGCCCTTGTCATCGCACTCGATGCGCGCCTGCGACGGGCCCTCGATGGAGAACCCTGCGGGCACCGCGGCCACCGTCACTTGTGCCTGTGCCAGCGCCCCGAGCTCGTCCCTGTCCCCTTGTGCCTGTGCCAGCGCCCCGAGCTTGTCCCTGTGCCCTCTGTGCCACCATCCCAGAGCTCGTCCCTGTGCCCTCTGTGCCTGTGCCACCACCCCGAGCTCGTCCCTGTGCCCTCTGTGCCTGTGCCACCACCCCGAGCTTGTCCCTGTGCCCTCTGTGCCTGTGCCACCACCCCAGAGCTCGTCCCTGTGCCCTCTGTGCCTGTGCCACCGCCCCGAGCTCGTCCTTGTGCCCTCTGTGCCTGTGCCACCACCCCAGAGCTCGTCCCTGTCCCCTCTGTGCCTGTGCCACCGCCCCCGGCGCCCGGCCCTGTCCCCTCTGTGCCACCACCCCAGAGCTCGTCCTTGTCATCTCTGTGCCCATGCCCCCAGCAGGGTGACACCTAACATGTCCTTATGTCCCCCCAGAGGATTGTCCCCTCTCTGTGGCCATGTCCCCCCAGTGTGGCACCACCCGTGTCCCTGTGACCCCTCTGGGGCCACCCCCAACCTGCCCCATGTCACCACCTCTGCACGCCTGTGTCACCACGGCACTGGGGGACCCCACTATGGTGCCCATTCTCCAGCCTGTCCCCGTGTGCCCAGTGGGTTTTCACACACTCCATGCCCTGCCACAGACACCCCCACAATGCCACATTGCCTCATGGTGCCCCCCATTCTGCCCACATGTCCCCAACACGGTGTCACCCACTCATGCCCTTGTCCCCACCCTGTTCCCACCACAGGACCCCCAGTCCTGTCCCCATGGCCCCACCTTCAGGGCTCACCCAGGGTCCCCAGCACAGTGCCCCCACCTGTACCCCCCTGCTCACCCAGGGTCCCCAGCACAGTGCCCCCCACCTGTACCCCCCTGCTCACCCAGGGTCCCCACTTCAGTGCCGACGGCCTCGACCACGAAGTCTGCAGGGCGCCCCACGACGCCGCCCTCGAGCCCCGGCCCCCAGGCCCGGACCTTCTGTGCCCCCGGCTGGGGGGACACCTGCACCTCGAACGGGCTGGGGGGACAGGCAGGTGTGAGGGGGCTGTAACACACCTGCACACACCTGTACACACCTGTACACACCTGCACACACCTGTACACCCCCACCCCTCACACACCTGCACCTCGAACGGGCTGGGGTAATGGGAGGGAGGGGATCACACTACACCTGCACTCACCTGCAGCCCCCAGTCCCCCCAAATATGTCCCACCCCGGGGGGACACCTGCACCTCAGGTGGGCTGGGAGGGTGCCGGGGCAGTGAGGGGCGGGCTGGAGCCCCCCCCCGCCCCCCTTCCGCCCAAGCCCACCCCGTCCCCTGGCCGTCCCTGCCCCGTGCTGGGCACTGACCTGCGGGGGATGGCGTAGCCGCCCCAGGTGATGGACACCTGGTAGGTGCCGGGCACCCGCGGCACGTACTCGCACTCGTACACGCCGTCACCGACGTCCCGCACCTTCACCGGCTCCTCCGTGCCCCCTGTGGGAGGGCTCACATGGGCACCCACCCCGGGACACCCCAGCCATGCCCCTCCCATGGCACCCCAGCCCCAGGATGGCTCCCAACCATCCAACCCGCATGGACAGCCCCACGGGACCCCCGCCCACACACCCACCTCCCCGTGGCCACCCCCACGGTGTCCCCCACCCCTAGACCCCCATGGGTCCCCCATCTCTATCCATCCCTCCATGGGGGACCCCCACACCTACACTCACCCCAAGGCCCCCCCAGTAGGACCCTCCCCACATCCTCCCAGTGGCCAAGCCCACGGTGCCCCAGCCTGCCAGCCCTGCCAGCTCCCACACAGTGTCACCCGCAGGTCCCTGCTGCCCGTGCCCACGGTGCCCCCAGCCTGCCAGCCCTGCCAGCTCCCGCACAGTGTCACACGCACCCACGGTGCCCCCAGCCTGCCAGCCCTGCCAGCTCCCACACAGTGTCACCCGCAGGTCCCCTCTGCCCGTGCCCACGGTGCCCCAGCCTGCCAGCCCAGCCAGGCTCCCGCACGTGAGTGGCACGTACCTGGTCCCCGCAGTGTCACCCGCAGGTCCCCGCTGCCCGCGCCCCGCGTCAGGACCTTGAAGTCGGCCACGTCCTGCACTCGGACCCCCCGTGGCTGCAGCCCCCTGCCCGTGGCCCGGACCGCCGAGGGGGTGCAGGCTGCAAAGTGCCGTTAGCACCACGGGGACCAGGGGGAGCCCGGGCAGCCCCCAGGGACAGGAACGGGGCGTCCCAGGGCTGGGGTGGCACATGGGGGTGCCCTGGGGATGCCCTGGGGACAGGGGAGTGCCACGGCGTCCGCAGGGCCACAAGGAACCAACCCCTGGGGACAGAGGGGACACCCTGGGGAGTGTGAGGGGACCATGGGTTCACCCGCAGTCACTATTGGTGTCAGGGACCACCACGGTCACCACTGGGTGCCCTCTGGCCACCGTGGTCACAGCTGGGTGACGTGGGGCCGCTGGTGGGTGTCATTGTCGTAACTACAGTGACCACAGATGCTCTGGAGCCACGTGGGCACCCAGGAGGGAGCCTCACCTTCAGCCACGTTGACAGTGAAGGGGCTCCTGGGGACCTGGGTGCCGGCGTAGGTGACACAGATGGTGTGGGGCCCCTCGAGGACGGGCCGGTAGGTGCAGCGGAACACGTTGTCCCCCTTGTCCTCCAGCATCACCTCCACGGTGTCCCGCCGGCCCTGGGGGTCCGTGATCACCACCCCCACATCGCCCGAGCCGGCCCCTGCCACCACCAGGACACGCATTCAGTGCCACAGCCAGGCCACCGCGGGGACACGTCCCCAGAGCCACCAGCCGTGCCATGGCCCTGTCACCCTGACATGGCCCCATCACCCTGACATGGCCCCAGGGCCACACGCTCAGTGCCACGGCCAGGCCACTGCGGGGACACATCCCCAGAGCCACCGGCCGTGCCATGGCCCTGTCACCCTGACATGGCCCCGTGACCCTGACATGGCCCCGTCACCCTGACATGGCCCTGTCACCCTGACATGGCCCAGGGCTACCACACCCCCCGTGGCCACGGCACAAGAAGGACACAGTCCTGCTGCCACTTGCCATGCCAAGGCCCTCCCACCATTAGACTGCCCCATGCCCATGTCACCATGAAGGCGTGGCCCCAGGGCCACCAGGTCATGCTACATGGAGGCCACCTTGAGGACACGTCCCCAAGCCACCACGAGATCATGCCATGGTCATGCCATGGCCCTGCCACTCCAAGGACACATCCCCAGAGCCACCAGGCCACCCCATGTCATCCCAAGGACACGGACAGTGCCAGCGTGTCGTGTCACAGCCACACCACCCAAGGACGCGTCCCCAGAGCCCCCGGTGCCCACCTGCAGTGTAGATGTCGAAGTAGGTGGCCTTGTTGGCCACGTTGCCCACGGGCTCCAGGCCGGGGCCGCGCGCCGTGACCTTGCTGGCGTCACCCAGGGCCATGCCCACGTTCACCCCAAAGGGGCTCCCGTCGATGTTCTGCCCCGCGAACAGCACTGTCACCTGCAGGGGGACACCACGGGGGTCAGGGGACCACGGCCCCCACGGCTGCACCGCACCCCAGGGACTCCCCCCTGGATCCCCAGGGACATGGGCAGCACCTGGCACACCCCAGGGACACCCCCATGGATCCCCAGGGACATGGACAGCACCTGGCACACCCCAGGGACACCCCCATGGATCCCCAGGGACATGGACAGCACCTGGCACACCCCAGGGACACCCCCATGGATCCCCAGGGACATGGGCAGCACCTGGCACACCCCAGGGACACCCCCATGGATCCCCAGGGACATGGACAGCACCTGGCACACCCCAGGGACACCCCCATGGATCCCCAGGGACTCCCTGTTGTCCCCTCCAGGGACCCTAAAGCAGAGGACACCCAGGAATCCCAACAGGACGCTCCAGGGTCCCCCATTACAGCACCTCCCCCCACAGGCTTCAGCATGGCACCCCAGGGACCCTACAGGGCACCCCAGGGCCACCCAGCGCCACCCCCAGGGTATCACGGGTGGGTGTCCCAGGGTGGGGGTGTCACAGGGGGGTGTCACAGGGGGGTGTCACAGGGGGTGTCCCAGGGTGGGGGTGTCACAGGGACATCCCAGGGGCTGTGTTATGGGGGTATTTCAGAGGGTGCTGCAGGGAGGGTAGCACAGAAGGGTTGCCTTGTGGGGTCACCAGGGGGCTCACCTTGTGCAGCCCCCCAACCTTGGGGACGTAGGTGACGCTGTACGTTCGCTTCTTGTCATTGTTGGGGACCACCTTGGCCTGCGGTGGGAAGAGACCCCAAAATCGGGGGAGGGGGGGGTGACACAGAGCTGGGGCACTGGGAGTGGGAGGGGGGATCTCCAGAGAGGGAGACTGGGGGAGCCCCGAGGGGGGCCAGGCCCCTGTACCTCCTCCGTGTGTCCCTCGGGGTCCTCCACGTACACCAGGACCTCGCCCACGCCCGCCTCGAGGGTCTCCACGGTGAACTGGGCCGGGCGCAGCACCACGTTCCCCTGGGGCTCGATGCCTGCACGGGGCGGGAGTCAGGGGGGGCCCAGCCCCAAAACCCCCAGGACTTCGGGCCCCCGGCTGTCCTTGGTGGCAGCAGGGGGATCCAGAGTGCCGTGGTGGGCACTCTGAGTATGGGCAGGTGAGCCTGGCAGGACTTTGAGGGGTCCCTGCTCATAGGGGACCCTTGGGGAGCCCTGGGTGGGGAGTGGAGACCCTGGGGTTTCCCTCGGGTGTCCCTGGGCACAGCGACACTCCAGGGCTGGAGAGGAGTCCCTGGGCTTGGGGGGTGTCCGTGGTTTGCTCTCATGCCCTGACAGCCGTAGCCCCCAGGTACTCTCTTGTGCTGGGCTGCAAAGCCCCCATGGCACCCACCCAGTACCCTCCCCGTGTGCCCCCTGTGCCCCTGAGCTCCCCGTGTGCCCCCTGTGCCAGTCCCCCTGTGCCCCTGAGCTCCCCGTGTGCCCCTGAGCTCCCTGTGTGCCCCCTGAGCTCCCCGTGTGCCCCCTGTGCCCCTGAGCTCCCCGTGTGCCCCCTGAGCTCCCCATGTGCCCCCTGTGCCCCTGAGCTCCCCGTGTGCCCCCTGTGCCAGTCCCCCTGTGCCCCTGAGCTCCCTGTGTGCCCCTGAGCTCCCTGTGTGCCCCCTGAGCTCCCCATGTGCCCCCTGTGCCCCTGAGCTCCCCGTGTGCCCCCTGTGCCAGTCCTCCCGTGCCCCTGGGCTCCCCCTCCGTGGCTCCATGCCCCTCTGTGTCCCAGGTGCCGCCTGTCCCCAGCCCCGGTGCCCCCACAACCCCCCCGTCCCGGCCCCCCCGCCCCGTACCGGGCCCGTAGGCGCGCGCTCGGCCGGGCTCGGGGAGCCGGGGCCGCACGGGGGCCCCCGGCCGCAGCTTGGCCTTGGGGAACTGGGACAGGTACGTCATCACCGAGTGCTCGTCCACGTTGGGGTCCACGATCTCCTCGGGGGCGATCACCTGGCGGGAACCCGGCCCTGTCAGACCCTCCTGGCGCCCCCACCCGGGCTGGGGAACCCCCACCCCACACCCACGGGTGCCACGGGGTACCCAATGCCCCGGGACCCCCCTGAGTCCCCAAGGACACCCCCAGACACGCCTGGCACCCCCAGCATCCTCGCCCAGTGCCCCCCACCCCCATTCCTGCCCTGCACCGTTCCTGGGCGAGTGCCAGTGCCCCCCATGTACCTGAGACCCCCGCAGTGCCCCCCACGCCCCCCATGCCCGTTCCTGGGTGAGTGCCAGTGCCCCCCATGTATCTGGGAGACCCCCGCAGTGCCCCCCACACCCCCATGCCCATAGCTGGGTGAGTGCCAGTGCCCCCCATGTACCTGAGACCCCCGCAGTGCCCCCCACGCCCCCCATGCCCGTACCTGGGGGACTCCCAGCCAGTCGTCTGCCTGCTGCATGGCCTCCCGAGCGTTCTGCACCGGCTTGTTGGGGTCCCACTTCTCCCAGTCTGGGCACAGACCTGGGGGGGCAGAAGGGTCAGGGGTGCACCCTGTCCTGACCCCATCCTGACCCCGTCCTGACCCCGTCCTGACCCCCCATCCTGACCCTGTCCTGACCCCGTCCTGACCCCGTCCTGACCCCACCCTGACCCCCATCCTGACCCCCATCCTGACCCCCATCCTGACCCCGTCCTGACCCCACCCTGACCCCATCCTGACCCCCCTTCTGCGCCTGCTGCCCCCAGCATCTCCACCATCGGTGCCCCCCGAGCCAGCCTGCACCCCGTACCCCCCGTACCCCCCGAGCCCCCCAAACCCCTCATATCCCCATACCCCGCCAGCTGCCCCCTGCCCCACCCCCTGCTCCCCCCCCCCCCCCGGGGGTCAGTTTCCCCCCATTTGTGCCCATCCGGGGGGCAGTTTCCCCCCATTTGTGCCCCATTTGTGCCCCCGCCCCGCTGCTCCCCCGGGGGGCGGTTTCCCCCCATTTGTGCCCATCCGGGGGGCAGTTTCCCCCCATTTGTGCCCCATTTGTGCCCTCACCCGGGGGGCAGTTTCCCCCATTTGTGCCCCATTTGTGCCCATCCGGGGGGCAGTTTCCCCCATTTGTGCCCCATTTGTGCCCTCACCCGGGGCGCAGTTGTCCACCAGCGCTCCCAGCGCTTTCCCGTCGCGCCAGTCGCGGTTGAAGTTGGTGATGGGCAGCTGCGGCACCTTGTGCTGGATCCAGCCCAGCAGCCGCTGCTTGGGGGTCTGGTGGCGGCCTTCGTCATCCTCCTCCTCCTCCCACATGGGCATGGAGATGGAGTAGTGCAGGATGAGGGTCCAGATCAGCCCCAGGATCAGCTTCAGGTTCCCGTCCACGATGGCTTTGCTGTCTGTGGGGCAGAAACGGGGGGGCTGAACCCCGCGATCCCTCGGGACTCCCCCCGGGGCCCCCCGACATCCTGTGGGACCCTCTGGAGCGACCCCCGCACCCGGGCAGCCGCGGGACCAGCCTCAGGGTGCCGTGCCCGCTGTCTGCGGGAATGGGGTAATGGGAGAGCCCGCCCGGGGCACCCCGAAACCCCACAGCACCCCACGGGGACCCCTGACACCCCGAAACCCCACAGCACCCCACGGGCACCCCTGGGACACCCCGAAACCCCACAGCACCCCACGGGCACCCCTGGGACACCCCGAAACCCCACAGCACCCCCAAGGGCACCCCCGACACCCCGACATCCCGCGGCACAGCGGGCGAACCCCAGACCCGTCCCGGGGCACCCCGACACCCCCGGCAGCGCCTCGGGACCCCGCACCCCAACACCTGCCTGGGGACATCCCAGAAGCGAGGGAGGACCCCGCGACAGCGCCCCCCGAGCCCCCACACCCTGCAGGGACCCCAGCACCGCCCTGGGGAGGGGGCACAACCGCGGGGGCCCCAACGGGCGCCCCGCCCGAGGGATTCCTGGAGCGCCCCCGCGGGGAAACTGAGGCAGGGCCGGGCGGGGGGAGGGGGGTCCGAGGCATCCCGGGCCCTCCCCCCGCCCTGCGGAGCGGACCCTCCCCCGCTCCCCTCCCCCGCCGCTCCCCCACGAGCGATCGCGTTTCAGGGAGGAAACGGGGGGATGTGGGAGGGGGCGGGACAAACCCCGCCCGCCCGGAGCTCCGGGGGCAACACCTGGGGGGGCCCCGAAACTCGGGGTCACGCCTGGGGGGCCCGGAGAGGGCAAGGACACGCGTGGGAGGGGAGGGGACACGGCGGGAGGGGTCTGGCACCCCCCGGTGCGGGCGCGCGGGGGGGCCCAGCCCTGCCCCGTGCCGGGGGGGTCACCGTGCAGCTGTCGGCCGGGGGTGGGCGCTGGGGCCCTGCAGGGGTGGGTGCGGGCCGGGCCGGGCCCCCCCGCGCGTGAGATCAGCGCCCCGGCCCCGCGCCAAGCGTGAGCTCAGCCCCCCCGCACGGCACAGCCCAGCTCGGCACGGGCCGGGCCCCCTGCACGGCACGGCTCGGCACAGCCCGGCTCGGCTCGGGCCGGACCCCCTGCACGGCACGGCTCGGCACAGCCCGGCTCGGCACAGCCCGGCTCGGGCCGGACCCCCCGCTCCGCACGGCACGGCACGGCACGGGCCGGCCCGCTCACCGCACCGCCCTCGCACACTCGCCCCCTGCACACCCGCCCGGCGCCTCCAGCCTCGCACGCTCACCCCGTTCCCATCCCTCCGCCGCTCTTGCACGCCCATCCCGCTCCTGTCACCCTGCCCTTGCACACCCGTCCCCACTCCCATCTGTCCATCGGCCTGGCTCCCGCACACACCCTCCACTCCCATTCATCCGCCGCCCTGCTCTTGCACACTCACCCACGGGCCCACCCTCATTTGTCCACCATGCCCCTTGCACACTCAACCTCCACTCCCACTCCTCCAAGCCCCCCGTGCACTCTCACCCTATTCACACCCATCCATCCCTTTACACGCTCATCCGTGTCCGCACTTGTCCACCCTGCCCTCGCACACCCACCCTCAATTTCCCATCCCTTGCACGCTCATTCCTCATCCTCACTTGTCCATTGGCCTTGCACGCTCACGGCCAGCCCCATCCTCACTCTGTACCCACAGCCACGCTCTGCCCAGGGCGCCGCCCCTGGCCCTGCCTGGCACACTCACCGTGCCCATTCCCCTTCCCCGCACACGGCTCCCCTCGCACACCCACCCACGGACACTGTCCCCCACATGCACACCCACCGATGGACACGAGCTTGATGTGCTCCCGCTCCAGGAACTCGAGGGCCACCGAGACGTTCTCCAGCTTCATCTGGCGGAAGTTGGGGCGCGGGTGGTGCTTGCGCCCCATCTTCTTCTGGCTGAGCACCTCGAGCAGCGCGATGAGGCGCAGCCCGTCGCTCAGGTCGCGCTGCAGGTCCACGATGCGCTTCTGCACACACTTGAGGTGCTCGTTGCACCAGCGCGTGAACGTGTTCTGCTGGATCTTCTTCCAGGGCGCGTCCTCCGCAAGGTCCTTCTCGGTGGCCGGGAGCTCCTCGGGGTCCTCGCCCGGCGCTGCCTCGTAAGTGGAGTTCATCCTGCAGGGCTCGGGGGCTCCTCGGTGGGCAGGGGGGTCCTGGGTGCTGCTGGGGAGGGTCCCGAGTGGGTGGGGGGGGAGTCCCGGGTCACTTGTGGCGCTGGGTGGGGGTCGCGGGTCAGTCCCAGTGTCCCGAAGGGATCCTGGTACCGTGCGGAGGGTCCCGAGTCAGGGCCGGGGTCCTGTGGGGGTCCTGTGGGTGCCCGGGGTGGGGCTCCTGGGTCCCGGTGGCGAAGCTGGCGCTGGGGGCCGGTGTCCCGGGCCGGGGCCGGTGTCCCGGGTCACAGCTGCTGTCCCGGGTGAGGCCCTGGCTGGGTGCTGGTGCCCGCTGCGGTCCCGGGGCCGGGGGATGGCGTGCCCGGTCAGTGCCGGTTCCTGGGCAGGGGTCCGGGTGGGTGTCTGTGTCCTGGAGGGGGTCCCGGTGCCCGGCGATGGGGGACGGTGTCCTCGGTCAGGGTCCCGGTGCCCGGGGTCAGTACGGGGGCCTGGGGACGGGGTCCCGGCTCAGTCCCGCTGTCCCGAGAGGGGTTCGCTGCTCGGTACCGGTGTCCCGGGTGGGGGTCCCTGTTGCCGGGGTCGGGGCTGGTGTCCCGGCTCTGTCCCGGTGCAAGTTCCCGGTGGTGGGGCTGGTTCCCGGTGGGTTCCCGGTGGGTTCCCGGAGGGCTGGGGGGTCCGTAGGGTCCCGGCTCGGTTCCCGGTGAGTTCCCGGAGCGGCGGGGTCCGGTGCGTTCGCGGTGCGTCCCAGGAGCTCTCCTGGGCCAGGGGCGACGGCGGCAAGTGGCGGGGCCGGGGGGCGGCGGCGGCTTTAAGCGCTGCCCCGGCCCGGCCCGCCCCGTCCCGGGGAGGGACCGAGCCGGAGGGACGGAAAGACCGCCCGGCCGCCGGGGGTGGGGGGCCCGGCCCTCGCTATTTACAGCCCCGGCCTCACGCCCGCGCCCCCGGACACCGGCACCCCAAAACCGCCCGACTCCGGCGCTCCCCAGACCTCGGCCCCCCTCAGACCTCGCACTGCGGCACCCCCAGACCCCCGGGATCCGGCAGCTCCCGAAACACGAGACCCCAGCGCCCCCCGGAACCCCCGAGTGCGGCACTCCCGGACCAAGGCTCCCCCGAACCCCGGCACCCCCGAACCCCCAAACCCCGGCAGTTCCAAAACCGCACAGACATCGGCACCCCTAAACCTCTGACATCCCTAAAACCCCTGTAACCTCAGACCCCGGCACACCCAAACACCGACACTCACAAACACAAGCACCCCAAAACAACGGCACCCACAGACCCCCAAACACGGGCGCCCCAACACCCCAAAAGTCCCCAGATTCCCTGAAGTCCAGCGTCACAAACTCCTGAACTCTGGCACCCCGGAACCCCTGCCCCAGACATTGGCACCCCCAACCTTTGCGTGGAGAATCGCTGGCCTGCCTAAACTTCAGCACCCTCAAACCCCAGCACCCCAAACCTCGGCCCCAGGTACCCCAGCGTCCCTCCATGAAACAGCGGTACCCCAAATCCCGGCACACAGACACCCCGAAACTGCCACCCCAAAATCTCAGCACCACCAAACGCCAGGATCCACCTCCAATAATCCCAAACACCTGCAACCTCGACACCCCAGAACCTCAGCACCCCACAGCCCGGGCACCCCCACACCCTGTTACCCTGGTGCGCCTGTGCTCGGCACCCCGGCACCGCAGACACCCCGATACCGCAGCCCCCCATAGCACAACGCACCCCAAACCCCCCAGAGATCCCCTCTGGGGAAGCCCCCCGGGACCCCTCCCCAGAGCCACCCCCGCCGTGGAACCCCCCAGGACCCCCGGCCGTGCCATGGCAGCGGCCCCTGCCTGGGGAGGGGGCTCGCTCATATTGGGGTGCGCCCTGAGCCCCGCTGCCCCCCCAATCTCTCTCGTGTCTCCCCCAGTTCCAGACACCCGAGGCCTCCTCGACACCCTCGGGAGGGGGGGACACCTGTGTGACCCACATCTGGTCCTTTGGGGGACCCCTGTGTGACCCACATCTGGGTGTTCTGGGGGACACCGGTGTGACCCACATCTGGGTGCTTTGGGGACACCTGTGTGACCCACATCTGGCCCTTTGGGGGACACTTGTGTGACCCACATCTGGGTGCTTTGGGGACACCTGTGTGACCCACATCTGATCCTTTGGGGGACACCTGTGTGACCCACATATGATCCTTTGGGAGACACTTGTGTGACCCACATCTGGTCCTTTGGGGACACTTGTGTGACCCACATCTGGGTGTTCTGGGGGACACCTGTGTGACCCACATGTGGCCCTTTGGGGGGGCGGTTTGGGGCGTATCGTGTTCCCCCTGTTCCGGTGCCTGCCCTGGAAGCTTCCAAGGGAAGAGGGGGGGGCGGCGGGTGCACCCCGAGGTGACAACGGGTGACAAGGGGTGACGTGGGGGGGTGACGTGGGGGGGGTGACGCGGCGGCGCCTGCGCCAGCACCTAAAAATAACGCGCCGAGTCAGAGCCACGCACCGGCACCCAAAATACCCGGGGGGGCGCGCGGGGGGGGGGCACCCCCAGCACATCATCACCCAAAATACCCGGGCAGGGGGCACAGAGCGGGGCGGGGGGCCAAACGCGGCAGGGCCCCAGCAGGACCCCCGAACCCAGGGCAGGGGTGGGGAGGAGAGCGATTCGGGGGGGGGGGGGCGCTGGAGTTGGGGTCGAGATGTTTGGGGGGGTCCGGGGGGTCTGAGCAGTCAGGGCACGGTGGGCTGGGGGGTCAGTGCAGTCCGGGATGGGGTTCAGGGTGCTGCTGGGGCAGGTTGGGGGGTCCCAGAGCCCCCCAGGGTCTCGGCTCTGCCGCAGCCGGGGCAGAGGAGGATGATGGTGAAGGACGCGATGAGGGAACAAAGGACCTGACCCCGCCAGTGACTCCTGGGGAGGGGACAGAGGGCAGAGCCACTGCTGCCTGCGGTGCCACCCTGGGTCCAGTGTCCCACTGCTGCCTGCGGTGCCACCCTGGGTCCAGCGTCCCCCAGGCTGGCCCTGGCCCTGGGCGCTGGCGCTGGGAGCACTCAGGGTGCGGTGACACGGGGAGGGGACCCCCGGCAGCCTGGGGCACAGAGAGGGGAACAGGGGGACACTGGGGCATGGGGACAAGGGGCCAGGGCTGAGGGGCATAAGGACGAGGGGTCCGTGGGCAGTGGGACACAGGGAGCGTGGCCATGGGGACAGCAGGGACACGGTGGGGCCTCACCCGGGAGGGCACAGGAGCCGCGACTGGGGGACCCTGGGGGGCCTGTGGGGGCCACGGGGCTGGAGACAGAGTGGGGGGCCGGGGGGGCCATGGGACCCGTGTGGAGGTGGTGCCGCCGGTACCGGTGGGTGCTCCCGGTACCGGTGGGTGCTCCTGGTACCCGGTGGGTGCTCCCGGTGCCGGTGGGTGCTGCCGGTACCGGTGGGTGCTGCTGGTACCGGTGGGTGCTCCTGGTACCGGTGGGTGCTCCCGGTGCCGGTGGGTGCTGCCGGTACCGGTGGGCACTGGTGAGTCCCAGGGGTCCCGCAGGGCTGGCAGTGCCGGCGCTGCAGCCCCCGGAGCTCCCGGCCCAGCACCTCCTGCTGCTCGGCAGCAACACCGAGCCCCTCCCCACTCCGTGGGCACCATCCCAGAACCCCTGGGCCAGGTACCCCAGCGTCCCTCCATGAAACCTCAGACCCCGGTTCCGTGGTTCAGGAACCCCTGAACCACAGAACTCCTGAATCACCACAGAACCCCTGAGGCTGGGAAAGCCCTCCCAGCCCCAGATGTGTCCAATGCCCACCCTGTCAGTGGTGGACACTCCACCAGTACAGCCCAGGACGAACCAGTACAGCCCAGTACAAAGCCCAGGACAAACCAGTACAGCCCAGTACCAACTAGTACAGTACAGGCCAGTATGATCCAGCACAGCCCAGTAAAACATGGGCTGGGGGTTCAGCCCACCCCATCCCCTGTTCCTCCCCTGGCCCCATCCCTGCCCCAGAGCCGGACAGACCCCCAGTGTGCCCCCGGGCACCCCCAGGGTGGGCACCCACACACACACCCCCCCCCAGGGGCACAGCCTGGCCGTGTCCCCCTCCCCCTGGCTGAGCCCCCCTCCCCTGAGGGTCCCCGGTGCCGCAGTGAGGTCCCTGCTCCGGCCTTTATAGGCGCCCCCAGCCCGGGGGGGCCCTGTAATCCCCCCTAAGCAGCTTCTGCTCATCCTTCCTGTTCCCCGGGGGTGCCACAGCCTGGGGGAGGGAAACGGGGGCGAGGGGGGCAGGAAACGCTGGGAGGCTTTGGGACTGGAGTCCCAGCAGTGCACCCCCAAAGTGACCCCCATCAGTGACCCCCGGCACTGCACCCCCAAAATGAACACCCCCTCTCAGACACCCCGCCTCAACAATGCCCCCCAGGCTTCCAACCCCCCCTTTGGTACCCCCAGACTGCCCCCACCTCACCTGGGGTCTCCCCAGCACAGGGATCCCCAAGCCCAGAACTGGGACAGTCCCTTGAGGGGGAGACACTTGGGGGGCACCGGGGGTGTGGGGCGGGGGGCAGCGGGGGGGGGTCTCACGAGGGAAACCCCGAATTCCTCCCAAGGCATCCAGGGCCATCCTGGGAGACTGGGATCAAGGCTGGGGACACCTGGGGACCCCTGGGGACCCCTGGGGACACCTGGCCATGCTGGGGGTGACCAGGACAGAGCCTGGGGACCCCTGGGGCACACTGAGGACCCTGATGGGACCAGGACTGGGGTTGGGGAGCTCTGGCCATTGTGGTGGGACCGAGGCTTGGGCTTGGGAACACCTGGGGACACCTGAACACCTGAGGAGGAGCAGGACTGAGCTTGGAGACCCCTGGGGACCCTCCCCATACCCAGATGTTGGGGGAGCCCTCCTGCCCCCCCCAAATCCCCCAGAGCCCCGGCAATCGGCTCGAGCCGGCTCAGGGCGCCGATTAGGGGCTGAGCCCGGTTTAGCCCGCCCTAATCCCCAAGTTTGGCCGGGCTGAGCCCTGATCCCCCCTAAGCGGCTTGGGGGGCGCAGGGTATATCAGGGGGGTGGGCGCCCCCCCCGGCACCGCCGCCATGGACGAGGAGGAGTTCTACCTGTTCAAGAACCAGTCGTCGGTGGGGCCCTGGGATGGGCCCCAGTACCACATCGCGCCCATGTGGGCCTTCTACCTGCAGACCATCTTCATGGGGCTGGTGTTCGTGGCGGGCACGCCCCTGAACGCCATCGTCCTCATCGTCACCATCAAGTACAAGAAGCTGCGGCAGCCGCTCAACTACATCCTGGTGAACATCTCCGTCAGCGGCCTCATGTGCTGCGTCTTCTGCATCTTCACCGTCTTCGTGGCCAGCTCCCAGGGATACTTTGTCTTCGGGAAGCACATGTGTGCCTTTGAGGGCTTTGCAGGGGCCACCGGAGGTACGGGAGGACCCTGGGGGCACTCGGGCAGCTGCGGCCGGAGATGATGGAGTGACCACTGGGGCGGCCAGAGGGGGCCACAGTGATCTCCAGCAGGGGCTGGGGGAGTTGGGGTGACCACTATGGGCTGCTGGGGTGCTGGCATTGGGGTGACCTTCTGGACCTTTAGGAGTCGACCACCGTAGTCTGGTGGGACTGTAGGAGTCAGGATGACCACCATAGTCTGGTGGGACTGTAGGAGTTGGGGTGACGCTGGGTCTGGTGGAGCTGAGGTGGGGGTGCCCCTCATGTCCTTCTGGGGCTGGGGAAGTTGGGGTGGTCACTGTGGTCTGTGGGGCTGGAGGTGGCAGAATGGGTAGGGGCCATGGGTAGGGCTGAGCCCTGTGATCTGCTGAGGCTGGAGGAGCCGGGGTGACCCCTGAGGCCTGGAGGGAGGGGTGATCACTGCATTCTGCTGGGGTCGCAGGACTTGGGGTGACCCGGGGGCCTGGGGGGCTCTGGGAGGGTGGTGACCCCTCGCCCACGGGCGGTTGTGTGAGGCCAGGGGTGGCCCTGCTCCCCAGGGCTGGTGACAGGGTGGTCCTTGGCCTTCCTGGCCTTCGAGCGCTACATCGTCATCTGCAAACCCTTCGGCAACTTCCGCTTCAACTCGCGCCACGCGCTGCTGGTGGTGGCGGCCACCTGGATCATCGGCGTCGGCGTCGCCATCCCGCCCTTCTTCGGCTGGAGCAGGTGGGACAGGGGCCGGGGGTGGGTCGGGGAGACAAGGGGGGGTGCTGAGGGGCCGGGGGCAGGCGCTGGGACAGGGAGGGGAGGGGGGACTGGGGGGCTGTGGGGAGGGCAGGTGGGTGCCTGGGGCACCTGAAGTGTCGGGGGGGGGGGGGCAGGTGGGTGCTTGGGGCACCTGAAGTGTCGGGGGGGGGCAGGTGAGCGCCTGGGGCACCTGAAGTGCCGGGGGGGGGGCAGGTGAGTGCCTGGGGCACCTGAAGTGCCGGGGGGCGCTGGGGGGCTCCGGGGGTGCCCCACAGTGCAGAGCGGGGGCTGAGCACGGGTCCGCAGGTACATCCCCGAGGGGCTGCAGTGCTCCTGCGGCCCTGACTGGTACACGGTGGGCACCAAGTACAAGAGCGAGTACTACACCTGGTTCCTCTTCATCTTCTGCTTCATCGTCCCCCTCTCCCTCATCATCTTCTCCTACTCCCAGCTGCTCAGCGCCCTGCGGGCCGTGAGTCCCGGGGGCACGGGGGGCACGGGGGGCACGGGGGGCACGGGGGTCAGGCACAGCTGTGGCTGAGAGCGAGGGATGGAGAGTGGAGAGGGGCTGGGGGGCAGGAGGGAGGGAGGGAGAGATCAGGGCTGGAGAATTGGCTGTGAGCAGGGAGGGAGGGCAGCCTGGGGGGCGGGAGGGAGGGAGCGGTGGCTGGAGGGATGAAGGGATGCAGGAAGGGAGGGGAAGGTGCTCGAACAGAAGGCTGGGCAGGAGCACAGGCAGGAGGATGGGCGGGGGCAGACAGGAGCGTGGGCCGGGGACCGGGCAGGGGTCAGGGGGCTGCACCGGGGGGGGCAGGGGCCGGCAGCCCGGGCAGGCCCGAGGTGTCCCCGTCCCCGGGCAGGTGGCGGCGCAGCAGCAGGAGTCGGCCACGACGCAGAAGGCGGAGCGGGAGGTGTCGCGCATGGTCGTGGTCATGGTGGGCTCCTTCTGCATGTGCTACGTGCCCTACGCGGCGCTGGCCATGTACATGGTGAACAACCGCGAGCACGGCATCGACCTGCGCCTCGTCACCATCCCTGCCTTCTTCTCCAAGAGCTCCTGCGTCTACAACCCCATCATCTACTGCTTCATGAACAAACAGGTGACACCGGCCACACCGGCACACCCGCAGAGACACGGGGAGGGGGACACAGGACACAGAGGACACCCAGGGACACCTGGCGGTGGGGGCATCCAGGGCTGCCCGAGGATATCTGAGGGCCTGGGACACTCAGGGATACCTGTGTGAGGGGACACCTCAGGGATACCTGTGTGAGGGGACACCTCAGGGACACCTGTGTGAGGGGATACCTCAGGGATACCTGTGTGAGGGGATACCTCAGGGATACCTGTGTGAGGGGATACCTCAGGGATACCTGTGTGAGGGGACACCTCAGGGACACCTGTGTGAGGGGACACCTCAGGACACTCGGATAAGGGGATGACATTGGCAAGGGGGACACAGAGAAGATGGAGACACCCCAGGACATTGGGGCAGTGGGGACATGTAGGGGTGCCCAAGGACACTGGGGGACCAGGGACACCTGGGGATGGCACACCCAGCAGCACTTGCACAGCTCGGGGTACCGTGACCAAGGAGATGGGGCCAGTGCGGCATCTGAGGGTGTGAGGACAGGGCCAGGGCCGGACACAGGAGCGGTGGGACCCCAGGCTGAGCTGTCCCCTCCCCCGTGTCCCCGTGTCCCCTGTGACCCCGTGTCACCCGTGACCCCGTGTCACCCGTGACCCCGTGTCGCCCGTGACCCCGTGTCACCCGTGACCCCGTGTCGCCCGTGACCCCGTGTCACCCGTGTCCCCGCAGTTCCGCGCCTGCATCATGGAGACGGTGTGCGGGCGGCCCATGTCCGACGACTCCGACGTGTCCAGCTCGGCCCAGCGCACCGAGGTCTCCTCCGTGTCCTCCAGCCAGGTCGGCCCCAGCTGAGGGGCTCCGGCGCCGCCCCAGCCCCCGGGACCCCCGGCTGCCCCCCAGCTCTCCCCCAGCTGCCCCCCGTGGGGCTGGCTCTGCCCTGGGGGCCGGGGGCCCCGGCCAGCCTAGGATGTAGCGCGGGTGGGACAATAAACCATGGCCGCGGTCTGAGCGCAACGGGGACCTGAGCACCTGGCACCTGAGGGACGGGGCACCCAGGGCATGGGCACCCAGGGACCCCTGAGCACCTGGCACCTGAGGGACAGGGCACCCAGGGCATGGGCAGCCAGGGACCCCTGAGCACCTGGCACCTGAGGGACAGGGCACCCAGGGACCCCTGAGCACCTGGCACCTGTGGGACGGGGCACCCAGGGACCCCTGAGCACCTGGGAGCTATGGGACAGGGCACCCATGGCACCGTGCCCCACAGAAGGGTGGCAATGGGGGAGCTGGGGCTGGCTGTGCCCCATGGTGGGTGGGATGGAGGCCTTGGTGGAGCTGTGCCCCATGGCTGGGTGGGATGGGGGTCCCAGGGTGGCTGTGCCCCACTGCAGGGCGGGACAAGTCCTGGGAGTGGCTGTGCCCCACGGCAGGGACAGAGGGGGGGTCCCAGGGGAAACTGTGCCCCACGGTGGGGCAGGATGGGTCCCGGAGGTGGCTGTGCCCCACGGTGGTGCCATGGTGGGACCCTGCTCCCTTGTCCCCCTTAGGCCTCACACACAGGGAGGGCAGGGAGGTGGGATGGTGCCACCCATCTCCATCTGTGGGGCTGGGGTGGGACCCAAGGGCCCCCATCCGTGGCGCTGAGCTCCCCATCCATGGGGCTGGGGCTGGGCCCCCCTCTGTGGGGTGGGGGTGGGAATGAGGCCCCCCATCCATGGGGCTGGATTCCCTCTGTGGGGCCGAGCCCCCAGGCCCCAGGGGCAGCACTCCCACAGGTCTCACGTCCCCCCACATCGCCAGCCAGCTCCCCCCTCCCCAAACCCGTCTGGCACAGTCCCAGGGGCTCTCCCAGACCCTGGTTTAGGGGGAGACAGGGAACTGGGGTCCGTCCCCCTCGGCCCATCGGGGGTGAACAGTTTTATTGAGTTCCAACCGATCCGGATCCCTTCAATCAGCCCGAGGAGAAAACCGAGGAATAAACCCGGAGGAGGCGAAAAATCCGTGTTTGGAGCTGTCACAGGGGCCCAAATCCTCGTGGATGGGAGCGGGGGGATGTTAGGAGAGGGGCTGCTGCAGGGCTGGGTGGCTGCACCAGAGGCTTTCCCAGGGTTCCAAAAATCACTTCTGCTGTCCCAAATCATCCCTGGTGTCCCAAACCAACCCCAACATTCCCAGATTCCCAAGCCCTGCATGGGGCCAAACTCCCGACCCACTGACCACTGGATTTAGGGAGGGGAGGAAAAGGAGGAGTAGAAAGAGGAGGAGGAGATGGGAGGATCCGGTCAGCCCTTGGAAACCTTTGGGAAAGGATTTAAGAGAAAACCTGGGAATTTGGAGGTGGCCGGGCCCGATTCCACACAGCTCTGGTGGCTGCAGGGGGACAAACAACACAGAAGAGAGAAAACCTCGGGGGCTGTCCCAGAGCGGGGTGGGATGAGGCCCTCCCCCAGAGGGTTGGGGGATTCAAGGCACTTGGAGCGGGGCTGGGGAGGGGTCTCGCCCAGTTCCCAGGGGGCAGCGACGGAGAGGAGGGTCCAACCCCCTGGGGTCACCTCCAGGTCACCCCCTGGGCCCTGCTGCTGCTCTGACGGTTTTGGGGTTTTCAAAGTTCACTTTTCGTTCCAATTTCACATCGGTGTTTCCATTTAATCCAATTTCACTTATTTGGTTCCAATTCCATTTCAAGTTCAATTTTCAGCTTTGATTTCAATGTTTAATTCCAATTCCATTTTTAATTCAAATTTCAGCCCAATTCAAATTCCAATTTTAATTCCAATTTCAACTTTAATTCCAATTCCAATTCTAATTTTTATTCCAACTGCAATTCCAACCCCAATCCCTCTGTGAATTTCCCACTCCCCCCCAGGCCCCCGGGCCCCGCAGCCCCGGGCAGCCCCGTCGCTGCCCCCGCGCCAGGGAAGCTGTCCCCACACGTGGCAAAACCAAAACATACAAAAATAACCCAAAAGTCGTTAAAATCCGGGGAAAACCCACAACGAGACGAGCCCCAGGCGCCGGGGAGCGTGGCTTTCCCGAGCCCCGTCCCCGGGAGCCGGGATGGGGTTTCCCCGCGGAGGAGCGGCCTCGGCCAGGGACGGAGCCCACGAGCGCTGCCGGCTCGAGCCTAGAACTCGTCGTGCCGCACCAGCGCCTCCCCGAAGTCCGTGGCCTGGCTGCCCACGAACAGGTCTGACTTGTCCACGATCTCCTCCCGCGTCAGCTTCCCGTCCTGCAGGGACGCCACATCCCGCTATGTCCCTGTCCCGCCATGTCCCCATCCCGCTATGTCCCCGTCCTGCAGGGACGCCACATCCCGCTATGTCCCTGTCCCGCTATGTCCCCATCCTATTGCCACATCCCGCTATGTCCCCATCCCGCCATGTCCCCATCCTATTGCCACATCCCGCTATGTCCCCATCCCGCCATGTCCCCATCCTATTGCCACATCCCGCTATGTCCCCATCCCGCCATGTCCCCGTCCCGCTATCGCCACATCCCGCCATGTCCCCATCCCGCCATGTCCCCATCCTATTGCCACATCCCGCCATGTCCCCATCCCGCTATGTCCCCATCCCGCCATGTCCCCGTCCTGCAGGGACGCCACATCCCGCTATGTCCCTGTCCCGCTATGTCCCCATCCTATTGCCACATCCCGCCATGTCCCCATCCCGCCATGTCCCCATCCCGCCATGTCCCCGTCCCGCTATCGCCACATCCCGCCATGTCCCCATCCCGCCATGTCCCCATCCTATTGCCACATCCCGCCATGTCCCCATCCCGCTATCGCCACATCCCGCTATGTCCCCATCCCACTATTGCCACATCCCGCTATGTCCCCGTCCCGCTATGTCCCCGTCCCACCATGTCCCCATCCCGCCATGTCCCCACTCCTCCGATCCCCCCAGAGCTGCTGGCCCACCTTGTCCTGGTCGGACTCATAGACGAGGTGCCGGGCCTCAGCCTCGGCGTGGTCGTAGTCCGAGGGCAGGATCCAATCCTTGGTCTCCTCCTTGTCCATCTTCCCATCCCGGTTCTTGTCCCGGAACTCCACGAACTGCTCCCGCTCCGTCTTCACCCACTCAGGCTCATCAGCATCACCGTCCTGGCTGTACATGTCACCTGGGGGCACAGCAGGATCAGCATCAGCCCCACGGCCCTGTCCCCACCCCAAGGATTGACCCAAAGCCTTGAGTTCCCTAAATCCATCCCCAAAACCCCAAAGCACCACCTGGGTCATGATTTCACCTGAAAGCCCTCAGTGGAGGCCTAGGGGCAGGTAGAAGTTGAGAGAGAGAAGAACATTCTGTGAGGGGGAGGACTGGGAAGGACACGGTGGCAGTGGCTCCCACAGGACGGGGACACTGAGGGGACATGGACAGCATGTGGAGCAGCAGCACCAGCGTCTCACCAATGTACTCCTCCAGGTCAATGAAACCATCGCCGTTCTTGTCAATGTCCTCCATGGTCTCCTGCAAGAAGGTGCCAGCGTGAGGCGGGCCCCAGGCGGCTCCTGCCCCGCAGTGACCACCTGCCACCAGCGCTCCCACCCGCCTCTGCGCTGGCCCCACCTGCACAACGATGTCCTTCATGTAGTCGTACTCCTCGGGGTGCAGGAAGGCCGTGAACTCCTCCTTGGTGGCGGCCAGGTCCCCGTCCTTGTCGGCCATCTTGAAGCGCCGCTCGTCCCGCACCATCATCTGCTTGTAGTTGAAGCCATCGTCGGGGTCCGGGTCGTCTGGGGAGCACAGGGAGCACCCGGGTCAGCTCGGCCAGGGCGAGCACCCGTAGGCACCAGCACAGCCTCAGCCAACTCACCAGTCTCAGCTCAACCTCAGCCTCCCTCTACCCAACCTCAGCTTCCTCTCAGCTTCAACCTCAAGACAATTTCCATGTCCCCAACCCAACCTCAACCTTCACCCCAACCCAACCTCAACCTCCTGCACGTAACCTTCTCATCCTCAACTTCCTCAATGCAACCTCAACATCCTCCACCCAACCTCAAACTCAACTTCCTCCCTCTCAGCACACCTCCCGATGCTTTGCCAGCAAAGCTCAACTGCAGCCACCCCCTCTCTGCGGCGCCCACCCCCAGGAGGAGCTGCGAGAGCCCTGGGCCCACGACATGCCCAGGGAGAGGCCCCAGGAGACAGGCCCTGGGGGCTTTGGCCGCACGGCCAGAGGCTCAGCAGGAACTATTTTGGGAGGGGAATGTGAAAGGGGATCTCAGCCGCTGCTGGCACCGGCCGGGTGGGACCGCGGGGCACGCGTGGCACAGCCCTGCCAGCAGCACGACAGCGCTGGGGGACAAAGCAGCGTCCAGCAGCCCTGCAGAACGGGATCCTGGGGGCACTGCCACGCTCTGCTTGAGTTACACCACAGCCAGGCCCCATCTAATCAAAGGTCCCAAAGCCCCTGCGTCCCTGCTCTGTTACCTGGGACAAAAGGCATTGGGGAGCCCTGGGTTAAGGGGCTCGGGATTAAGCTCTGGACTATCTTAAATATCCAAAGATTTTGACTTTAAGGCAGCTCTAGGGCAGAGTGAACCCCAAATTCCCCATTCTGTTCCCAAGGTTCTGCCTTGAGAAGCAGCATAGCCCTGAACAAGGAAACCTTCAGGACCAGCGCCATTAACAGACAATTTCTTAATTGCTGTTGGGCTAATTAATGGGTTTGATGGGGAAGTGGTGGTGGGCAGATGGGTTAAAAAGGGTTAAACCCTCCCAAAGCCCCCAAAGTTCCTTCCTGCCCTGGTCCCTGGGCTGGGAGAGGTCTGGGGGAGCAGACAGAGCTGGGGGGTTTTGCTCAGAGTATGGCAGCAAAGCCACAAACTCAACCCAACATCTTGTGTCCTGGTTTGGGATCCCACCATGGGATTGAGGAATTAACAAAAACAGGAGTGGTGATGATGATGATGATGATAATATTCTGATTTTGAAGGGAGTTTCAAAGGAATTTCTAGTCTGAGCTGAAGCTGTTGGACATTTATCATTTGATATTCCCTGCTGCCCAGGGCTCCCCCCAGCAGAACCCCACACTGCTCCGTGACACTTCTGGGGGCCACCCAGTGACTCATCCTGGTGTGTAATAATTAATTAATAACACCACTCCCAGCACCTCGTTTTGCTGACAAAACACCACATTCTGGGCCCTCCAGAGCAGCCAAGGGCAATGCCTGGCCCCATGCACCCCTTGGCCACGGGCCAACACTCAGGAGGCACTTGCAGAGGCATTCCAGCCCCGCTCTGGGCAGGGAGGGGAGCGAGGAGAAGACAGGGGAACATTTGAGCAGCAGGGAGCTGTGGAAAAGCAATTCCTGCCGAGAGGAGCCGGAGCCAGAGCGCGAGGCAGGATCCTCCCGGCGCTCCGTAAGGACACAAGTATGTGGGAGCAGCAGGAGCGGGGGCTGCCAGGGCTGCTCCAGCTCTGGAACCGCCGGGCTGGGGCTGGGCACTGCCCACACCCTGCCAGAGCGCGGGGAGCTGCTCCTCCAGCCCGTCCAGGGCTCCGTCCATGCAGGGCTCTCTCGCTACGGCTCCTCCTCGTGAATGCTCACTCTCCTCCCTACCCACATCTGCGGGGCTGGAACGCCACCCCAGACCCCTCACACAGCGCTCAGCCCTTCCCAGGAGCTCTCTGCCCCTCCAGGCTGGGTTCACACAGGCAGGGTAGCCCAGAAACCCACGGCAAAGGGAGCTCTGGGAGGCGCTGCCCCAGCCCAGCGGTGCCACAGGGCCCTCCCTGGCCACCCAGATCCTCCCCGATCCCAAGGGAGATGGATGAGCCTCCTGTGCAGCGGCTCCCCCTCGGCACACCCCGCGGAGCAGTTTGACTATTTTTGGCAATATTTAGGAAATTAAGAGTGGATTCGACACTCCAGAGCTGCAGCTCCTCCACCCGGGCCAGCCTACAGTGCTGGAGGCCAGAGCTGGCACAGGGCTTGACAGTTTAAGGATTTAACCCCAAAAGAGCTGCTTCCCTCACCCACAGGGATGTCTGAAGCCATGCCTCACTGCTGGCCCAGCAGCTGCCCCAAAATCCCTGAGTTCTGGGGGCTAGCACTGCTCCCTGGACAAGGGAAAGCAACTGAAATCTCTGCTAGTGGTTTTTTGGGTTTAGGGATGCAATGGACACACCAAGCTGGCTCCACAGCTGCGGATCAGCGGGTCCCACCTGCTGGTCCCAAATTCCCCCACAAGCCAGGAATTCCAAAGGGCTGGAAACCCCCATTCCCACATGCCATTCATCCCAAAATCACCTGGATTCAGCCCAGAGCTGCATTTGTCACCAGGGACATTAATAATGCCCAACTGTGGCTGCAGAGGGGAAATGGAGGGTGTGGGGTGTGTAAACTTTCTGTTGGGGAGATTTCCATGTATTTGGGTTCTTTTCCTTGGATTTCTCTTTGCTATATGCCACCAGGAGGTAAATTTGTAGAGTTTTAGAGGTTTTAAAGTGTAACATTGGGGACATTCACTCCAGCTGGCCTCAGGTACACCAAGGCCACAACCTACATCATATTCCTGTGCTTACCCCAGGGGACAAATCCATCTCAGGTCAGCCAAGCACCAGCCCAGCACCACCCCACGCTCTCAACCACAACTTCCTCTGGGCCTCCCTAATCCAGGCCCCAAACCCTCCCTCCACCACAACCCCATCTGGATCCGTGTCCATCCCACTGACCATCACTCCATGAGCCCACCCTGACCCTTGACCACCCACTGACCATCATCCCATGAGCCCACCCTGACCCCTGACCACCCACTGACCATCACCCCATGAGCCCACCCTGATCCCTGACCACCCACTGACCATCACTCCATGAGCCCACCCTGACCCCTGACCACCCACTGACCATCACTCCATGAGCCCACCCTGACCCCTGACCACCCACTGACCATCACTCCATGAGCCCACCCTGATCCCTGACCACCCACTGACCATCACTCCATGAGTCCATCCTGATCCCTGACCAGCCACTGACCATCACTCCATGAGCCCACCCTGACCCCTGACCACCCACTGACCATCACTCCATGAGCCCATCCTGATACATGACCACTCACTGACCATCACTCCATGAGCCCATCCTGATATCTGACCAGCCACTGACCATCACTCCATGAGCCCACCCTGATCCCTGACCACCCACTGACCATCACTCCATGAGTCCATCCCAGTCCATGACCACTCACTGACCATCACCCCATGAGCCCATCCTGATCCCTGACCACCCACTGACCATCACACCATGAGCCCACCCTGACCCCTGACCACCTACTGACCATCACCCCATGAGCCCACCCTGATCCCTGACCACCCACTGACCATCACTCCATGAGCCCACCCTGACCCCTGACCACCCACTGACCATCACCCCATGAGCCCACCCTGACCACCCACTGACCATCACTCCATGAGCCCACCCTGACCCCTGACCACCCACTGACCATCACCCCATGAGCCCACCCTGACCACCCACTGACCATCACCCCATGAGCCCACCCTGATCCCTGACCAGCCACTGACCATCACTCCATGAGCCCACCCTGACCCCTGACCACCCCACCGACCCTCAGTGACCCAAAGCAGGATGTCCCAGCTGCTGGCTCCAGGAAAGGGCCATGCCAAGGGCCAGGACCTACCCAGGATATATCCATAGGTGGCATTTTTATACTCCTCCCAGGAAACAAGCCCGTCCTCGTTGAGGTCGTGGCCCTTCCACTGGCGCTCCACATCCTCGTAAATCCAGCGCTTTTGGGCAAACTTGATCCAGGCCTTCAGCTCCTCCACTGTCACAAACCCATCTCCATCCTCGTCTATTTTCCCTACAATCTTCCTGTGGGAAACACAGAGAAATGCAGCAAAAGTTAGATAAAATGAGAGGTTAGCAGGGAGGGAATGGGAAGGGGCAGAAGGGGCAAGTTGAGGTCATTACAGAATTTGGGAATTCAAGTATTTGGAGAGTTTATCCTTAAAAGCAACGTATGGTTCAGCTGCCAAAACTTCAGCTCATGAAAATCCCTGGCTTTGCCACTTTTGGACCACTCAGGTTTTGGTTTCTTCAGAAATTCTGAGTTTTGGGGGAAAACTTCCTTTTAAGCCCCTGGGAAAGACCCATCCATGCATCCTTCGACCAAGATGGTGCAGGTGATGAGTACGGACCCATATTTGTATTAAAAATTGGAATATTGGCTCTGCCTCTCGTGGTGATGCCAGGAGAAAGCTTGAGGTGGTTATGGAATTTGCAAATTCAATCATTTGAAAAGTTTACCTTTAAAACCAACATTTGGGTTAGCTGCTGAAAAGCAAGGTCAGCTGCCAAAACTCTGTTTTGGACACAGAAAACACTGGCTCAGACATGGAAATCACCAGCTTGGCCACTCTCAAACCACTCAGGCTGTGGTTCCTTCAGGAATTACAAGTTTTAGGGGAAAACCTTCCCTGTTAAACGTTAGGAAATCTCCATCTGCACGTCCTCCTGCCTTGCTGGTGCCGGGCGAGGAGCAGGGACGCACATTTCTGCTGAACTGGGGAAGTTTGGGGCAGTTTGGGGCCGTTTGGGGCAGTCTGGGGCAGTTTGGCACAGTCTGGGGCTGTTTGGGGCAGTCTGGGGCCGTTTGGGGCAGTCTGGGGCCGTTTGGAGCAGTTTGGGGCAGTCTGGGGCCGTTTGGGGCAGTCTGGGGAAGCCTGGGGCCGTTTGGGGCAGTCTGGGGAAGCCTGGGGCCGTTTGGGGCAGTCTGGGGCAGCCTGGCCCTGCAGGAGGAGCGGGAGCCGCCCGGGCCCAGCGGAGCAGGGCAGCCCCGGTGCCGGGCCGGGCAGACACCGGAGCCGCGGCCCCGGAGCCGCGTGCCTCCGTTATTTTTAGCAGCAGCTGTAGGAAAGGCCGGCAGGAATGCGGGACCCGGGGCAGATGGAGCCGGGGGGCGGGGGCTGCCTGATCCGCAGCGCTCCCGGCTCTGTGCTGGGGAGCGTTCGGGCTCCTCGGGGAAAATCAGGGAAAACGCTCCCAAAATCCTTTGTCTGGTGAAGCACGATCCTGGGTTTCTCCTCTAACAGGTCAGGAATCCTGAGCTCCAGCCCAGGTATTGGAGGAATTTTAGAAGGCAGGTGGAAAACACGGAATTTTAAATTTTAGATCGCCGCTAGGACTATTAATTCCAAATACACTGACGCAAAGGGAAAACCGGGCACCGGAGCCACCCATGCTCACACCCAGGTTTCCGTGTTTCAGAATTGCCTTGGTCTAGGAAAACCAGGAATTCCTCTGTGGCACAAAGGATGTTCCTGCAATGAGAAGCTGGAGAGAGACTGGAAGAACAAAGGGAAAATGTGGAATTTAGTTCTGACAGCGAGAGGCCAGAGCGGGGGCAGTGGGCAGGGCTTGGAGACCTGAGTGATTTTATAGAGAAATATATAAAATAAATACATAAATATAAAAAAATAGCTCATCAATAGTGCCCAAATCTATGCACACATATGTAAAATATTATAGAAATATTTCAGAATTTTATATATCAATGTGGAAAGCGTCCCTTCTGATATCTCTGATCAAACACAGAAATATGCAACATGTCACATAAATATTCAAAATTTTCCATATAAACATATAACAAATCAATATTATAAAATTCTGCATGGAACTATGTAAAGTGTCACATGGATATTAAACATTTGTCCATGTAAATGTATAAACCACAAATAAAGCTCTCAAATCCTTCCTATTTCAGGGGAAAAATTCCGTGTTTCCCTCTCCCAAGTAGGTACACCAATGGCAAGGGGATTTATTAGGGAAAATCCCTGGAATGGAGGACCAGAGCCAGCGGGGACTGATGGCCAGGCAGTTCTTCCAGGGCAGTTTCTACAGGGTTAATTAGGGAACAGCTTCCCAGGGAAGTCAAATCCTCTGAGTGCTCAGGAAGCTCCCAAACCTCCTCCCCACCCCGGCCGGGGGCTGGCACCAGCTGCTCGCGGCTGCTTTCCCAGGGCAGCAGCCACCAAACCCTCACGCTCTGCCAAGGGCCCGTCCTGCCCCCGGCAAGGGCAGCCAGCAGATGTTGGCGAGGGCGGCAGCTGCTCCCCGTTCCCGTTCCCACTGCCCGCTCCAAGGGACGGGCACTGCCAGGGACAGGCACTGCCAGGGATGGGCACTGCCAGGGATGGGCACTGCCAGGGATGGGCACTGCTCCGGGCACACCGGGACAGGCACTGGATGGCAACTGCTCGCCGTTCCCACTGCCCGCTCCAAGGGACCAGCACTGCTCCGGACACACGGACACATCAACCGGGGCAGGCACCGGGCAGCAGCTGCTCCCCGTTCCCACTGCCCAGTCCCGTTCCCACTGCCCGCTCCAAGGGATGGGCACTGCCAGGGACGGGCACTGCTCTGGACACACCGGGGCAGACACTGGATGGCAACTGCTCGCCGTTCCCACTGCCCAGTCCTGTTCCCACTGCCCGCTCCAAGGGATGGGCACTGCTCCGGACACACCGGGGCAGGCACCGGGCAGCAGCTGCTTGCTGTTCCCACTGCCCGCTCCAAGGGATGGGCACTGCCAGGGACAGGCACTGCCAGGACACACCGACCAGCCGGGGCAGGCACGGGCAGCGCTCCCAAGGCGCGGCCCCAGGGCAGGAGGGGAGGGAGCTGAGCAGAGCTCCCGCAGGAAGAGCAGCCCCTGCTGAAGCACAGCTCGGCCCCTGCTGCAGCACAGCCTGGCCCCTGCTGCAGCACACCCCGGCCCCTGCTGCAGCACAGCCCGCTGGGGCCCAGGGCTCACAGAACCCCCTGAGATAAGGGGTTATCAGGGCTCGGGGTGGCCGGAGCTGCCCCGCGGACAGCCCCGGGCTGTTTGTGTGCTGGGCAGTAAATCCCCATGGAAAGCGTTCCGGGTAAGCTGCAGAACAATGGGATCGAGCCGTGACGGGCTCTGGGACCGCAGCCCTGGCAGGGGCAAGCCGGGGGAGGCCCAGCTCCCCTCCCATCTGACGCTGCTCCAGGGGCACCGAGGCACTCCCTCTGATTCTGCCAGGAGGCAGAAAGTGTCCCGGATCCTGTAATTTGGAACTTAAGGAATGACCAGGGCCTGGCTCCAAGGGATCAAGGGGTTTTCCAGTTTAAATTGTCCCTGGAGGGAGGAAATTCCCTCTGGCCACGAAGTGCTGGGGGACAGGCCAGCACCTCCTTCCCACCGGGGGCCTGGATGATCCACAGGGATGGATGGAACCTGGCACCCCCTGCCCTGCACATCCTGCTGTGGGAATTGGCTCACTCTGGAGGTGCCCCCAGCACCCACACGTGGTTGAGCTTTTCTTTCCCATCAGGGAGCACCATTCCCAAAAAACATCCCAAAATTCACTATGGGCTGTGGTAGGTGCAAGGTTGGGATGCTTGGCTGAAAAAATCAAGTCTGACTGAAAAAGGAGATTCAGGTGGAAACTTGGGAAGGAATTCCTGCCTGGCAGGGTGGGCAGGCCCTGGCACAGGGTGGCCAGAGCAGCTGGGGCTGCCCCTGCATCCCTGGCAGTGCCCACGGCCAGGCTGGGCACTGGGGCTGGAGCAGCCTGGCACAGTGGGAGGTGTCCCTGCCATGGCAGGGGTGGCACTGGCGGGGCTCTGAGGTCCCTGCCCACCCAACCCATTCCATGAAAACCCAGCCAAAGGCACTCAGTTCCAAGGGGACTGGAGCCCAGCACCCTGAGAATGTCCTGAGTTCCCCAGGGAGCCTCCATGCCCCAGGCCCCCCCACCCTGCTGCAGGCTGCAGGTCCCAGGTTTGAGCCACCCTGAGCCACAGAACAACTGCGGCAGCAGCTGCTGCGGGGACACCTGGCCCTGCACGGCTCCTGGAACCATCCTGGGCCAGATCCCAGGGGAGGCACGGCCAGATCCCAGGGGAGGAACAGCCAGATCCCAGGGGAGGCACAGCCGGATCCCAAGGGAGGCATGGTCAGATCCCAGGGGAGGAACGGCCAGATCCCAGGGGAGGAACGGCCAGATCCCAGGGGAGGAACGGCCAGATCCCAGGGGAGGAACGGCTGGATCCCAGGGGAGGAACAGCCAGATCCCAGGGGAGGAACGGCCAGATCCCAGGGGAGGAACGGCCGGATCCCAGGGGAGGAACAGCCAGATCCCAGGGGAGGCACGGCCATCCTGGATCTGAGGGGAGGCACGGCCATCCCGAGGTCCCAGCAGAGATGCTGCAGGAGCAATCTCCATACAGGCTCTGTTTTCCCAACTCCCAACCAACCTCCAGCTGAAGAGTACCAGTGATCCCAGGGGCTCCAGAGGCACCCAGAGAACGGGGAGCGAGCACCGCACAGCACAGCACAGCACAGAGCCCCCCGTGTGCTCTGGAGTTTTGGGGACGCCGGGCACAGGAAATGGCTCCAGGTGGCTCTCTGGGGAATGCCCGCAGGGGGAGCGTGCCCGCACAGGAAATGGCTCCAGGTGGCTCTCTGGGGAATGCCCGCAGGGGGACCGTGCCCGCACAGGAAATGGCTCCGGGCGGCTCTCTGGGGAATGCCCGCAGCAGGAGCGTGCCCGCACAGGAAATGCTCCAGGTGGCTCTCTGGGGAATGCCCGCAGGGGGACCATGCCCGCACAGGAAATGGCTCCAGGTGGCTCTCTGGGGAACGCCCGCAGGGGGACCGTGCCCGCACAGGAAATGGCTCCGGGCGGCTCTCTGGGGAATGCCCGCAGCAGGAGCGTGCCCGCACAGGAAATGCTCCAGGTGGCTCTCTGGGGAATGCCCGCAGGGGGACCGTGCCCGCACACGAAATGCTCCCGGTGGCTCTCTGGGGAATGCCCGCAGCGGGAGCGTGCCCGCACACGAAATGCTCCCGGTGGCTCTCTGGGGAATGCCCGCAGGGGCAGCGTGCCCTTACCCCAGGCGCTCCTTGCTCTCCTCCGGGGTGAGCTGGTCGAAGCTCTTGGCCTCGTCGGCGCCCAGGAAGGCGTCGTGGTCGTAGTCGAAGCTCTGGGCGTCGTCGTGCTCGCGGGTGCTGAGCGGGGCCTCGCGCACCACGCGCTCCTTGCGCTCCGTGGGCTTGGCCGAGCCGCACAGCGCCCACACGGCCACGCACAGCAGCAGCCGCGGGAACCGCATCGTGCCGGGCAGCCTGCGGGGACAGGGACACTGCTGGGGACAGGGACACTGCTGGGGACAGGGGCACTGCTGGGGACAGGGACACTGCTGGGGACAGGGACACTGCTGGGGGACAGGGACACTGGGACAGGGACACTGCTGGGGACAGGGACACTGCTGGGGACAGGGACACCGGGATAGGGACACTGCTGGGGACAGGGACACTGCTGGGGACAGGGACGCTGCTGGGGACAGGGACACTGCTGGGGACAGGGACACTGCTGGGGACAGGGACGCTGCTGGGGACAGGGACACCGGGACAGGGACACTGCTGGGGACAGGGACACTGCTGGGGACAGGCGCACTGCTGGGGACAGGGACACCGGGACAGGGACACTGCTGGGGGACAGGGACACTGCTGGGGACAGGGACACCGGGACAGGGACACTGCTGGGGGACAGGGACACTGCTGGGGACAGGGACACTGCTGGGGGACAGGGGCACTGCTGGGGACAGGGACACTGCTGGGGACAGGGGCACCGGGATAGGGACACTGCTGGGGACAGGGACACTGCTGGGGACAGGGACGCTGCTGGGGACAGGGACACCGGGACAGGGACACTGCTGGGGACAGGGACACTGCTGGGGACAGGCGCACTGCTGGGGACAGGGACACCGGGACAGGGACACTGCTGGGGGACAGGGACACTGCTGGGGACAGGGACACCGGGACAGGGACACTGCTGGGGGACAGGGACACTGCTGGGGACAGGGACACTGCTGGGGGACAGGGGCACTGCTGGGGACAGGGACACTGCTGGGGACAGGGGCACCGGGATAGGGACACTGCTGGGGACAGGGACACTGCTGGGGACAGGGACGCTGCTGGGGACAGGGACACTGCTGGGGACAGGGACACTGCTGGGGACAGGGACGCTGCTGGGGACAGGGACACCGGGACAGGGACACTGCTGGGGACAGGGACACTGCTGGGGACAGGCGCACTGCTGGGGACAGGGGCACTGCTGGGGACAGGGACACTGCTGGGGACAGGGACACTGCTGGGGGACAGGGACACTGGGACAGGGACACTGCTGGGGACAGGGACACTGCTGGGGACAGGGACACCGGGATAGGGACACTGCTGGGGACAGGGACACTGCTGGGGACAGGGACGCTGCTGGGGACAGGGACACTGCTGGGGACAGGGACACTGCTGGGGACAGGGACGCTGCTGGGGACAGGGACACCGGGACAGGGACACTGCTGGGGACAGGGACACTGCTGGGGACAGGCGCACTGCTGGGGACAGGGACACTGGGACAGGGACACTGCTGGGGGACAGGGACACTGCTGGGGACAGGGACACCGGGACAGGGACACTGCTGGGGGACAGGGACACTGCTGGGGACAGGGACACTGCTGGGGGACAGGGGCACTGCTGGGGACAGGGACACTGCTGGGGACAGGGACACTGCTGGGGACAGGGGCACCGGGATAGGGACACTGCTGGGGACAGGGACACTGCTGGGGACAGGGGCACCGGGATAGGGACACTGCTGGGGACAGGGGCACTGCTGGGGACAGGGACACTGCTGGGGGACAGGGACACTGCTGGGGACAGGGACACTGCTGGGGACAGGGACGCTGCTGGGGACAGGGACACTGCTGGGGACAGGGACACTGGGACAGGGACACTGCTGGGGGACAGGGACACTGCTGGGGACAGGGACACTGCTGGGGGACAGGGACACTGCTGGGGGACAGGGACACTGCTGGGGACAGGGACACTGCTGGGGGACAGGGACACCGGGACAGGGACACTGCTGGGGACAGGGACACTGCTGGGGACAGGGACACTGCTGGGGGACAGGGACACTGCTGGGGACAGGGACACTGCTGGGGACAGGGACGCTGCTGGGGACAGGGACACTGGGACAGGGACACTGCTGGGGACAGGGACACTGCTGGGGGACAGGGACACTGCTGGGGGACAGGGACACTGCTGGGGACAGGGACACTGCTGGGGACAGGGACGCTGCTGGGGACAGGGACACTGGGACAGGGACACTGCTGGGGACAGGGACACTGCTGGGGGACAGGGACACTGCTGGGGGACAGGGACACTGCTGGGGACAGGGACACTGCTGGGGGACAGGGGCACTGCTGGGGACAGGGACACTGCTGGGGGACAGGGACACCGGGACAGGGACACTGCTGGGGACAGGGACGCTGCTGGGGACAGGGACACTGCTGGGGATAGGGACACTGCTGGGGAACAGGGACACTGGGACAGGGACACTGCTGGGGACAGGGACATCGGGACAGGGACACTGCTGGGGACAGGGACACTGGGACAGGGACACCGGGACAGGGACACTGCTGGGGACAGGGACACCGGGACAGGGACACTGCTGGGGACAGGGACACTGCTGGGGATAGGGACACTGCTGGGGGACAGGGACACTGGGACAGGGACACTGCTGGGGACAGGGACATCGGGACAGGGACACTGCTGGGGACAGGGACACTGCTGGGGGACAGGGACACTGCTGGGGGACAGGGACACCGGGACAGGGACACTGCTGGGGATAGGGACACTGAGACAGGGACACTGCTGGGGACAGGGACACTGCTGGGGGACAGGGACACTGCTGGGGATAGGGACACTGGGACAGGGACACTGCTGGGGACAGGGACACTGCTGGGGGACAGGGACACCACCATGGGACAGGGACACCAGGACAGGGACACCATGATGGGACAGGGACATCGCTGTGGGACAGGGACACCGCAATGGGACAGGGACACTGCAGTGGGATGGGGACACCATGATGGGACAGGGACACCAGGATGGGACAGGGACACCAGGATGGGACAGGGACATCGCTGTGGGACGGGGACACCAGGATGGGCACCAGGCAGTGCCAGGGCCAGAACAGGGAGGGACAGGACAAGGGCGTGTTGTTGAGGAAAAATGGGGATTAGGGCAGGTTGTTTGGGAAGAACAGGGTCTAGGGACAGTTATCTTGGAAAAACTGGGGATTAGGGCATGTTATTGGGGAAAAAACAGATTAATAATAATAAAATTATGGGAGCAAAAGTGATGAATTAATCCAGATGATCTGGATAAAATGATAAATATGGATTGTCTGGGCAAAGATGATGAGTTAATGCAGATTGTCTGGGGAAAATGAACGTTATTTGGGAAAATGGAGAATTAGTGCAGATTTGTGTGGGTACAAATGACTAATAAATGCAAATTATTGGAGAAAATGATGAATATTCTCAGGTCAAATTGATTAACTGATCCTAATTATCAGGGCACTGTAATGAACTGATATGGGTTATCTGGGCAAAAGTGATTGACTGACACGGATTATCAGGGCACAGGCATTCATTAACAGGGATTATCAGGGCACAGGAGCTAATTAACACAGCTCATCGGGGCACAGGATGAATTAACCCAGAGTGTTGGGCACAGGGCATTTCCAGCCCCCCTGCACGTGGGCAATGCCCCGTCTGCCCAGAGCTGCCCCCAGCCCACCCCAGAGCAGCAGCGGGGCTGGGGAGGGGCTGGGAAGGGACCCAGGAAGGGATCCAGGAAGGGACCCAGGAAGGGATCCAGGAAGGGACCCAGGAAGGGACCCAGGAAGGGATCCAGGAAGGGACCCAGGAAGGGGACCCAGGAAGGGACCCAGGAAGGGACCCAGGAAGGGACCCAGGAAGGGATCCAGGAAGGAACCCAGGAAGGGATCCAGGAAGGAAGGGATCCAGGAAGGAACCCAGGAAGGGACCCAGGAAGGGATCCAGGCCTGGGGAAAGGGGTCCAGGAGGGAAGGAAGGGAGGAAGGGGATCCATAAGGAGGAATGAAGGCCGTGCACACACCCCAACTCTCCCCCCACATCCCCTCCCCAGGCCCACTGCAGGTGATTCTCCCCCACTCCAGGACCCCCCTGGCCACACCACCCACGTGGGCCTGGGGTCCAGGGCAGCTCTGGAAGGGTTCCAGGGGCTCATCCCTTTGGATCCCAGCAGAAGCTCAGCTGTTCCCCATGCTCATCACCGAGATCCCAACTCAGATCCCATCACAGATCCAGGTGTTCCCCATCCTGATCTCTTTAGATTTCAGTCCAGGTATTCATCATCCTGGTGTATGTAGCCTTAAAATTTAATCAAGATATCTCTGGGATTTAACTCTTTCACTCTAAATTTAATCCAGATAATCACCATCCAGAGCTCTTAAATACAAATTTAATTCAATATATTCTTCATCCCTATTGTTTTAAGCTAAAAATTTAAACCCAAGATATTCCTCGTCTTACCCCTTTAAATTTACATCCAGGTCTTCCCCATCCAGAGCTCTTAAATGCAAATTTAATTCAATATATTCCCCATCCTTATTGCTTTACCCTAAATTTAAACCCAAGATACACTCCATCCTTATCCCTTTAAATTTACATCCAGGTCATCCCCATCCAGAGCTCTTGAACACAAATGTAAGCCCAGGTATTGCCATTCCCTATCTCTTACAGTCTGTGGTTTAAAATCCCCTTTAGCCTGAACCTCAGCCCTTTAACCTGAACTCACACCAGGGAATTCTGCCCTGGGAGTGACCCAGGACTGACCAGGAGTGACCTGGGACTGGCCCCACACCAAACCAAGGCAGTGCTGGCAGCACATGGGGTAAGGGACGTGGAAAGCCCTTTCCTTCCTGTTTCTGAATGAGGATTCATCAGACCAGTCAGAAAATCCACAACTTCAGTTCCTTGGAAGGGGGGAGGAGGGGGCATGGTGAGGGGAATGGGGTTACAAAGAGTAAAAGTCACTTTTTAGTGTTTCTGGGGAGGAGAAACCTTCCAGGAGGGAAACCCAGTGCCAGGTGCACGTGGAGCTCTGGGTACCCCTGACCCCAGGAGCTGACCCCTGCTCCCCTGGGTACCCCCAGGATCCAACTCCTGCTCCCCTGGGTATCCCCAGGATCCAACTCCTGCTCCCCTGGGTATCCCCAGGATCCAACTCCTGCTCCCCTGGGTATCCCTGAGGAGCTGATTCCTGCTCCCCTGGGTATCCCTGACCCCTGCTCCCCTGGGTACCCCTGAGGAGCAGATTCTTGCTCCCCTGGGTATCCCCATCCCCAGGGTCCAACTCCTGCTCCCCTGGGTATCCCCATCCCCAGGGTCCAACTCCTGCTCCCCTGGGTATCCCCATCCCCAGGGTCCAACTCCTGCTCCCCTGGGTACCCCTGACCCCAGGAGCTGACTCCTGCTCCCCTGGGTATCCCCAGGATCCAACTCCTGCTCCTCTGGGTATCCCCAGGATCCAACTCCTGCTCCCCTGGGTACCCCTGAGGAGCTGATTCCTGCCCCTCTGGGTATCCCTGACCCCAGGATCCAACTCCTGCTCCCCTGGGTACCCCTGAGGAGCAGATTCTTGCTCCCCTGGGTATCCCTGACCCCAGGGTCCAACTCCTGCTCCCCTGGGCACACCCCAGCAGCCAGGGCCAGCCCAGCCCCGTGCAGATCCCAGCTCAGCCCAGCCTGGAGCACAGAGTGACCTGGAGCGGGTCAAGCAGCCCGATGTTATCTGCCAGTGTCCACACACAGCCCGGAGGCACCTGGAAGTGATCAAAGAGGGACAATCCCAGCTCGGGCAGTGCCAGGAAAGGTGCTCAGAGACACCAAAGCCCACAGACCACAGCTATCCACAGAGAATTCTCCAGGAAAACCTGGCAGCACCAGCAGCTGCTGCTGGCCACGGGACGGGCCCTGGACTCCCTGTGGAGACCCCAGCCCAAGGGAAAGCACAGCCCCTCTCCTCCCGAGGGGCCTTTGCCCGTTCCTCCCGGGTAGAGGGGCTCTGGGCGAGCTGCAGGGAAGTCAGGAGCTGAACCAGTGGGGGGAAGATGTGGGGGTCAGAATGGGGGCCCAGACCCTCGGCTGGGGAGGAACTCGGGGTTCCAGCGGGGCTAGGTGGGGCTAGGATGGAGGACCTTGAGATTCCAAGGATAGTGATGGAGAAACTCGGGATTTCAGGGGGGTTTGATGGGCTGTTGATGGAGGAACTTGGGATTCCAGGTGGGTTTGCTGAAATATTGATGGAAAACCCCAGAATTCCCATTATCTAGTTTGCTAGGATGCTGACAAAGGAATTCAGGATCCTATCCTGGGCTTGTAACTGCGGTGACATTTAGAGGAAGCTGATGGGAAGAAGCCCCTCTGGACACACATTTCCCATGGGGGAGGCCAACAGGATCCCATAAAACGCCCCTCAGGCAACACAGTTGGTTCAGGTTTGGGAACCAGCCTGCTTTGGCTTTTCACGGGATGGATCCCATTGCAGCAGCCAGGGAACAATGAACTGGGACCCCGGGGTGCACCCCGGGGCACGGCGAGGGGAATCCCAGCCCTGAGAAGGATGCACGGATGTGGGGGAGACACCGGGAGCCAGAACCAACCCCGGGCACAAACGGGCTGGTCCCCAAAACCAGCGCCAGCGCTCTGGGGTCACCGAGAGCTGCGGGAGAGCAGCACGGGCGGGGGTGGCACCTCCTCGGCACAGAGCCCCGCGCGGGGCAGCACCGAGGGTCCCACGGCCCGTTGTCCCGGTGTCCCGGGGGTCCCACAGCCCGTTATCCCGGTGTCCCGAGGGTCTCGGATGCCCTTTCCTGGGGGTCCCACAGCCCGTTATCCCGGTGGTCTCACCGCCCGCTATCCCGGTGTCCCGGGGGTCCCACAGCCCGTTATCCCGGCGGATAACGCCCGGGGCAGGGGATGGATTCCCGTGGGCCGGTCCCGCCCTGACCGCGAGATGCGGACGGGGCTCCGTCCCCGGGACCGGCGGTCCCGACCGGCCCAGCCCACCCGCCCTGAGCCCGGTCACAGCTTCGCCCAGCGGGACGGGCCGCAGGAGTCGCGGACGCGGCGGCGCCGCCGCTCCCGCCCGTTCCCATGGAGACCGGGCCCGGCGCTGCCGCCGCCGCGTTACCGCCCCACCGCAGCGGCCCCGCAGAGCCGCTCCCGCCGCCTCCCCGCGCCCCAGGCGCCGCCGCGGCCGCGGTGGCCATCTCGGTCCCTTCCCGTCCCTCACCGTCCCCTCCGCCGCCGCCGCTGCCGCCGCCGCTCCGCGCACCGGAAGTCGGCGCCGCGCCACGCCGCACGGCCCCCCGCGCGCCCTCCCCGCCCACCAATCACGGGCGGGCCACGCCTCCTCCTCCGCGCCGATGCGCGTTCCGATTGGTCTCTTCTGCCGCCACTCCGCCCCTCTACCCGCCCCCGTCTCGCGCCCCGCCCCCCGCACCCTCCTCCGGCCTCGCTCCCTCCGGCCCCGCCCACCCCGCCGGGGACGAGGGTGCTGATTGGCTGCAAAGCGCCACGTCCTCAGGCGCGCGCCGGCCGCCGGCCCCGCCCACCGGGGCGCCCCGCGCCGCAGTGCGCACGCGGGAAAGGCAGAGTCACGTGTGCGGGAAAGGCGGGAAAGCCGAGGCGGGGCGGGGGCAGCGGGGGGGGTGTGCACCCCGGTCACCCCCTGGTCAGTGACTGGCCACTGCCTGATCATCCTCTGGTTACTGTCTGATCACCCCTGGTCAGTGACTGACCACTGCCTAATCATCCCCGGGTTACTGTCTGATCACCCCTCGTCAGTGACTGGCCACTGCCTAATTATCCCCTGGTTACTGTCTGATCACACCTGGTCAGTGACTGGCCACTGCCTAATCATCCCCGGGTTACTGTCTGATCACACCTGGTCAGTGACTGGCCACTGCCTAATCATCCCCGGGTTACTGTCTGATCACCTCTGGTCAGTGCCTGGTGACCCCTGGTTACTGTCTGATCACCCCTGGTCACTGCCTGGCCACTGCCTAATCATCCCCTGGTCAGTGCCTGATGACCCCTGGTCACTGTCTGATCACCCCTGGTCACTGCCTGGTCACTGCCTGATCACCCCTAGTCAGTGACTGGCCACTGCCTAATCATCCTCTGGTGACTGTCTGATCACCCCTGGTCAGTGACTGGCCACTGCCTAATCATCTCCTGGTTACTGTCTGATCACACCTAGTCAGTGACTGGCCACTGCCTAATCATCCCCTGGTTACTGTCTGATCACCCCTGGTCACTGCCTGGTCACTGCCTGATCACCCCTGGTCAGTGACTGATGACCCCTGGTCACTGCCTGATCACCCCTGGTCAGTGCCTGGTTACTCTTGGTCCCCCTCGGTCGGTGCCTGATCACCCCTAGTCACCTCCTGGTCATCCCCTGGTCAGTGCCTGATCATCCCTGATCATCCCCTGGCCACACCTGGTCACCCCTGGTCACTCCTGGTTCCCCCCTGGTCACTCCTGATCACCCTGGCCATCCCTGGTCACCCCTGGTCACTCCCAGCCTTTCCCAGCTGGTCAGTGTGGCCCAGTGGAAGAGCTGGGCTGTTGCAGAGCTGCAGGCTCAGTTACAGGTGCCCACTCAGAGACCCCCTGAGCTGGACCCACTGGGGTCACCGAGCCACATACCGGCCCTACACTGACCCCACAGTGCAGGGGAATCCTGCTGTGCAAAGCACAGAGGGGACAGCAGGCACAGAGGGGACACAGCAGGCACAGAGGGGACAGCAGGCACAGAGGGGACACAGAGCATCACAGAGGGGACAGCAGGCACAGAGGGGACACAGCAGGCACAGAGGGGACACAGCAGTCCTGCAGCAGTCCCTCAGCTCAGCCCTGTGCAGACCTGTGTCATTTCTGACAGGAGCAGAGGGAACGGCCTCAGGCTGGGCCAGGGCAGCTCAGGGTGGGCACAGCAGGAACTTCCCCATGGAAAGGGGGTCAGGCCTTGGCACTGCCCAGGGAGGTTTGCAGTGCCCATCCCTGTTGGTGTCCCAGGCATTCCTGGAGGTGGCACTCAGGGCTCTGGGCTGAGGACAGGGTGGGGATGGGGCACAGCTGGGACTGGATGGGCTGGGAGGGCTTTCCCAGCCTCAGTGATTCTGAGATTCTGGAAAAGCTTTACTGAGATCCAAAATGATTTTTTCTGTTTTCCCTGGATCAGCTCAGGAGGACCTCGTGGTACAAGGTAAGGAGGTTTGGCAATCAGGATGTTCTCTGGGGGCTGCAGCCTTCACAATAACTCCCAGAGGAATCCATTCCAAGGCTGTGAAGGCACCAAAGGGACACCAACAGGCCTGGAGCTTGCAGCTTGTGCCTCTGGGCCATATTGAAAACTGGGATGACTTTTGCCAGCTTAGAGTTGACTTTGGTTGGAAAAGCCTCCATGACCATTGAGTTTTCCCAGCACTGCCAAGGCCACCACTGTCCCTGTCCCCAAGTGCCACATCCACAGGGCTCTGGAATCCCAAGAGGGATGGGCACAGGGCTGCACAGCCCTTCCCAGGAGGAATTCCCCAAAATCCCCCTGAGCTGCCCTGGCCCAGCCTGAGGCCGTTCCCTCTGCTCCTGTCCCTGTTCCCTGGGCTGTCCCCTCCTGGCAGGGACTTGTGCAGAGCCACCAGGGCCCCCTGAGCCTCCTTTGCTCCAGGCTCAGCCCCTCCCAGCCCCATTCCCCATCCCCTGCCCTGCCCAGGCTCTGGCCCCTCTCCCCACGCTCCCAGCCACGCTCCAGCCGTGCCCCGAGCCGTGACCGCATCATCCCGAAATATCCCCGGGCTCCGCGTCCGCAGTGACGGCGCGGCTATAAATACAAAGCGCTCGCTGCGGTGCCCGGGCTGCGTGCACGAGGAGTGACCCCATCGGCAGGGAATGTCCCCGGCCCCGATCCCTCTTTACGGGCTCCCGGCAGCGTCAGGCGCCGTTCCCCGCTGCCGCGGCTCGGTGACACACCGGGGCTGAGCTCAGCGCCGGGGCAGCCCCCGGGCACGGGCACTGCGGGAACCGGCGGAGCTCCAGCCGCGGCTTCCAGCGCCGTGATTCACCCGCCCCGCAGAAATGCCTAAATTAGGGCAGCGGGAGCATCCCGGGGCTGCGGCGCTGCTCTCCGGGGAGCCGCCGGGCAGAGGCTCCCTCGGCAGATATTTACAGTCAGTGAGATAATTCCACCGTTCCAGCCCCGCCGGGAGCGCTGCCAGCGCTGACACTCGGACACGGCCCCGCAGTGAAGTCACGGGCTGAAAAAGCGCAGCCCAGAATTCCTTGGAAAACCGCCCACTGTGTTTTTCCCCTCGTTAAATCTCCCTCGGTGCTGGAAGCGCGCAGTCTGGAGAGCAAACTGGTCCCAGATATGGGGAACAGGCACTGAAAGCAGGAGATTTTTATCTTATTAAGAAAATACATCTCGGGGGTTGAGATGGTGAACAAAGGGCGGCTCAGGAAGGTTGAAATGTTTAAATTTTTATTAAAATGTAAGTTAAGGGGGTTTAGTTGGGTTTTTTTAAAAATGGTTTGAGAGTCATTTTGGTTTTGGTTTTTGGGTTTTTTTGGTTTTTTTTTTTTTTTTTTGAACAAAACTGCCCTAGGAGGTTGAAATGTGGGGGTTTTTTTGAGTGAAATACAGTTTGGAGGTGGGCACCGGGAGGCTCTGGGGTGGACACTGGTGCCCAGCCCCAGGACACGGAGCAGCTCCCGGTGTCCTGGCCATGGCCCAACAATGCCCACCACGGCCAAGAGGACTGAGGGGAGTCTGAGGCTCTTTCTGTGCCCTCCCTCAGCTTTCCCCATGGCAGGGACGATTCTCCTCTTCCCCCACAGCCCCGTCTGACCATTCCTGGGGAAGCAGATCCCCCCTGACCCACCCACCTTTGGAGTGCACAGCTGCCTTTTCTCATGCTAGCTGAGCCCGGAGCTCTCCGCTGCTCTGGGAGTGATTTATTGCATTTCCTTACGGAAGTGCTCATGGAAATCCCTTTTCCTCCCCTTCCAGAGGAGCTGAATGACCTCTGAGGTCCAATTCCCACACAAATCCCTTTTTTTCACATTTCACACCATTCCCATTGTTTCTTTTTTCAGTTCTTCCAGGTTTTCTGTCTTTTAAAGCCATTGACAGGTTGCAGCTGGATCCTCTTCTCTGCCTGTATTTAGCATAAGGCAAACCCCACTCCCAATTCCTGTTTTCCTGTCTTGACCTCCCCAGTCCCTCAATCCCGCTGGTTTTGCCCAAACTGTGGACATTTAGGGGTTTCTCTGCTCAGACAGCACTGACAGACAACATTTCCCTTCCCCAATGGTCTTGTCCCACTCCCAGCTGTCAGTGAGAGCAGATCCCAAATTGGGTAAAAATTCTGATTTTAACACACTTCCCAGCTGGATATTTATTAATGGGACCTTCAGACACTTCCAAATCCCAGAATTTAGGAATGTGTGTTATTTATTAACCAGCTTTTTGGCTGCAGCCATGTTTGCCTCATTGTCCCAGACGCCAGCCAGCACAGCTCCAGGGAGGATTTGGGCAAAGGAGAGGGAATTTTATTGGTCTGTCCATTATCGATCCCCTCCGCCCACCACAGCCCCCACGGGGCCCTGGACACAGACTCCACACCAGCTTCCCCTCTGTGAATTCCCTGAGAAACCCCTGGAGAGAGCAGGGATGGTCTGGGAAGAGACAAAACACGGGGATGTGAGAGCAGCCCCTGGAGGTCCCGGAGCCTCTGTGAGGATGAGAAACCTGAGCTTGAAATGTGGGGAAAAGAGCATATGTGGAAATGTTCCAGCAATCCGGGAGGGGTTGGATGAGGGTGGGCATAGTCCAGGTCCTGCAGTGGGTGAATTTGTATGGAAGGGACAGAGAACCAGGCATGGAGAAGCTGGGATGCAGAACCTCCTTCAAGGAGGCGCCTGGGAGGTGAATCCCGATGGGAAAGGCTGACCCGGGCTCTGCTTCAGCTTCCCTCAGCCCGTGGGAGGGAGGGTGGTGTCAGGAGACCAAACCATGGAGCTGTTCCCAGCTTCTTCCAATGGCTCATTCCCCATCCATCCATCCATCCATCCATCCATCATCCATCCATCCATCCATCCATCCATCATCCATCCATCATCCATCCATCCATCCATCCATCCATCATCCATCCATCATCCATCATCCATCCATCCATCATCCATCATCCATCATCCATCCATCGTCCATCATCCATCATCCATCCATCCATCATCCATCCATCATCCATCCATCATCCATCCATCCATCATCCATCATCCATCCATCATCCATCATCCATCCATCATCCATCCATCATCCATCATCCATCCATCCATCCATCATCCATCCATCCATCCATCCATCCATCATCCATCCATCCATCCATCCATCCATCCATCCATCATCCATCCATCATCCATCCATCCATCATCCATCCATCCATCATCCATCCATCCATCCATCCATCCATCATCCATCATCCATCCATCCATCCATCATCCATCCATCCATCATCCATCCATCCATCATCCATCCATCCATCCCTCCATCCATCCATCATCCATCCATCCATCATCCATCCATCCATCCATCCATCATCCATCATCCATCCATCCATCCATCATCCATCCATCATCCATCCATCATCCATCCATCCATCCATCCATCCATCCATCATCCATCCATCATCCATCATCCATCCATCCATCCATCCATCATCCATCCATCATCCATCCATCCATCCATCATCCATCCATCATCCATCCATCATCCATCCATCCATCATCCATCATCCATCCATCCATCCATCCATCATCCATCCATCCATCCATCCATCATCCATCCCTCCATCCCTCCATCCATCATCCATCCATCCATCATCCATCATCCATCCATCCATCCCTCCATCCATCATCCATCCATCCATCCATCATCCATCCATCCATCCATCCATCCATCATCCATCCATCCATCCCTCCATCCATCCATCATCCATCCATCCATCATCCATCCATGCATCCATCCATCATCCATCCATCCATCCCTCCATCCATCATCCATCCATCCATCATCCATCCATCATCCATCCATCCATCATCCATCATCCATCCATCATCCATCCATCATCCATCCATCCATCCATCATCCATCCATCATCCATCCATCCATCCATCGTCCATCCATCATCCATCCATCATCCATCCATCCATCATCCATCATCCATCCATCATCCATCATCCATCCATCATCCATCATCCATCCATCCATCCATCCATCATCCATCCATCCATCATCCATCCATCATCCATCCATCATCCATCCATCCATCCATCCATCCATCCATCATCCATCCATCATCCATCCATCATCCATCCATCCATCATCCATCCATCCATCCATCCATCATTCATCCATCCATCATCCATCCATCCATCCATCCATCATCCATCCATCCATCCATCCATCCATCCATCCATCCATCCATCATCCATCCATCCATCCATCATCCATCATCCATCATCCATCCATCCATCCATCATCCATCCATCCATCCATCATCCATCCATCCATCCATCCATCATCCATCCATCATCCATCCATCCATCATCCATCCATCCATCATCCATCATCCATCCATCATCCATCCATCATCCATCCATCCATCCATCATCCATCCATCCATCATCCATCCATCCATCATCCATCCCTCCATCCATCATCCATCCATCCATCCATCATCCATCCATCCATCCATCCATCCATCATCCATCCATCCATCCATCCATCCATCCATCCATCCACCATCCATCCATCCATCATCCATCCACCATCCATCCATCCCAATGCTCTGGTGCCTTGGTGTGACCCTCTGTGTGGGCACAGGGCATTCCCTGACAGTCTCATCCCACACTCCAGAGCTGAGCTCCACAGCTGGGCTTGGCCCAATCCCACAGAAAGCAAAGCCAGGCCTGGGCCCAGTCCCAATCCCACAGAACCCAGAGCCAGGCCTGGCCCCACACGGGGCTGCCTGGGCATTGTACCCAGGCCCTGTCCCTTGACCCTGTCCCCAGGCACTGACCCTGGGCACCGTCCCCAGCAACCATCCCCTGGCTCTGTTCCCAGACCCTGTCCCCAAGCTCTGTCCCTGGGCACCGTCCCCAGGAACTGTCCCTGGGCTCTGTTCCTGGACCCTGTCCCTGGGCCCTGTCCCCAGGCATTATCCCCGGACCCTGTCCTTGGGCCCTGTCCCCGGGCTGGCACCCGTGACCCCTGGGGACGGGCAGTGGCTCTGAACGGACCAGGCTCCACCGGCGGGGCCGGGCGTGCCCGGGGAAGCCCAGAGGCCGCTGCCAAACGGGACGGGGCGGCCGGGCTCGGGCGGCTGCGGGTGCCCCGCGGAGCCGGGGACGGGCGGCCTGAGGGAGGAGCAGGAATCCCGCGGCCGGGGGAGCTCGGGAGCTCGGCGGCGGAGGGAGGACGGCGGCCGAGGAATGCCCCGGCTAATCCTCCTGCCCGCCGCCGGCTATTTAGGGAAGAACCGAGGAGGCCGCGCTCAGCGCTGGCTCCGCTCCCGCTCCAGCCGCCTGGATCCGGGCCCGCCGGTGGAGCCTGGTCCGTTCAGAGCCACTGCCCGTCCCCAGGGGTCACGCTTCGCTCCGCTCCGGGCCGGGCTGCCCCGGGCCGGGCTGGGCTGGCGGAGCCGCGGCCGCAGGCACCGCGCTGCCGGCGCCGGAGCCGCGCCGAGCCCGGGGAGCGGAGGGCGCTGCCGGGGCGGGCGCTGGGAGCCGTGATCTCAGGGAGCAGCGATGCGGGGGCGCTGCCAGCCCCGGAGTGTCCTTGTCCCGGCACGGCGCTGTCCCCTGCGGGTCACCGGCATTGTCCTGCCGGCCCGGACAGCGCCGCTGGGCCCCGGCCCCGAGCAACATCGGCGATACCCGGGCGGCTCCGCGCACCTCGGGCGCGTTTTGAGGAAAAAAGAGGTTTTTGTTCCTGGTGAGGCCACGGCCAGACCTCCCGCTCCCCCTTTGCACCCCGAAATGCCGCGGGTGTCTCTGAGCCCCACGCTCCCGTTGGGTGCACAGCCTGAATTCCAAGCGGCTGGAATTTGGAGCTCCCGGGATCCCGGGGCTGCGGGGAGGCGGCAGCTCCCACCCCGCGGCTTTCCCCGCCCGCCTCTCCCGCTGCAGGATGACGGATGGAGGTCAAAGATGACACCACCAGCGTTGAATTCTCCCAGCTCTCTTCACTTACTGGGCCTTTCATTGGGAGAGCTTCAGCCAAAAAAGAGAAACTGTACCGGGGAATTCCTGGTTCCAGAGCAGCCAAATTTAATTAAAACCCCTTCAAGCATTAAAGCGATTCACCAGCTAAATCAACGCAATGAGAAACCCCCCATCAATTCTGCCCTTCCCTCCTCGGGTTTGTTTCCCCAGGGAAAGGTCACGGGAGCAGTGGTCAGGCCAGGCCTGCGCCCCAGCAAGGGTGCAAGTGCCCAGGGACAATCGTGTGTCCCCGGCGTCCTGAGGAGCTCCGGACCCTGCGTGTGGCTGTCGTGGCACGGTGCCTGTGCTGCAGGACGTGCTGGATCCGGTCCCTGTGCCCGCTCCCGTTTGTGCCCACGTGCGGCCCTGCCTGTCCCGGCTGCTTCCCGCTGCCCGGCAGCTCTCAGCGCCCATTCCCGCGCTGCCCTTGGTCACCCGAGCCCGCAGAGCGCCCCGGGGCTGGCTCCCGGCGCCCAGGGAACATCCCGTCACGGCTCCGTGAACTCAGCACCCCCCAAATAGCCCGGCCGGCCTGGCCCCCAGCAGGAGCGCTCCGGCCCCGGCGCTGGCCCGCGGATGATCTTACAGCCGGGGAAGCTCCAAACATGCTGCTCCTGCCCATAAAAAGCAAAGGGCTTGGGGCATGGAATCATCGGGAACACGGGGATTGTGCCAGCCGGGGAGACGCTCCCGGAGGCAGCGCTGTCGGAGCGGCAAAGGGCAGAGGGAGCTGAGGCTGGGGCGGGGGAGCCCCCAAACACAGCTCAGTCCCTCCAAGGGTTTGTGAAACACACCCAGAGCTCTGCTGCCGCCGTTTGGCTCCTTGGCCGCCTCATCCCGATGGGAATACGTGACCCAAATCACACACCAGAACCAGTTGTTGGGAACACAGAGGTGCTATTCTGTTACGTTGTGATCCCTGTTTCTCTGTTGCTCCCAAATCCCAGCGTGTCCCGTACCACCGGCTCTGGAGACCATTCCAGAGAGCTGGAAGCTGGCAGAAGCTGTCCCCTCCCGGCAGTGCCTGAGGCTCAGGCCTTGGGCACCACCCCAGCCGTGGAACCCATCTGGTGGCAAGAGGCTGCACAGGGAGGTCCTGCTCAGTGAGAAGCCGAGTTTTCTGGGCAGGAAGAGGAAAAACACCTCACTGGCGCAATGCTCCAATGGATAAAATTGGAATTTAATTAAATTAAGGAGATACTTGCAGAACTAGAAGATCCAAACCGCCTCCCAGCACGCCGTGTGCTGCCCCCTGCCCGGACACACATGGAGACAACGGCCCCTCCTGGGCCGCAGCTGGTCCCGCCCTTCCGCAATTCCCAGGAATTCCTCTTCCTTATCGTATCGGGGCACGCGGGGCTGCCTCAGGCGCCGCCGTCGGCCGGGCCGGCGCGCAGGTCGGGGCGCAGGCGGATCTCCACGAGGCGCACGGCGCGGAGCAGCACGGCCAGCTGCGAGCACAGCCGCGCCAGCACGTCCAGAGCCGGCTCCGCCAGGTCCCGCACGCCGCCCAGCACCTTCAGCAGGAACAGCAGCAGCGGCTGCAGCAGGCTCTGGAACAACGCCGCCAGCAGCGGCTTCAGCACGTGGTCACCGACGGCCGTCAGGACACCGACCACCAGCGCCTGGATTGGGGGGAAACCCGTGTTCGAGGGATACTCGCCAGCACGGGTCACCGAGCGCGGGCTGAGGCACAAAGATCCCGCTACGGGAGGGAAACGCGCGGCAGCGCGGGCTCCTGCTCCCGGTACCGAGGGACTCGGCCATGCCCGGAGCTGCTCCGGCCGCGGCTCTGCGGGAACGGGGCGCTCACCTGCACCACGGCCTCGCCGAGGAAGCGGATCAGCTCCACCAGGAACAGGCTGAACACGCTGACCAGGCACCGCGGGACGGCAAAGAGCTCCCGCAGCTTCCGCTGCACCGGCCACTCGGAGCTGCCGTGGAGAGCAGGGAGCGTCAGAGCCGGAGAGCCGAGGGGATGGGCGCACCTCCATCCCGGGGCACAGCCGGAGAGCCGAGGGGATGGATGCGCCTCCATCCCGGGGCACAGCCGGGGAGCCGAGGGGATGGACGCACCTCCATCCCGGGGCAGAGCCGGAGAGCCGAGGGGATGGACGCACCTCCATCCCGGGGCACAGCCGGCACCCCGGGCAGCTCCCCGGCAGCACATCCCAGCTCCCCGCCACCAAATCAGGGAGTAGAAAGCGCTGGAGCCGTGCTGCCACAGGCTCCCCCTGCATGGCCCAAACCCGCCTGAAGTAGCCCCAAAAGCCAAAAGCCAGGCCCTGGGGATGGCACCCAGAGCAGCGGCTGGCCCGGGGAGCAGAGCCCAGCTCCAGGGAATCCCGTCCAGCACCACCCGAGCAGCTCCGGCGTGGGCAGTTCTGAGGCTCCCTCTCATGGCCACGGCCACGAGGTGATCCGGAGATTTATTCCGGTTTCTCTTTCCGCAAAAAATCTGAGTGAACAGGAGGGTGAATTGTGGCGGGCAGGGAGGAAACCCCAACCCAGCGGAATGCAAGGGCAGCAGCACCGGTTTGGGGTGGAAGGAATGACTGCAGGATGACCCAAACCCCGAGATTTCCCCCCATTTTGTCCCCGTGACCAAAGCCCCGTTTCCCAGAGTCCCAGCCGAGATGCTCCATGCTGCCGCTCCCCCGCCCCGGACCCCACTGTGGAGAGCTGAGCAGATGCCCCGGGGGTCCTGGGGACACATCCCTTCAGCGCCCCATCGCCGGTGCCTTGGGTGCCTTTCCCCATCCGGGATCAGCCCCTGGCCTGCGGCCAGACCCACACAGGCCGCAGCTGTCCCTCGGGATCAGCTGGGGTCCCGGGAAAAGCACGGACAGGGCAAGAACGGCAGCGTGGTGGGATAAGCTGCAGAGCAGTGATCCAGCCGGAATCCAGCCGGGAATCCACCTGCTCCGCTCCTACCCCCTACTCACAGGGTCTGAGCCCCTTCCCGGGGAACCCACCGGGATCTGAGCTTCTCTTCTCTTCTCCCGGGAATGCACGGGGCTCTACTCCCCCCCAGCACCCTGAATCCAGTGGGATCCGCTCCTTTCTCCGAGCACTCCCCGGGATCTGCGCTCCCCTCCACAAAGCCCCGCTCCCGTTCCCAGCGGTCGCACCGCCCCCCGGGGCGAAAAATAACATTAAACCCCTGAGATTTGCGAGTTAACGGGGCGAGACCGGCCCAAGCCCACCGGGGCTCCCGCGTCCCCTCCGTCCCCCCGGGGACATCCCGACAGCGGCACCGCCGGGGGCACATCCGCACCCCGGCCCCGCGTGGCAGCGTGCGGGGCTCCCGTTCACCGGCGGGGCCCAGGGCAGGGGGACTCCGGTACCTCCTTCGGTTCTTCCTCCCGGGGCGGGGCGGCGGCACCGGGGGGGCGCGGGGGGCGCCGGGGGGGCCCGGCGTGCGGCGGGGGGCACCCGGCGCCATTCGAGCAGCCCCGCCCCCGGGCCCGGCCCCGCCCCTGCTCATTGCCATGCGAGCAGCCCCGCCCCCGGGACAGGCCCCGCCCCTGCTCATTGCCATGCGAGCAGTCCCGCCCCCGCCCCCGGCCCCGCCCATTCTACCTACGTTGTTGCCGCCCTTGGTCACGCCCATCAAAGCCACGCCCTCCATTGACAGACAGCTGCCCCGGGGGCGGGAGCGCGGGCGCGCCCAGAGATGAGTGACAGAGAGTGCGGCCAATCAAAGCCCGCAAAGGGGCCCCGGTGTTCCCGCCCACCGCGGAGATCCCCGCGCGTCACGTGGAGAGGGAAATGGGTACTGAATATGCAAATAAATGCAAATCGTATGCTAAGAGGGGTCTGCCAGCAGTGCGGGCTGACAGCCGGGCAGACGGGGCGGGATCCGGGTGGGGACACGGGGGGACACAGGGGCACAAGGAGGGGGGCGTGGGGGGAAGACGTGGGGGCCACACGGGGCGGGGGGCTCGGAGGGACACGAGAGGGGTGACACGAGGGGGTGTCCCGTGGGGACACCGGGAGCCCCGCTCCACGCCCCGCGTCCCGGGGCGGTCCCGCTGGTCTCGCCCCACGCCCACGCCCGGCCCCGCGTGCGGAAGCGCCGGGCGGCGGCTCCGGGAGCGGCCCCGAGCGCAGGTGAGACCCGGGGCCGCTCCCGACGGGCGCGGGGAGTCCGCGGGGGACCCCGTGGGGAGGGGGCCGCGGTAGTGGGCGCCGGGGCGGGCGATGATGCTGGGATGCCGGGAAAAGCCGCGGGGACAGTGCCCGGTCCGGGAGAAGGGCGGCAGCCCCGGACACGCCGTGCCCAGCGCGGTGCCGCGGCCCGGCCCGTCCGTCCGTGGGACACCCGTGGGCGCTGCCCCGCCGGGGGGGACCCGCGGGGAGCGGGGGGCGCTCCTCTTGCGGGGCTCCTGTGACTGCGCAAGGGTCGCGGTCGGGACTTCCCGTGTCCCCCATGCGCTCTCCGTGTCCCCCCGTCCCTCCTGTGCCACCGCCTGTCCCTGTGTCCCCCATCCCCGCTCATCTGACCGTGTCCTCCCCATCCCGTGCCCCCTCTCTCCTCATGTCACCCGTGTCCCTCCTCCCTTCTCCATGTCCCCCGTCTCCCGTACGTTTCCCATGTCCCTCCATATCCTCGTGTCCTCAGCGTCGTCTCCGTGTCACTACGTGTCCCCCATCCCGCGTGTGCCCCCTGTGTCCTCCCCTTGCCCTCCCCTTGTTCCTCGTGTCCCCTCCGTGCCCCTCACATCCCACGTTCCCTGTGTCCCACTCTCCCCTCTGTGCGTCCCCTGTCCCTCGTGTCCCCTCCCCTTCTCAGCTCCTCTTTTCTTTCCCCGAAGCCACCGCAGCTTCTGCTTTCGGCTGCGGGTGCCGCCCCCGACGCCCCGGGGCAGGCAGAGCTCGGGGGGGCTCCCGCACCCTCCGGCGCCGAAAGCGGAACCGGGGCTGCCCCGCGGGGCCGTGCGGGGCCGGTTCCTCTTTCGGGAGCGCGGGCGGCGTCCGCCGGTGCCCCCGGGCCATGGAGCCCCCGCGGCGGGTGCGCCTCAAGCCCTGGCTGGTGGCCCAGGTCAGCAGCCGCCGCTTCCCGGGGCTGCGCTGGCTCGACCCCGAGCGCCGCCGCTTCGTCATCCCCTGGGGACACGCCACCAGGAACCCCCCGGGACCCCAGGACCACGACACCATCTTCAAGGTGACACGGGGACACGGGCGGGAGTGACAATGGGCACGAGGGACGGGGACGTGGGGACCTGGGGACATGGGTGGGGGCGATGTGTGATGGGGTGACAATGGGGACATGTGATGGGTGACAATGGGGACATGGGATGGGTGACAATGGGGACCTGGAATGGGTGACGATGGGGACGTGGGGTGGGTGACAGTGGGAATATCGGGCACAAGGGACAGGAGTGACAAGGTGATGGGTGACAGGGACAAAGGATGGGGGTGACAAGGATGATGGGGCACACGGGGTGGGGGTGACAAGGATGATGGGGCACACGGGATGGGGGTGACAAGGATGATGGGGACACGCGGGCCGGGGGTGCCGCGCTGAGCCCCCCGCAGGCGTGGGCGCAGGAGACGGGCCGGTTCCGGGCCGGGGACCCGCCGGACCCCCCCCGCTGGAAGGCCACGCTGCGCTGCGCCCTCAACAAGAGCCGCGAGTTCCGGCTGCTGCTGGACGGGCCCCGCGGCTCCCCGGCCCAGCCCTTCCGCATCTACGAGCTCTGCGAGGAGCTCCCCGGGGGCGCAGGTACGGGCGGCTCTGGGCGGGCCTTGGAGCAGCCCCCGGAGTCCCAGACCTGACATCCCACGAGTCCCCCACACCCACAAACCCACAAACCCCAGCGCCCCGTGAGGTCCCAGCCCCGCAGCAGCCCCCACACCCCACAAGGGCCCAGCGCCCCCAGAGACCTGCACCCCCCCCCGGGACCCACCCCCTGTGAAGCCCCAATGCCCCATAAGACCCCAGAACCCCTCAATATCCCCCCCAGAACTCCTCAATATCCCCCCATGAGTCCCCAGAACCCCTCAATATCCCCCTAGCACCCCCAGTTCCCTCTCCATTTCCCAGCCCCTCTCTCCCTTGCAGACGGGGGGGATGAGGATGACTATGGCTGCAGCGGGGAGGAAGACGTCAGCCAGGTATCTGGGGTGCTCGGGGTGGGGGGATCCCCAAACCAGGGCTGCCCCAGAGGGCCAGGGGGTCCCTGTAACGCCCGCTCTGCCCTGCAGCTCCACAAGATGACATCCCTGAGCATCGATGGTGAGTGGGGGGCTCGGGGTGGCTCGGGGTGCCAGGGGGGCTGGGTGCAGCCTCTGACCCCACTCTCTGCTCCAGACACGCAGCACGGGGGGGACCTGCTGCCCCCCTACCCCTGGCCCAAGGAGGAGCCTCCCCCCTTTGGCACCCACTGCCCCCCGGGGGGGCCCTTCGGGGCTCCCCCCCCGGCGCTGCTCCAGGGGGAGGCGGGGGGCACCCACGGGGCCCCTGAGCTGCTCCCCGGTGCCCTCGCTGAGATGGGGCCCCCCCTGGGCCCCCCGGGACCCTCGTCCAGCTGCCCGGTGGCACCGACAGAGCACCTGATCCCCGACCTGCTCGTCAGCCCCCACATGCTGCCACGTGAGCAGGGCTGGGGCCTGGGCAGCTGGCTGGGGGCCGTGGCTGTGGGGGGGCCATGGGGTGCTGGGACAGACTGGCCATGGCTGTGGGGGGGCCATGGGATGCTGGGACAGACTGGCCATGGCTGTGGGGGGGCCGTGGCTGTGGGGGGACCATGGCATGCTGGGACAGACTGGCCATGGCTGTGGGGGGGCCATGGGGTGCTGGCACGGACTGGCCATGGCTGTGGGGTGGGAGCGGCCACAGGGTCACTGGGTAAGGGTGGCCATGGGGTGGCTGGATTGGAGTGACTGTGGGATGGATGAGGGTGGCCATGGGGTGGCCATGGGGTGACCGTGGGCACAGGGTGGCTGTGGGCTGGATGAGGGTGGCCATGGGGTGACCGTGGGCACAGGGTGGCTGTGGGATGATGAGGGTGGCCATGGGGTGACCGTGGGCACAGGGTGGCTGTGGGATGGATGAGGGTGGCTGTGGGGTGACCGTGGGCACAGGGTGGCTGTGGGATGGATGAGGGTGGCTGTGGGGTGGCCCTGGGGTGCTCCCGGCCCCGCTGACCCCGTGCCCCCCGGCAGTGACGGACCTGGAGCTGAAGTTCCAGTACCGGGGCCGCCAGGTGTGCGCCCTGACCGTCAGCAACCCGCACGGCTGCCGGCTGTTCCACAGCAGCCTGGAGCCCACGCGGGAGCAGGAGGAGCTCTTCGGGCCGCTGACGCTGGAGCAGGTGCCCTTCCCCGCTCCCGACGCCATTCCCAACGAGAAGCAGCGATTCTACACCCACCAGCTGCTGGACGTGCTGGACCGAGGGCTCATCCTGGAGCTCCAGGGCCAGGACCTGTTCGCCCTCCGGCTCTGCCAGTGCAAGGTCTTCTGGACCGGGCCCTGTGCCGCGCCCCAGCCCGGCCCCAACCCCATCCAGAGGGAGACGAGGACCAAGCTCTTCAGCCTCGAGGGCTTCCTCAACGGTCAGAGGGGAAGGGGGGTGGCCCTGTGTCCCTTGAGAGCAATGGATTGGGATGGAGAGGCCAGCTGGGGTGGGGGCACACCAGGCACGTGGTGGCATCAGGGGACAAATGTGCACCGGGGACACCTGCTGGAATGGTGGGGACGCCAGGTGGCCCATGGGAACAGAGCTGGGATGGGGGTCACCAGCTGGCTCTCAGGGTTGCCCTCAGTGGGGTGCTGGTGGTCCAGGCAGGCTTGAGGTCCCATCCTGTCCCTCACCTCGCTGTTGGCCCTGCAGGCCTCATCCAGTTCCAGAAGGGGCAGACCCCCACCCCGCCTCCCTTCGAGATCTTCCTCTGCTTCGGCGAGGAGTGGCCGGACCAGAAGCCCAAGGAGAAGAAGCTGATCACAGTGCAGGTGAGGGGCTGGCCCGTGGCTGTCCCAGGGCACGGCGGGGTCCCTGTCCCGGTGACACCTTGGGGGTCCCTGTCCCGGTGACACCTGGGGGTCCCTGTCCCGGTGATGCCCTGCGGGTCCCTGCCCTGGTGATGCCCTGGGGTCCCTGTCCCGGTGATGCCCTGGGGGTCCCTGTCCCGGTGATGCCCTGGGGTCCCTGTCCCGGTGACACCCGGCAGGGTCCCTGCCCCGGTGACGCCCTGTGGCTCCCGCAGGTGGTGCCGGTGGCGGCGCGGCTGCTGCTGGAGATGTTCTCCGGGGAGCTGTCCTGGTCGGCCGACAGCATCCCGCTGCAGATCTCACACCCCGACCTCAAGGACAGGATGGTGGAGCAGTTCAAGGAGCTGCACCAGCTCTGGCAGAGCCACCAGCGGCTGCCGCCGGCGCAGCCCCCGCCCGGCCCCGCCGCGGGGCCCTGGGCGCTGCCACCCGGGCCCCTGCCCCAGTGACAGGGGCACAGCTGGCACTGCCAGCCGGGGTGAGTCACTCCAGGGCCGGCTCGGCTGCTGGGCCACCCAGCGCCGTTCTCACCCCTGTCCCCACCCCTGTCCCCATGCCTGTGCAGGGACCAGCACCAGGGTGCCCTGCAGGGGAAGGGGACTGTGACCCCCCTGCACGGCCAAGGATAATCCCCCTGGGATTTTGGGGGGAAACAGCAAGAAAACAGGGCTGGGGCCACCTCGGACCTGGAGCTGCCAGGGATGGGGGTACCCAGCGCTGCGGGGGCACAAAGCAGCCCCAGCCCTGGGAGGAGAACCAGATGGACCTTAGGAGGTTTTAATTTATTTTTTCAGTTTTTTGTTGTTTTTTATTGTTCTCGAGATGGCTACACACCCCCGGAGGGAACCGCATGCGCCCGCCCGCCCTGCCCGCACTCGAGCCACCGCCTCCTACCCCAAAATCAAACCAAAGAAAACCCTGAAAAAGAGAAAAAAAAAAAAAAAAGAAAAAACCAAACAAGAAAACAAACAAAAAAAGCAGAACAAAATAAAATATAAATCTCTATTTGCAGAGTCCGTCCCGCCTGTGTCGTCTCTGGGAGTCGGCACCAGGCAGGCCACGGTGGGCTCAGGGGGGCAGCGCCCCAGGACCCCCAGACTGACCCCCCCATCTTCCTAAACAATTTGTACTGTTTGTTTTTTGTTTGTTTCTTTTCCTTCTTTTTTGTCTCCATTTCACAGAAAGTTTTTCTACTTCTTTTGCTGCCGGGCGGAGCCGCGTGGCCCCGGCGCCGGGTGGGTTGCAGTCGGGTCGGAGGCGCTGCCCCGGGGCTGCTGCTGGGCGGGGCCCAGCCCCGGGCGGGCGGGGCCGCCGGGACCCCCGAGCCCTCCTCCCTCCTCCCTCCCGTGGCTCCGGACTCCGGGACGCGCTGCAGCGGGCGAGAGCCCTCGGCTGATTGTGGGACACATTCTTGGGTTGCTGTTTCCTGTCTTCTCCTTAAAGACATTCCTGGCAGGAGGAAGGGAGCTTCAGCCCTTTGTCCCCGATGTCCTGCGGGGCGGGGACCCCGGAGCAGCCCTTACCTGGGAGACAGGTGCCACGAGGAGCCGGAGCTATCGGAACAGGCGGGTGAAGTCCCTCAGAGCCCAGCAGACTTGTTTACATTCCTCAGCACTGCAAGACAAGGGGGGACATCGGGGGTGACCCCAAGGGGACACGTGGGGCCCAGGGAAGGTGTCCTGCTGAGGGATGGGAGCTGGGAGCCTGGCAGCTCGGCTCCGAGGTGTTGGGGGAGATGAAGGGACAATCATCAGGGCAGAACGGGGTCGGCAGTCGCTGGGACTGTCCCTGGAGGAGACCTGTGAGCCACCACAGGGGTGGCTGGGTGGAAGGAACCAGCTGCCCCCAGGCACTCAGCCTCTGGGACTTGTCCGGGGACGAGATGGAGCCAGGCAGAGGGAGGTGATGTTCCCAAAGCAGCTGGTGGCCCTGGGAAGGGACAGGCCTGGGCAGGGCCTGGCAGCTGGAACCAGTGACTCACGGGGATGAGGAGGTGGCTCAGAAGGGCCCGTGGCTCCGCAGGTATTGGGCCGGGCAGAAAAACCCGTTGGGTGATGGCAAAGGTGCCCCAGGGCCCCGTGCAGGCAGGTGGCACATCCCAGCAGCATCAACTGCACAGGCAGGGCTGGGGCTGCTGCAGGCCAGCCTGCAGGAGGGAGCTGGTGCCAGCTGGAGACCCCGTGGCACTCACCTGGTGACCTGCTTGTGGAAGTCGGTGAGCTGTTTGTGTGTCACCTGGATGGCTCCACCCGTGGTTTCCTTTGGCAACCCCTTCAGCGAGTTCTCCAGCCAGCGGCAGAACGTCTGCGCCAGGGAAGGGAGCAGCTCGGAATGTGGAGCCCAGCCTGGCACCCGGGCCCTGCCTCGGCAGAGCCTGGGGGCCCAGCCCTGCCCCTGGGGCCCCTCCCGTCCCTCTGGGTCCCAGCCCTGCCCCCGGGCCCCTCCTGTCCCTCCCCTCACCGGGCGGTCGATCTGCATGATCTCCCAGAGCACCTCGGCGACGTCGGGCAGGGTGTAGGGCGGGAGGCAGAAGCAGCACGTCTGCAGGAGCTGGTTCACGAGCTGCTGCCCCAGCTGGGTCATCACCTGGTTGATGAGCTCCTTCCGCACCTCAAAGTCCTCCTCATGCTGTGGGAGGAAGGAGAAGGGGGTGGGCAGGGCCTGGGGACAGGGACACACACTGGTCCTGGGGGCAGGCAAGCCCCGGAGCTTCTCTGCCAGCAGCGGAGGAGAAAGCAGGGCGGCTTGTGGGGACAGCACAGGGCAGATGAGGATGGTGGGGCTGACAGGGCTGGAGCACCTGGGACAGTGGGAGGTAGGTGTCCCTGCCGTGGCAGGGGGGCACTGCAGGGGCTCTGGGGTCCCTCCCACCCAATCCATTCCAGGATTCCCCGGTGACATCCCCGTGTGTCACTCACGTCGTTGGCCACCCCGGTGTGGATCAGATCCCGCAGGAATTTCATGACGCTGCAGTTGGCGTCCCGGTGGTCCAGGGTGGTGGCAGCGATGGCCCACTGCAGGATGGGGATCATCACCTGGCTGCGCAGCAGGGTGATGGGGCTGCGCTGGATGAACCTGCAGGGACACGATGGACGTCAGGCCAGGGCCTGCCCCCGCTCCACTGCTCCCGTGGGCGCTGCCAGGGGGACCCCTCAGCGAGGGGACAGGGGCCGGGTGGCCTGGGCAGGAGGTGGCACCTGGCTGCCAGGCGGAACAGATCATCCACGGTGTCTGGGTGGTTCTGGAGGCCGTTGGGTTGCTCGAGGAGCTGGAAGGTGGGGATGCAGAGAGCCTGGGGAGAACAGGGATCCATCAGCAACTACCTGGGATCACTCCTCAAGCTGCCCTTCCCCACATGGACCAGGCTAGGGCTGCCCCATCCCTGGAAGTGTCCAAGGACAGGCTGCAGGGGGCTGGGGACAACCTGGGATAGTGGAAGGTAGCCCTGCCCATGGATGGCCTTCAAGGTCCCTTCTCACCCAAACCAGTCTGAGATTCTATATAGATGGGATTTAGGGAAAATTCCTCCTGGAAAGGCTGTCCAGCCCTGGCACAGCTGCCCAGGACAGGGGTGGAGTCCCCCACCCCCAGAGGGACTGAAAAGCTGTGTGGATGTGGCACTTGGGGACAGGGTCAGTGGTGTCCTCGGGATGCTGGGGACGGTTGGAGTCGATGGGCTCAGAGGGATTTCCACCCCGGGTGATGCTGTGATGTGGGCAGGGCCCCACCTGCAGCATGTCCAGCAGGCCCTGCCGGCAGCCCTCCTCCATGCCATACTCATCCACCAGGATGCTGCCCAGGTAGAGGAAGCAGGAGTGCTGGTGTTCCCGGTACACATTCACCATCTGGGGAGACAGGAACGCTGCACAGGCACCGCCACATCTGCCCTGACCCCACAGCCCTCCATCCCTCCGGGCCCTGCCTGGCCCCTGTGGGCAGGGACGCCCCAAGGGACTCGCTCAGGTCCTGGGAGCCTCTCTGTGCTGAGGCCACCTGAGCCAGCAGCACTTCCCTATGGAAGCTCCCCCTTGGAGCCTGGTGGGAGCCAAGCGGAGCAGGGAACACCCAGCTCTGGGATTCAGGGATCCCTCCCAGACTGGGTTACCTCCCCAAGGAGCTGCACCATGCAGGGTTTCACATATTGCATGTGATTTTCCCAAATCACACACACACAGGGATCCACAGCCTCCCTGCACCCCCACCTCTTCCCAAGCCTCTCTCCTCCCCAAGCCTCCTGCTGGAATTCCCAGCCTGCCAGGACTCACTGCAGCACTCCCCAGAGCCCACAGCCAGCCCTGCCGCGCCCGTGGCAGCCGCAGTGACCAGAGCTGACCCCCAGAGGGCCCCGGGCAGGGCCCAGCCCCACCTGTGTGACGAGCGGCTGCAGCAGCGCGGCCGAGCCCTTGCCCACGCAGCGCACGGCGAAGCGCAGGCAGCGGCAGCAGCGCTCCACGATGCGGTTGTCGGCGCTGTGCTTGTTCAGGGTCTCCGACAGCACCGGCCAGATCTGGACACGGACACGGGGAGGGGTCACACCCGAGCCGGGGCCCTGCCTGCACCCTCCCGGTCCCCAGAGCACCCAGACCCCAGGGAGGGACGGCAGCTGGGGCACAAAAGCTTCCTGGGGAGCCTGGGGTGGTTTATCCCCTGCAGGGCAGCGTGGCAGATGGGACACAGGCAGGGAAATCAAACATCAGGGGCATTCCCAGAGCCAGGGCTCCTTCCAGGGGGTTGAAACCTCAGATTTCCCCTCCACACCCCAATCCTGGCCCAGGAGGGACAGGACGGTGCCACAGAGCTCCCCTCCCGTGCAGCCCTGGGCAGACACATGGATCTGCTGGCAGGCAGGAACTGGGACTCTGTACAACACCCCAGGTACCCCCCCATACCTGGGAACCCCCACCCCAAAACCCCCACCAGACCCCCCCCAAATCCCAGCCTCTCCCACGCACCTCCTGAATGACTTTTTGGCACGGGTGGACCTGGCCGTTCTCAACAATGGGGTTGGTGTGTCTGTGGGAAAAGCCAAGGGTTACAGGGGGGTTTGGGATTAAAACCAAGGAAAAGGTTGGAGCTGTGGGAAGTGGACCAGGAACTGACTTGGGGGGCACCTCAGGAGCAGGAACCTGGGGAAGCAGAGACTTCCCCCATTCCCTAAGGGCTGGGGAGAAGGGGGCAGTGCAGAGTCAGGCTCTGGGGGAGCAGCAGTGCCCCAGACCCCTCCTCACCTGAAGATGACGGCGAGTCGATCCAGGGGCACTGTAGGGTCTGAGGAGAGGCCATTGCTGGGCTCCTGGGAGAGCAGCTGGAGAACAAGGGAAAAGGACAGGATATCAGGAGCACAGGTAGCCCTGGGCAGGCACTGCCTGACACTGACCCCACCAGCAGCACCTGCTCAGGTGGGATCAGGGAAGGGCTCAGTCCTGGCCATGCCCTGTGTGTGTGCTGGGCTCTGCCCCCAGGGAACAAGTGACAGGATGAGAGGGAATGGCCTCAGGCTGTGCCAGGGGAGGGTCAGGTTGGATACTGGGGAAATTATCCCTGACACTGGCACAGCTGCCCAGGGCAGGGGGGGAGTCCCCATCCCTGAAGGGATTTAGAAGCTGTGTGGATGTGGCACCTGGGGACACAAGCACTGGTGGCTTTGGCAGTGCTGGGGAACGGTTGGGCTCCAGGGGCTTCTCCAACCCAAACAATTCTGTTACTCTAGGATACACCTCTGGCTCTGAGGCCACAGCTGCTGTAGCAGGGCTGGGGCCTGGCCGCTGTCCCCAGTGTCCCCAGTGTCCCCTCCCAGGGCTGTCCCCCCATCCAGACTCACCTTCTTGAGCGCCAGCACCTGCACGGCGCAGAGCTCGCTCAGGCACTCCGAGATCTTCTCCAGGGGCAGCCGGGCCAGCACCAGCGCCGTGCCTGCAGGGACACACAGGGCTCAGGGCAGGGAGGGAGGAGGGACGGTGACATTCCCAGATGGAATGGCTGTGGGACAGGGAGGGCAGAGGGACGGTGGCATTCCCAGATGGAATGGCTGTGGGACAGGGAGGGCAGAGGGACGGTGACATTCCCAGATGGAATGGCTGTGGGACAGGGAGGGCAGAGGGACGGTGACATTCCCAGATGGAATGGCTGTGGGACAGGGAGGGCAGAGGGACGGTGACATTCCCAGATGGAATGGCTGTGGGACAGGGAGGGCAGAGGGATGGTGACATTCCCAGATGGAATGGCTGTGGGACAGGGGCGGGGCCTGGGAGAGCTTCCCTGCAGCTGAACCCGGCTCTGGCTGAACCAGACACCGAAACGCTTCAGTCCCAGCAGGGAGTGACACTGGTGTGAGGGACAGGGACAGGCCAATGGATGCCACGAGCTCATCTGGGCTCACCACGTGTCCCCAGGGTCCCCGTACCAGTCCAGCAGCACCATGAGACCCTGGAAAGCTTCAGGGAAGGCGCTGTGGGGCTCCCAGCCATGGAACACGAGGAGCACTGAGCTGCTCCCACTCCCACAGACAGTAGCTCACTCCCAGCTCTGGCACAGCCAGGATCTGGCTGTGGTGCCAACCACCCCAGGGGGAAACCTCCCTGGCTCGGGAATTGCTGGCCTGTTCTAAGGGAGGGGGAGAAAACCCTTTGGCAGGGAGAGGAGCAGCTCGGCTGGTGCTGGGGCATCCAGTGGAACAAGGGGAGTTTAGTCTGCCATGGCAGCACACAACTGCATGGAGGGTAAAGGCTCCAGCAGCACTGGAATTCATTGAAAATCTTTAAGGCACATCCCCAAAACCAGCCATGGTTGAGGAGGTTCATGGTGCCCAACAGTCCAGTGAGACACCAACACTCTGAGTTAAAAATCTCCATTCCTGAGCCCAAACTCTCTAAAAGAATGACCAATACTCCCAAATCTCCACCCCTGTGTCCAGCAGGGGATTCCCAGAGTTTGGATGGAGCAGTGACCCACTGCCAGCCTGGCTCTCAGCATTTCCCACACGCTCTTCCCACATACCCAGCCCAGGACAGTCCCCGAGCTCTGTCTCAGGCATGGGGACAGTCACCAGTCCAGGATTTATTTCTGCCTGCAGCCCCAAGGGAACTCCTGAGGACGCTCTGCATGTGGAACGGGACTTGGGGCCCATGAGGACAAACCCCGTGAGGATGGGGCTCAGCACCCTGGAGCAACTCCCACGGATCCCCCAGCAGATGCAGGATAACCCCCCAGCCCAGGACACCCACCCTTGAGCAGCCCCACGGCGGCCTCGGGCGACAGCGCGAAGGAGTCGAGGGCGCGGGCGATCTCCAGCAGCCCCGAGAAGTGCTGGGCCATGTGGTCCCGGCACACGGAGCAGATGTTGTGGATGGCCTTGGCCGCGGCCGACGCCAGGCGCCGGTCACAGAGCCCCTTCATCAGGTAGCCCAGCACGGGATCTGCGGAGACAGGGGCTCAGCGGGGCCGCGGGGCGCGGCGGGGCCGCGGGGGCGCGGGACTCACCCAGGAACTGCGGGTTCCTGTCCACCACCTCGCTCATCTCGCCCACCAGCTCGATGCTGGTGTAGCGCACGGCCGTGTGCACCGACTCGGGCAGCCGCACCACGCCCTCCAGCACCTCCACCAGCGTCGGGTTGTTCTCCCTGCGGGACGGCCTCGGCTCAGAGCCCGGGGGGGCTGCGGACCCCCCCACACAGGGACTCTGAGCAGACTCTGAGCGTGCAACGTGACTGGGAGCACAGCGGGACAAACCCTGCGAGCCCCACGGACACCAGGGCCACAGCAGGGAACTGACAGGGAACACTGAATGCCTCCAGGGAGAGCCCCTCCACTAGGGGGGACACGAGAACCAGGGGGTTCAATATCTGGGAACTGAGCCCCTCCACTATGGGGGACATGAGAACCAGGGGGTTCAATATCTGGGAACTGAGCCCCACCACTATGGGGGACATGAGAACCAGGGGGTTCAATATCTGGGAACTGAGCCCCACCACTATGGGGGACATGAGAACCAGGGGAGTTCAATACCTGGGAACTGAGCCCCACCACTATGGGGGACACAAGAACCAGGGGGTTCAATATCTGGGAACTGAGCCCCACCACTGCTGGGGGACACAAGAACCAGGGAAGTTCATTATCTGGGAACTGCCTCCTCTGCTGTAGGAGAGTGTGATGGGTGATCCCGGGCTGGTGGATCACCCATCCCAGAGTGTTTCCAGCCAGAACTCCCAGGAACAAGGCATTGGAAAAGCGAGCAGGAGCAGCCTCAACACAGATAACAGGAGCTGGTGATGTGAAGGGACTGAGGTGACTCCTGCAGGAGCCTGGGGAGCAGGGGGAGAGGATTGCCAGCCTCCCAAAGAAGGGAGGGATGGTGCCACCAGCCTCCTTGGGAAAAGGAGTGACAGCAATCACAGCCTGCCAGGGAAGAGAGGGATGGGGATCCCAGTGTCCCAGGGGTTGGAGGGACAGCACTCCAAGCCCAGGGAAGCCCAGCTGGGTTGTCCCACTGCTGGCAGTGCACAGGACTCGCTGTGGGCTCACCACACTGGGTGTCACCTGTCCACGCTTCCACTGCCACTAACACAGGAGGAAACCCTGTCAGGGACTTAACCTTCCCTAAGGACAACTAGGAAAGCTCCACCTGGATGTGGAAGGATCCCCAGTGAATGGTTTGGGTGTGAACACACCTCCAAGCCCCTCCTGCCATGGCAGGGACACCTCCCACAGCCCCAGCTTGTTCCAAGCCCGGTCCAACCCAGCCTTGGGCACAGCCAGGGATGGGAATGTCCTTGGGGTATCTGTGGTGTCTGTGTCACAGGGAGGCAGCCCCAGCCCCAGCCCCCTGGCAGGACTCACTGGTCGACGCTCTTGGCGATGGAGGCCATGATGAAGAGCACGGCTTCTGTCACCTCCCAGGGCGGGTTCCCGTCCTTGAGCGTCGCGTACAGCTGAGGGAGGGACGGTCACCGAGGGGCCAGGAGCCCCACACCAACCCTGCCCCACGGCCCTGCTCCTGACCCACCCCATCTGCAAACACCCACCCCTCCTGACCCATCCCATCTGCAAACACCCACCCCTCCTGACCCACCCCATCTGCAAACTCCCACCCCTCCTGACCCATCCCATCTGCAAACACCCACCCCTCCTGACCCATCCCATCTGCAAACACCCACCCCTCCTGACCCATCCCATCTACAAACACCCACCCCTCCTGACCCACCCCATCTGCAAACACCCACCCCTCCTGACCCACCCCATCTGCAAACACCCACCCCTCCTGACCCACCCCAGCCCCAAACACCCACCCCTCCTGACCCATCCCATCTGCAAACACCCACCCCTCCTGACCCATCCCATCTGCAAACACCCACCCCTCCTGACCCACCCCAGCCCCACACTCCCACCCCTCCTGACCCATCCCATCTGCAAACACCCACCCCTCCTGACCCATCCCATCTGCAAACACCCACCCCTCCTGACCCATCCCATCTGCAAACACCCACCCCTCCTGACCCATCCCAGCCCCACACTCCCACCCCTCCTGACCCACCCCAGCCCCGCACTCCCACCCCTCCTGACCCATCCCAGCCCCACACTCCCACCCCTCCTGACCCATCCCAGCCCCAAACTCCCATCCCTCCTGACCCATCCCAGCCCCACACTCCCACCCCTCACCCATCCCACCCCTCACCCATCCCAGCCCCACACTCCCACCCCTCACCCATCCCAGCCCCAAACTCCCACCCCTCACCCATGCCAGCCCCACACTCCCATTTCTGGGCCCACAGAAGCCCCACATTCCACACTATGGGACACAGTGCTTTCCCCACCATGTCAGACACCTCCAGCAGCTCCCACACCTCCTGCTCCCCCAGAACAGCTCCCACCACACATTTCCTCATGCACGAGATGTGTGTGACCTCCTCCGGTCCCAAAGGCCACCAGGGCTTGGTGACCCCCCCTGGCATCGGCCTGCACCTCACTGCACAGCCACAAACCCACCTGAGCAAAGCACTCCACGGAGCCCACCAGGAAGATGAGGTCCTTCACCAGGTCCGACACGCGCATCCGGAACTCCCCGAAGTCGTCGGTCTCCTCCGGGACTCCCTCCTGAGGGACAGCAGGGACAGCACAAGGGCAGCTCAGGGGAGCTCAGGCTGCCCCCAGCCACAGCCAGGGGAACCAGGGATTCTGTTTCAAGGAAATCCAGCATTCCTGCCCTCCTGCACCAGAGCAGGCTGCTGGAGGGTCTGCAGAGCTGTGCCCGAGGAAAACGTGACCAGCCTGAGCACACACCGTGTATTCCTGCTCCAACAAGGGGAGGAAGGGATGGGAAGCAAGGGGATGAGGAGGGGAGGAGAGAACAAACCATCCCAGAGGGCATGGAAGAAGATACCAGCTGTGGCTAGTGAGCCATGCCCTCCTGATCCCAATAAAACTGCCTCAGGCAGGGACAACACAGCTTCCAAGGGGACACACACATCCCCAGTGCCTGCACAGGGATTCACACATCCCAGTGCCCTGGCAGTTCCACAGGGACACACACACACATCCCAGTGCCTCTACAGGGACACACACACACATCCCAGTGCCCCTACAGGGACACACACACATCCCAGTGCCACTACAGGGACACACACACACATCCCAGTGCCACTACAGGGACACACACACACATCTCAGTGCCTCTACAGGGACACACACACATCCCAGTGCCACTACAGGGACACACACACACATCTCAGTGCCCCTACAGGGACACACACACACATCCCCATTGTCTGCACAGGGACACACACACACATCCCAGTGCCCCTACAGGGACACACACACACATCTCAGTGCCCCTACAGGGACACACACACATCCCAGTGCCCCTACAGGGACACACACACACATCCCAGTGCCCCTACAGGGACACACACACACATCCCAGTGCCCCTACAGGGACACACACACACATCTCAGTGCCTCTACAGGGACACACACACACATCTCAGTGCCTCTACAGGGACACACACACACATCCCAGCTGTTCCCCAGGGACACACACACACATCCCAGTGCCACTACAGGGACACACACACACATCCCAGTGCCCCTACAGGGACACACACACATCCCAGTGCCTGCACAGGGACACACACACATCCCAGTGCCCCTACAGGGACACACACACACATTCCAGTGCCCCTACAGGGACACACACACACATCTCAGTGCCACTACAGGGGCACACACACACATCCCAGTGCCACTACAGGGACAGACACACACACACATCCCAGTGCCCCTACAGGGACACACACACAAACACACACCCACACACACCCCTGCCCATTGCAGAGCCCTTACATGGTCAGAGTCGAGCTGGCAGTGCCGGGCCAGCGCGTGCAGCAGCCGCTGGATGTAGGCTTTGAAGATGCTGTGGATCACAGCATCGTCTGTCTTGTACAGGTGCTCCCCCAGCCTATACCAGAAGTTAAAGGAAATTTCTACCACCTGTTTGGAAAGAAAAATAAAGCATTTTGTTACTAGTAGGAATGTTTTTTCTCTACTCCATCAGTGGCCTCGATGGAGAAACAGAAACCCTGGCCCTGGGTGGCAGCAGTGGCAGCAGCACAGATGTGTGTCAGGGCTGCGGTGCCACACAGTGGTGACACAGGGACTGGTTGCCCCAGATTCACCAATTTCTCTGCCTGTCAGTTAACAGAGGTCTTGGGATCCCCCAGTGACACTGGAGAGCTGCCCCAGCCCTTGGCAGCCAAAGCCTCTTCAGCCCAGATCCAGCCCAGAGCGGGGCCTGGGGCTCTGGGAGCAGCTTGGGATGCACGTGGGTGCAGCCCCTTTGTGGTGGGTTCTTTTATTTATTGTGTGGCTATTGCACAAAAACCGTGAGCGCAGATTTAGTCAGGAGCACATGCAGAGCTCCATGTCCCCCTCAGCACTGATGGCACAGGATGAGGTTGTGGCCAAGGAAAACTGAACTTAACAGGCCTGGGAAGGGAGGAAGAGGATCCCAGGGACCCCAGGGAGTGTATGGGGCCTGCTGGAGCACAGCCACCCTGCACCTCCCATGGCAAACCAGCCAGGCAGCAGCTTCCATCCACTGCACACAGGCAGGGATCAGCTACTGGCACTTAAAGGTTTGGGAAGAATAAAAGGATAAAGAATTAAATAAAGCATAGAAAGAGACCAAAACAATGACAAGTTTTGCTCCTAAGGCAGGTGGACAGTGCTTTGATGTGAACCAGCATTTCAGTCACTCAGGGCAAAATTCCCAGAACCAGAAATCCCCACTGAGCTTAACTTGAACGTGTGGGGAAGCACTAACAGGGGTTTCAGAGCTGTGCCGGCAATCCCAGGACACCCAGCAGGAAACACGAAGCCCACGAGTGCAGAGCAGGGATTCCACAGCTCACAGGGCCATGCCAGGTGTGCCCCGTGCAGCTCACAGGGCCGTGCCAGGTGTGCCCCGTGCCCGGTCACAGCTCACAGGCCCGTGCCAGGTGTGCCCAGCGCAGCTCACAGGGCCATGCCAGGTGTGCCCCGTGCAGCTCACAGGGCCATGCCAGGTGTGCCCCGTGCCCGGTCACAGCTCACAGGGCCATGCCAGGTGTGCCCCGTGCCTGGCCACAGCTCACAGGGCCATGCCAGGTGTGCCCCGTGCCTGGCCACAGCTCACAGGGCCATGCCAGGTGTGCCCCGTGCCCGGTCACAGCTCACAGGCCCGTGCCAGGTGTGCCCCATGCCTGCCGCAGCTCACAGGGCCGTGCCAGGTGTGCCCCGTGCCTGGCCACAGCTCACAGGGCCATGCCAGGTGTGCCCCGTGCAGCTCACAGGCCCGTGCCAGGTGTGCCCGTGCCCGGCTCACCTCGTACTGCGGGTGCCCCGCGCAGATCAGCAGCAGCTCCAGCGTGCGCAGGTCGCCCAGGCCCTGGCCCGGCGTGCACACGATCTTGTCCAGGAAGGTCTCGCACAGCTCGGTGAACACACGGCAGTAGTTGAGCACCCTGAGGAGGGACAGGGGGACAGGGGCTGGGTGAGCATCAGGGGCTGTACCCCAGGGCAGAGGGACAGGGGGACAGGGGCTGGGTGAGCATCAGGGGCTGTACCCCAGGGCAGAGGGACAGGGGGACAGGGGCTGGATCAGCATCAGGGGCTGTACCCCAGGGCAGAGGGACAGGGGGACAGGGGCTGGGTGAGCATCAGGGGCTGTACCCCAGGGCAGAGGGACAGGGGGACAGGGGCTGGATCAGCATCAGGGGCTGTACCCCAGGGCAGAGGGACAGGGGGACAGGGGCTGGGTGAGCATCACAGGCTGTACCCCAGGGCAGAGGGACAGGGGGACAGGGGCTGGGTGAGTATCAGGGGCTGTACCCCAGGGCAGAGGGACAGGGGGACAGGGGCTGGGTGAGCATCAGGGGCTGTACCCCAGGGCAGAGGGACAGGGGGACAGGGGCTGGATCAGCATCAGGGGCTGTACCCCAGGGCAGAGGGACAGGGGGACAGGGGCTGGGTGAGCATCAGGGGCTGTACCCCAGGGCAGAGGGACAAGGGGACAGGGGTTGGGTGAGCATCACAGGCTGTATCCCAGTGCAGAGGGACAGGGGGACAGGGGCTGGATCATCCTCACAGGCTGTACCCCAGTGCACAGGGACAGGGGCTGGGTGAGCATCAGGGGCTCTACCCCAGTGCAGAGGGACAGGGGGACAGGGGCTGAATCAGCCTCACGGGCTTTACCCCAGTGCACAGGGACAGGGGCTGGGTGAGCATCACAGGCTGTACCCCAGGGCAGACGGACAGGGGCTGGATCAGCCTCACGGGCTTTACCCCAGTGTGGGGCACAGCTGGGCCAAAATGTGCCCAGGGCCTCGGGCAGAGTGAGAAACCCCAACTTCTGCTTTGCCAGCAGCTGGGAAACGCTCCAGCAGGGGAAGTGGGTGCAAACACTGCACTCCAATAAGCAAATGTGCTGAAATAGTGATCTCCAACTTCTCCAAAAGCCCAGTGAGGGCACGGTTCCAGCCCAGCCCAGCCCCTGGCCCCACCAGGTCTCTCTTGCAGTGAGGGGCCCAGACCTGCCCCCAGGACTTGGGTGTGACCCTATGAGTGCCCAGCACAGGGACGGGCACTGCCCAGCCCCAGTGCCCCAGCACGGCTGGTGCCCTGGCACTGGTGTCTCCGTGTGAGGTCAGCGCTGTCCTGCCCTGTCCCTCACTTGTCCAGGTCCTCCCGTGCCACAGCCATGTGGTAGGCACTCTCGAGGGTGAGCACGCCCTGGAAGAGCTGCAGGGCCAGGGGCAGGCTGGTCTCCACGTTCTCGATGGCGTACAGGGCCGAGCACACGCAGTCCGACGCGGCCTCGTGCAGGTTGGACGAGGTCTTGTCCTGTTGCTGCAAGGCACAAAAGCCCAGCAATTACCAAAGAGGCATGGAACTGAGCTGGAGGGAGCACAGGGATCACAGATCAGCTCCTAGCCCTGCAAACACCCCAGCAATCCCAGGGAGGGGAGCTCTGGCAGCCCCGGGGCCGTGCCCGTTCCCCAGGGAGCCTGGGCAGTGCCCAGCACCCTCTGGGGCAGAACCTTTCCTGCTCTCCAGCCTGACCCTCCCTGGCACAGCTCCAGCCATTCCCTGGGTGCTGTAACTGCTCACCAGAGCAGAGATGGGAGCTGCCCCTCCACTGCCCCAATTCTATCATAAAATCAGACTTTTGCCAGGTTTTTGTTCTTGCTCCCACAATGGCTGGATTTGATCTTGGAGATCTATTCCAACCCAAAGAATTCTGTGGAAACACTTTGTAGAGGTCCTGCACAGCCACAGCCCTCACTGGCCTCGTAACCTGCTTCCCTGGACACTGCAGGCCAGACTGACCCTTCCCCAAGGGGCCTTGGCAAGCACAGGAGGGGAAACACCAGCTGGAAGCCAGGGCAGCTTGGAAGGAAGGAAACCACCATGCTGGACACACACCATCACCTGGCTGGACATACAGTCATCTCTCCACTGGGAGGACAGCAGGGAGCTGGGGAGCCCTTGGTGGGGACAGGGACAAGGTTTCCACAAGCAAGTGTGGAATACTGACCAGGGATGGTCTGTGGGTCAGGGAATCCCATGGGGGCTGACTGGGTGAGGGGGGTTTACAGGGGAGCAGACAGGACACACAGAGCACCAGGAGAGAGCCAGCAGGGAGGGAACAAAGGGGCAGAGACTCTGAGTCCTACTGAATGAGATTTCAAGGGATTTGGGAAACAATTCCTGGTGCCACTGGAGGGAGGAGGGGAGGAAGGGGAAACACCCCAGCTGAAGTGCCATTAACCATGAACAGGCTGCTGAGCGCCACAGCCTGTCCTGGGAGCTGTCCTTGCCCCACAGCTCCCCTCGAAGCAGGATCCCACATGGACAGCCAGGATCCTGCATGGATCTCCTTCCTGGGAGCCCTTATCTGCATCTGTCATTGACTGAATCATGCAAATGAGGGATCCCGTGGGAGAGAGGGAGGAGGGACAGACAATGTCTGCAGCAGAAACCTCCATCCCCAGGAACTCCTCACTCTGGCTCCACTCCCTGCCTGCCTGCCTCAGTGGCACAGGGCTCTCCTCACCTCCAGCCCTGCCACACTCAGCTGGACAAACACCCCAACTCCTCCAGGAGGGGATCTTCAGGGACAAAGGGTCAGAAAAGGAACACTGCTTTACTGCCAATCTGGGAAAACACCACAATAACCTCAGCCCCCCTCATCTGACCATCAAACCCCAACAGAGGCTTCCAGTGCCCAGCCACAAGGATGGCAAACCTCACCTGGCACTCCCTGGGGGTGACAAACCTCACCTGGCACTCCCTGGGGTGACAAATTTCACCTGGCACCCCCTGGGTGTGACAAACCTCACCTGGCACTCCCTGGGTGGGACAAACCTCACCTGGGACCTTGGGTGTGACAAACCTCACCTGGCACCCCCTGGGTGGGACAAACCTCACCTGGCACCCCCTGGGTGGGACAAACCTCACCTGGCACCCCGTGGGCAGTGGCACCTCCCTGCCTGCACGTCCCAGCAGAGGGACTGCCCACCCTGTGGAGCTGATCTGGCCCAGAGGGACCCAGAGAGTCCCTGTGTGGCACAGGAGGGATGAACCCCCTGCCCCTTGCCTCAGTCCTGCTGGGATTCCCCAGTGCCCCACCCTGGAACGCCCCCAGCTCCTGGAACACTCACCAGCACCTCGAAGAGCAGGGACAGCAGCTTGCTGTTGGCCATGAAGGTGCTGTCCAGGACACCCAGGTTGAACCAGCTGCCCAGGCAGCGGAAGATTTTGATGAGCATTTTCTCCTCATTGCCTGCCTTCTCCACACAGGTCACCTGCAGGACACAGCAGAGCCAGTGAGGACCTGACTCCAGTGGGTGATCCATGAGAAATGGCCAGTACCATCCTCTGGAGTCCCCATGAGAACACTGCAGAGGCAGGCTGCTCCCAGCACCCATCATCAACAGCCCTGGACTCGGTGAGAGGGGAGGACAGAGCCCAGGGGAGCAGGAAGAGCAGCTGGGGCAGCTCCCTCATCCCCCCTCCTGCAGGATCCCAGCTGGGCCAGTGGAGCACAGCCATCAGGGATGTTCACACCTGACAACCCCAGTTTAACCCTTCTGCCATAAATCCACCTCTGCAGAGAGAAGCTGCTGCTGAGAGCCAGACCTGTCCCGAGGGACATTCCAAACGTGCACCCCAGTGTCCAAGCCAGGACGTGCTCAGATGTGGGATGGCAGCAGCCCATTCCCAGTGCTGGCAGTGCCCAGCAGAGCCCTGCCCAAAGCCCCAGCCTCGACTGGCACAGGGAAAGGGGGAAGAGGTGGACAGGCAGGAATGGAGAAGGATCCCAGACCCCCGGGACTGGCCCAGGCACAAGAGCCTCCAGAGATCTCCTCACTGGACACCTCAGTGCTAAGGGCAGAATGCTGGGCCTCATCACAGCCCCTGGAATGCTGCTTTAACCCCCCTTTTCTAACTGGGGATGGGAATTTGGTAGGGGACTCGAGGAAGGTGAAGGAATTTCAGAGTGAGCAAGAACTTGCTCAGACAACTCCCAGAAGGAGCTGGGCTGCCCCAAAGGCTGCAGGGAACTCTGCTGGGATAAACAGGGAATGGGGGAAGAGGCTTCTCCAGCAACACCTGAGCTGCTGGGCAGAGGGCACAGCTCAGCTCCATCTCCTGATACAGCACAAGGGGAAGCAGCCTTGAGCTGTGCCAGGAGAGGCTCAGGTTGGATATTGGAAAAATTCCCCCTGGAAAGGGCTGTCCATCCCTGGCACAGCTGCCCAGGGAGGTCTGGAGTGCCCATCCCTGTTGGGATTTCAGAGCTGTGTGGAAGTGGCACTCGGGGACAGGGGCAGTGGTGGCCCTGGCAGTGCTGGGAATGGTTGGACACGTGGGTTCTGAGGGCTTTTCCAGCCCAAGCAAGGCCCCAGTGCCCTGAGGAAGGCTGGGTGCTCTAAGGAGTGCTGGGTGCCCTGGGGCGGGCTGGGTGCTCTGAGGGGGGCAGGCTGGGTGCCCTGAGGGGGGCAGGCTGGGTGCCCTGGGATGGGCTGGGTGCCCTGAGGAGTGCTGGGTGCCCTGAGGAGTGCTGGGTGCCCTGGGGCAGGCTGGGTTCTCTAAGGAGTGCTGGGTGCCCTGGGGCGGGCTGGGTGCCCTGGGGCGGACTGGGTGCCCTGAGGAGGGCTGGGTGCCCTGAGGAGGGCTGGGTGCCCTGAGGAGTGCTGGGTGCTCTGAGGTGGGCTGGGTGCCCTGAGGTGGGCTGGGTGCCCTGAGGAGGGCTGGGTGCCCTGGGGCGGACTGGGTGCCCTGAGGAGTGCTGGGTGCTCTGAGGTGGGCTGGGTGCCCTGAGGTGGGCTGGGTGCCCTGAGGTGGGCTGGGTGCCCTGAGGGGGGCAGGCTGGGTGCCCTGGGGAGGGCTGGGTGCCCTGGGGAGGGCTGGGTGCCCTGAGGGGGCAGGCTGGGTGCCCTGGGGAGGGCTGGGTGCCCTGGTGCGGGCTGGGTGCCCTGAGGTGGGCGGGCTGGGTGCCCTGGGGAGGGCTGGGTGCCCTGAGGGGGCAGAGGCACCCCGAGGCTGCTGACCAGCAGGGACACCACGGTGCTGGAGTAGTAGGCCAGGTCCTCGATGATCTCGGTGCGCCGGTTGGCGCCGATGCGCAGCGAGCGGCTGTGCACCTCCTCGGGCAGCACCGTCAGGATCTCCAGCAGGAACGGCAGCGACGTCACGTCATTGCTGTACCTGCCACAGGGACAGGGACAGGGACAGACACCTCAGCGCTGGGGAACAGCACACACAGGGCTGCAGGCCACCCCGGACCACGGCAGGGCTCCAAGGGCCCTTCCCACCCCACGGAGTCAGCACCAGTCCTGCTCACGGACAGGCAGTGCCCAGCCACAGCCCTGCCCACAGGAGCCTCCAGGGTGGCTCAGCCCACATTTCCAGCAGAGCAGTGCCAGAAGCTTTCCCAGCCCTGGAGCCCAGGTGCCACTGCCCGGACCAATCCCACCCCTCCTGTCGCCAATGGACTCAGGGTGGTGGCAGCCCAGGGGCTGCTGCTGTCACTGTGCAGCAGCGTGTGGCATCCTGTGGGGACATCTGGGGACATCCAGCAGTGGCTGGCTCCAGCCCCACTGCTCCATCCCACAGCACAGACACAGCTGAGGGGAGAGGGATTGTCCCTAACAAAACAGGGATGAGGAAAAGCGCTGAGTGCTGGGCTGGGAGCAGGGAAGCGTGCATGGCACACAGCCCCTCCTGCCACCACCCAGGGCAGCTGAAATCAGCCATCAGGAGAGAAAACCTTCCCTGTCCTGCACCATGCCTGCCTGACACAGCCACAGAGCAGTCGCCAGGCCAGAGGCAGCAACAGTCACTCACTTCTCCACCAGTGTCTGCACACAGCCCTTCCACGAAGCCATCTGCAGGGCAAGGTCAGCTATGGCCAGAGCGAGCTGCAAGGGAATGCAAACACAGGGATCAGTGGGGAGTGCTGGGATGTGCCCACAGACAGGGCTGGCAGGCAGCTCTGGAAGCCACCCCAGTGTCCCTGCCAGCAGGTCACTCAGGAATCATTCCCAACACAGCCCACGGGCAGGAACTCCAGGATCCATCTGCCCCATCCTGCCCGGGCACAATCCCTGCAGGAACCCCGGCTGCCCCCAGGGCTGGCACCCCCTGCCACAGCACCCAGGGGCTGCAGGAGCACCCTGCCTCAGCCCGTGGGTGTCAGGCCCCCAGGGCCACAGGAACACAGGGACACTGGGAATGCAGGGTGCAGGGAAATCCCCCTGAGCACCAGAGCACTGCTAGGGTTGGTCTCCATGGCAGGGCACAGGAGAACCCCTGCTCCTCCTGTCCAAACAGCAAACGAGGACCAAGTAATGAATGCAACTAAAGGAACCAAGTGATGGAGGAGGGAACACAATCTTGTGCCAGGCCAGGAGCAGGGACCAGCCTTCCCTGCTTTCCAGCCCCGGGACAGTGGTGCCAGAGTGAGTGCCAGCAGCAGGACACAGAGGGAGCAGCTCCATCCCCCTGCCATCACCAACCTGTGTGACAATGACCGGGGACAGGTCCTTCAAGTTCTGGATGTGGGACAGCAAAGAGTCCCGGAGTGAGGCGTGGGAATCCGTGGGGAGCTCATAGAATGAAGTTTGGATCTTCATCTTCATGGTCTGTGCTGCGAAGTAGCAGGACTCCACATCCTGGTGGATCTGCAGCAGCTGGTCCGAGATCTCCCAGGCATGGACCTGTGGGAACACCAGGCTGTGCTCAGTGGGCAGGGCTGGGGTCAGGCTGCTGCAGAGAGCCCAAACTCCCAATGGACACAGCCCTGCCCTGCCTGTGAGTCCAGACAGGGCCCGGAGCTGCTGCAGGGCTGGAGCTCCTCAGCTCCCAGGGAGCCAGGCTGGCTCCAGCCTGGGGTGCCCAGCCTGGAGAGAGAAAGGGTCCAGGGAGAGCTCAGAGCCCCTGGCAGGGCCTGCAGGGGCTCCAGGAGAGCTGCAGAGGGACTGGGGACAAGGCCTGCAGGGACAGCAGCCAGGGAATGGCTCCCAGTGCCAGAGGGCAGCCATGGATGGGATCTTGGCAATGAGGAATTCCTGGCTGGGCTGGGGTCACCAGGCCCACCTGAGGCCCCCACCAGGACTCCAGAGGTGAACAGGGACGTGCCTGAGAGCTGGAGGGGAGCCAGGCAGGAGCCCACGGCCTGCCCAGCCTTGGGGCAGCTCCAGCCAGTGCCAGGCTGCTCTGAACCCAGAGGCTGGGCCCTGAGTGTGGCACTGGGGACTGGAGAGCCAGGGAACACCAGGAGACCCCAGAGCCCCCTGGCTGGGCTGGGGACTGGGAACAGACCCCCTACATCCCACAGTCACTGAGGGTGGAAAAGACCTTCAAGACCATCGAGTCCAAGCTGTGCCCCATTGCCACCCTGTCCCCATCCCACAGCACTGAGTGCCATCCAGTCCTTCCTCCTTGGAGACCTCCAAACCTCCCTGGCCAGCATTGGCTAAAAATCCCAAATCCAGCTGTGGAAAACCTGGAAGAAAGCTTGAGCCAATTCCATGAGCTTCAGCCATTGTCTCTGGCAGCCTTTGGGCCACAGGACTTCCCTGAGCTCAATGCAGAGTGAAATAAAACCTCAGCATCCCCAAAGCCCAGCTCTGGCCCCCATTCCAGCCTCACTACTGAAGGCAGTTCCATCACAGCCCTGGGCCAGTCCCTCCAACAGCCAAGCAGCCCCTGGTAACAAACAACACTGCCTGCCACCCCGGGTCCAGCTGTGCTCAGCCTGGAACACAAAACAATTCCCTCCCAAAGCTCTCCCCAGGACAGCAGGACAGCCGTGCCCAGAGCTGTGCCCACTCTGCATGGACACAGGGCAGGCACAGGAGATGCTCCCAAAGCCACCAAGGGCACAGGGATAGTCCAGCTGGGAGCCCAGCTCAGCAAAGAGCACCATTATCAATGGGCTGTGAGCACCAATGACTGCAAGGAGCTGTTTCTATGCCTGAACCTCCTCATGGCACATTCAGGAATTCTACAAAGCCAGAGGATTTCTGTCCCAGAAAGCACTTCCTGAGCCCCCACTGAAACCCAAACCAACCTCCCCTCACTCCACAGCAGAGCCCCAACACTCAGCTCACAGCCATGGACCCACAGGGAGCATCCCAAACCCCAACACTCAGCTCACAGCCATGGACCCACACAGAACACCCCAAGCTCACACCAGAGCCCCAACACTCAGCTCACAGCCATGGACCCACAGGGAGCATCCCAAACCCCAACACTCAGCTCACAGCCATGGACCCACAGGGAACACCCCAACCTCCACAGCAGAGCCCCAACACTCAGCTCACAGCCATGGACCCACATGGAACATCCCAAACCCCAACACTCAGCCCACAGCCATGGACCCACACAGAACATCCCAAACCCCAACACTCAGCTCACAGCCATGGACCCACACAGAACATCCCAAACCCCAACACTCAGCTCACAGCCATGGACCCACACAGAACACCCCAAGCTCACACCAGAGCCCCAACACTCAGCTCACAGCCATGGACCCACACAGAAGTTGTCCCAGGGCTCTGCTCCAGACACAGGATGCAAACTCCAGCCATGAAGCTGGGGAAGCTGGGACAAGGCCAGCCCCACACTGGGAACAGCTCCTGTGCCTGAGAAGCCCAGCTAGCCTGCAGTCAGCCCTCACACAGCTCCCAGCTCTGGTTTCTAGGTCAGCCTGCAGCGAGCTCCCAGGGCTGGGCAGGCTCAGGGCTGCCCCACCACATCCAGCCCCGTTTCCCAGGACAGCCAGCAGGGAAGGGAGAACGGGGCTGCTGGGGCAGCTGAGGGACAAACCTGAGCCCCAGGGCCCACCAGACCCAAACCTGAGCCCCACAGCCTGCCAGGGATCCCAGGGATGGGAACTGTGGGCATCCCACTCAGCTTCGGGGGTCCCCAGGGCCAAACCTGAACCCCCCAGAGGGACCCAGGCACCCAAACTCAGCTCCAGGCTTTGCCCTCTCATCCCCACGGTGGGAAGGATCCCACAGATACAACTGCAGAAAGCTTCACCCCACACAGGATAACACCACACCCCTTCAGAGGGCTGCAAGTGTCTGCCCTGCTGTTCTTTGCCCACCCTTTTATGCCCTCATGTTCATGCAGTGCACCTGTGTGCCCTCTGCTCCCTGGGTGGTGCTCAGCTCACCTGGGCACCCCATGGCTGCCAGTGCTGCCAGTGCTGCTCACCTGGGCACCCCATGGCTGCCAGTGCTGCTCACCTGGGCACCCCATGGCTCAGTGCTGCTCACCTGGGCACCCCATGGCTGTCAGTGCTGCTCACCTGGGCACCCCATGGCTGCCAGTGCTGCTCACCTGGGCACCCCATGGCTGTCAGTGCTGCTCACCTGGGCACCCCATGGCTCAGTGCTGCTCACCTGGGCACCCCATGGCTGTCAGTGCTGTCAGTGCTGCTCACCTGGGCACCCCATGGCTGCCAGTGCTGCTCACCTGGGTACCCCATGGCTCAGTGCTGCTCACCTGGGCACCCCATGGCTGTCAGTGCTGCTCACCTGGGCACCCCATGGCTCAGTGCTGCTCACCTGGGCACCCCATGGCTCAGTGCTGCTCACCTGGGCACCCTATGGCTGTCAGTGCTGCTCACCTGGGCACCCCATGGCTCAGTGCTGCTCACCTGCTTCTCCCAGCTGTGCCACTGGGGATGGGCTGGGGCCTCACCTCAAACTTTGTGCCTACAAGTGCCCAAGGCCGGGCTGGGCACTGGGGCTGGAGCACCTGGCACAGTGGGAGGTGTCCCTGCCATGGCAGGGGTGGCACTGCAGGGGCTCTGGGGTCCCTTCCCACTCCAACCATTCCAGGATCTCCTGACTGCAACCCCAGAAGGGCAGAAACCAGCAGGAACCCCACCCTGAGAGCTCGTCCCAGCACAGGCACAGGTGGCAGGGCTGGGTGCTCTGGAAGGGGCACAGCAGCAAACAGCCCCGGGCAGGTGGCACTGCAGGGACACAGCCTGGCACAGAGGGGATCCCAGCAAACATCCCTTGGGGGGTTAATCCCAGTGCCCCCATCCAGAGCAGGCACGGGGACACCTGAGGGACAGACAGCGAGTGCCCAGCCAGGGCCACCAGTGCCACCAGTGCCACCAAGCTGGGAAAGGTCCCAGTGGAGCATCCCATGCCAGGCCATGCCAGGGAGCCCCTGCCAGGGCTGGGATAGCTCAGCAGCCCCGAGGAGAGGAAGGTGCTGGATGGAACCAGGCTGGGCCTGGGACACTTGGGAATACCTGGGATTCCTTCTGGAGCAGCACACAGAGCTCAGAGAGGAGCAGGGAACACCCAACAAAAGGGGAGAAGCAGGAGTGCTGTGTTAGTGACAGCACTGTTACTGCTGATTTTATGATTATTATTATTATTATTATTGCTGTATTAGCACCACCATTCTATCAGAAACAGCCTGTGAAACTGGAGCAGAGAGCCCAGGACTCCCAGGTACTTGGGATTACAGATTAGTCCCCAAAATCCCAAACTGTCCTGGGGATGGGGCAGCCTGAGCTGGGCACACCCTTTACCCAGCAGCAATCCTGGGGGTCTCCCCCAGGCAGCCCCCGGCCCTCCTGGGTCACCCCAGGTGTGGGGGGCCCTGCACAGGGGCTCTGGGGTCCCACCCAGGTTTGGGGCAGCCTGGCACAGGACCCAGCCCTGGAATGGGAACCTCCCTCCTGCAGCTGCCCCTGCCAGGGGGAAATGGGGGCAGCAGCAGCAGCAGAGCCCCCAGACCCAGCTCTGCACATTCCCAGTGGGAACTGCAAGGTGGCTGCAGCGCTGCAGGGCATCCAGGGGAAATGGGGAACACAGAGTTTGTGGGAGTGGCAGGAAGGGCCCGAGCTGCTCCGGGGGGAGCTGGGACAGCCAGGGCAGGGAGGGGCAGGACACGGCCCCGCCCCGGCCCCGGGGCACGGGATCAGCCCCGCTGCTGGGGAGGGCCCGGGGACAGGGGACAGCACGGAGGGGACAGCACGGAGGGGACAGCACGGAGGGGACACTGCCTGGCTCCGGGACGGGAACATCCACCCCGAGGGTGGGGGGACAAAGCGGCTCCAGCAGGACCAGATGAGGCCACAAAACACCGACCAACACCCCAGACTCGGGGGACGTTGTGTCCTGAGGGCTCTGGGGGCTGAAGCAGCCCTTGGCTCCATCCCCTCACCGGCGGCTCTCTCGCCCCGGCCGGCAGGAAAAGCCCAAATTTCCCTCCGGGAGCCAATTCCTCCCTCCCAACTCCCTCAGGACTGTGCCAAACGTCCCAGTCCCTTTTCCTTGTGTTAATCACGGAACCAGGGAATGATCTGGGTGGGAAAGGACCGCAAACCATCTCCAGTGCCACCCCTGCCATGGCAGGGACACCTCCCACTGTCCCAGGTGCTCCAGCCCCAGTGCCCAGCCTGGCCTTGGGCACTGCAGGGATCAGGGGCAGCCCCAGCTGCTCTGGCAATTGCAGCCCAGCCAGGAATTCCTCATTGCCAAGATCCCATCCATGGCTGCCCTCTGGCACTGGGAGCCATTCCCTGCGTGCTGTCCCTGCAGGCCTTGTCCAAAGTCTCTCTCCAGAGCGCTCCCAGGGATGGGGCAGCCACAGAGCAGCAGCGGTGCAGAGGCTCCCCGAGGCCGCCGAGGGGCCGCCGTTCCCTGCCCCGCCCCACCCCGGATGCGGCCCGAGGCCTCCCCGCGAGCCCGGGCCCGGTACCCGCCGCCCGCGGCTCTCACCGAGCGCTGCAGTTCGCCCAGCCAGCAGCTCGCCCGCTCCTTGCCGCTGGGGTCGGGGTCGTGGTAGAGCGCCTGCACGGCCTGCTGGACGAGCTGCAGGCTGGGCCGGCCCGGCCCGCGCTCCATGGCCGGTCCCTCAGCGCCGCCCGCCCGCCGCCATCGCCGCTCCGCCGCACCGGGCCGGCCCCCGGAAACGCGCCCGCGCGCCTTCCGTTCCGCGTCCTTCCGTTCCGCCGGCCTCCCTCGCCGCTGCCCGCTCCGCCCCGTTCCGCCTCTCCCATCTCATGCATCCCATCCCATCCCGACCCGTCCCGTTCATCCTATCCCATTCCATTCCATCGCATCCCGTCCCGTCCTCTCCCATCCCGCCACGGTTTGTCCCACCGCCCCCCCTCCGCGCCCTGCCCGGAACGGGCTTCCGGCGGTGCGGCGGCCAAATGTGTCCGGGCGCACGCGGCGCGGCGGGAAGGGTCTGGGACCCCCCCTCAGACCGGAGTGTGGGGTCCCGGTACCCCCGGCCTGTCCCGGTACCCCCGGCCTGTCCCGGGGCTCCACAGACCCCCCTGAAACCGGAGTGTGGGGTCCCGGTACCCCCGGCCTGTCCCGGGGCTCCACAGACCCCCCTGAAACCGGAGTGTGGGGTCCCGGTACCCCCGGCCTGTCCCGGGGCTCCACAGACCCCCCTGAAACCGGAGTGTGGGGTCCCGGTACCCCCGGCCTGTCCCGGGACTCCACAGACCCCCCTGAAACCGGAGTGTGGGGTCCCGGTACCCCCGGGGACTCCAGAGACCCCCTCAGACCGGAGTGTGGGGTCCCGGTACCCCCGGCCTGTCCCGGTACCCCCGGCCTGTCCCGGTACCCCCCGGCCTGTCCCGGGACTCCACAGACCCCCTCAGACCGGAGCGTGAGGTCCCGGTACCGCCGGGCTGTCCCGGTACCGCCGGGCTGTCCCGGTACCCCCGGCCTGTCCCGGTACCGCCGGGCTGTCCCGGTACCCCCGGCCTGTCCCGGTACCCCCGGCCTGTCCCGGGACTCCACAGACCCCCCTCAGATTGGAGCATGGGGTCCCGGTGTGAAAAACGCCAATCACTTTAAAAAAAAAAAAATTAAAAGTTTAATAGTAATAAAATGGTTATAAAAATAGCAATACAATTAGAGCAATAATAATTTGGACATGTTGAATCAGGACAATATGAGACAATAGAGACAAAGAGTTACAGACAGGCCGGGTACCTTTTCTGGGCAAAATAAGGCCGAAAAGGGACCCACGTTAACAGAGGATTAACCCTTAAAAACAATAACCTGCTGCATATTCATACAGCTCATCCATGGTGCATAAATTCCATTCAAACACAGGATTCTGGCTGGGCAGTGTCAGTTTCTTCCTCTGAATCTTAACATTACCTTTGAGGCAGGAAGAAGTTCGTTTCTTCTCATAAGAGGGCAATAAATTCTTTTTCTCTGAAAGATTCAGGTGTCCTGTGGCTGCTATCTGGTGAGAGTGCCTCATTCTTTTCTTAAAAATATCTCACTTACAGAGTTCTTATTTTAACTGCAAAAGTTACCTTTTAACTACGAGACTACATTTGTCATACTATTACAATGTTAATACAACACTACCAATCAGTACATCAAAAAACACACAGTAAAAATCTGCCTGGAGCCATGCACTGTGAATTTTCACAACGGTGCCCCTGGCCTGTCCCGGGGGTCCCACTGTCCCAGCCCCCCCGAGGGCTCCCCCTGTGAAAAATGTGTATTTTATCATTGGCTTTTGGCAAATATTAAAATGAATATTGTATGTGTTGTGTTAGAAAGTAGTGCTGTATCAATTCTCTTAAGTAGTGTGGTAAATATCGGTTTAGGTTATAACAAAATGTTAAAATAGAAACGATGCTGTGTAAGATACTGCTTTTCTAAAGAAAGGACTCGCACTGAGATAGCAGCCACAGGACACCTGAATCTTTCAGAGAAAGAGAATTTATTGCCCCATTAACAGGAGTAATTAACTTCTTCCTGCCTCCTCACGCCTGAAAACTCCGTCAGGATTCAGAGGAAGCAGCTGACAGTGCCCAGCCAGAATCCTGAGTTTGAATGGAATTGATGCACCATGGATGAGGTGTATGAATATGCAACAGGCCATTGCTTTTAAGGGTTAATCCTCTGTTAACGTGGGGCCTTTTTTGGGTTTATGCTGCCCAGAAAAGGTACCCGGACTGTCCACAACTCCTTGTTTTTATTGTGTCACACTGTCCTAATCTCAATTGTTCAAATTATTATTACTCTAACTGTATTACTATTTTTATAACCATTTTATTACTATTAAACTTTTAACATTTTAAAAACAGGTGATTGGCGTTTTTCACAGGTCTGTACCCACGGGAGCCTCAGGAGGGACAGGGTGACATTGGCCAAGGGACAGAGTGACATCGGCCGAGGGACAGAGTGACATCAGCCGAGGGACAGGGTGACATCAGCCGAGGGACAGGGTGACATCGGCCGAGGGACAGAGTGACATTGGCCAAGGGACAGAGTGACATCAGCTGAGGGACAGAGTGACATCGGCCGAGGGACAGAGTGACATCGGCCGAGGGACTGCTCCCCCCGAGCTGGACAGGGACAGGGAATTGTCCCCAAACCCTGTGCCAGCCCCAGCTGGCAGTGATGGGCACATCCCGGGGGGCTCCAACACGGCTGCAGGAGGGGTGGGCACATGAGAGGGGGCTCTGGCTGGCCCCCAACGTCTGGTGAGAAAACTCCAGCTGCAGCTGCGGTGGGATTTTGGGATGGGGGGTTCCCTGGAGCCCTGATCCCACCTTGTTCCTCGCCTCAATCAATGTGATTTTGGGGTGGGGGGTTCCCTGGAGCCCTGATCCCACCTTGTTCCTCATGTGATTTTGGGATGGGGGTTCCCTGGAGCCCTGATCCCACCTTGTTCTTCAGTTGCTGGTTTGGTGACAAGTCTGGAGTCTACCCCAATGTGTCGGCAGGCAGGGGAACTGGATTGAGAAGGACTTTGGGGGAAAACTCCTTTACTTTCCTTTCCCTCACAGTCACAGTTGAGCAGTGCTGAGGTGGCTGCTGAGGCCAGCGGTGCTGGCTCCCTGTGCCCAGTCTGGCACAGCCCCCTGTCACCTCGGGTGGTGCCCATGGCAGGGGTGGGACAAGGCCTCTCCTGCTCTGTCCCAGCTCAGCCCCGTGTGACACTCCGTGCTCAGTCCCTCTGCAATTGCGATTTCCCGGGTGGGGCACGGGCCAGGTCACCCGTGGGATGCTGGGTTGGGTGCTCAGCACAACAATCGTGCTGGGCTCGCCCTGGGCAGGGGCACTCTCTGCTCAGCTCCCGGGGATGGAGCTCGGAGCGTTCCGGTGCCCCAGGGCACGGGTTTGGCCGGCAGGAAGGAGCCCTGGTAATTAACAGCCAGCCTGGTCATCACACGGCACAAACAAGTAATTAACCACTAATCACAAATGGAAATGATGGTTTTGATAGCCTGGAGCTCTGGCCCGCGATGCTGGGTGTCAGTGACAGCAAAGGCCAAGGATGCAGGAGTGGAGCTGGTCTGCACCTCGGGCAGCTCCCAGGAGGGTGGTCAGGGCACACCGTCCAGCAGTGCCATCCTCCCCTCCGGGTGAGTCCAGTCAAGCCATTAACGAGGTTTGGCTGCTCTGCCAGCCCACAGCACCCATGTGGGCAGTACCACCATGGCTACAAGCAAAGCTGGTGGCCCAGCCTCTCCAAGGGCAGGTGACACTGCCCTGGTGGCACCGAGGGCCCAGGATCCCGAGCTGTGGTGGGCAGGGCCACACTGTGTCCTGGGCCCTGTGTGCCAGCCTGAGCCCCGAGCCCTGTGCCCTCTGTGCCAGCCTGAACCCCGAGCCCTGCGCCCTCTGTGCCAGCCTGAGCCCTGAGCCCTGCACCCTCTGTGCCAGCCTGAGCCCTGCGCCCTCTGTGCCAGCCTGAGCCCTGCGCCCTCTGTGCCAGCCTGAACCCCGAGCCCTGTGCCCTCTGTGCCAGCCTGAGCCCTGCGCCCTCTGTGCCAGCCTGAGCCCTGCGCCCTCTGTGCCAGCCTGAACCCCGAGCCCTGCGCCCTCTGTGCCAGCCTGAGCCCTGTGCCCTCTGTGCCAGCCTGAGCCCTGCACCCTCTGTGCCAGCCTGAACCCCGAGCCCTGCACCCTCTGTGCCAGCCTGAGCCCTGAGCCCTGCGCCCTCTGTGCCAGCCTGAGCCCTGCGCCCTCTGTGCCAGCCTGAGCCCCGAGCCCTGCACCCTCAGCTTCCTAAAGGTGAGGAGCACAGGGAGTCTGCTGGCCTGGACGTGTTTGTGACCTGATCAATGTGTCCTGGTCACAGTGTCCTGGGCAGCCTGTCCTGCTCAGAGTGTCCTGGTCACAGTGTCCTGGGCAGTGTGTCCTGCTCAGAGTGTCCTGGTCACAGTGTCCTGGGCAGCCTGTCCTGCTCAGAGTGTCATGGTCAGTGTGTCCTGGGCAGCCTGTCCTGCTCAGAGTGTCATGGGCAGTGTGTCCTGGTCACAGTGTCCTGGGCAGTGTGTCCTGCTCAGAGTGTCCTGGTCACAGTGTCCTGGGCAGCCTGTCCTGCTCAGAGTGTCATGGGCAGTGTGTCCTGGGCAGCCTGTCCTGCTCAGAGTGTCCTGGTCACAGTGTCCTGGGCAGTCTGTCCTGCTCAGAGTGTCATGGGCAGCGTGTCCTGGGCAGCCTGTCCTGCTCAGAGTGTCATGGGCAGCGTGTCCTGGGCAGTCTGTCCTGCTCAGAGTGTCATGGGCAGTGTGTCCTGGGCAGTCTGTCCCTACCAATGCCACCTGCTGGCTTCCCACTACCAAGCCGGAGCAGATGAGAGTTGGGTCTGTGCCTGTGTCTGTGCCTGGCTCTGTGCCCAGTCTGTGCCCAGCTTTGTGCCCGGGTCTGTGCCCGGTCTATGCCTGTCTCTGTGCCCAGGTCTGTGCCCTGGTTTGTACCCTGGTCTGTGCCTGGATCTGTACCCAGCTCTGTGCCCGGTCTGTGCCCGGTCTATGCCTGTCTCTGTGCCCAGGTCTGTGCCCTGGTTTGTACCCTGGTCTGTGCCTGGATCTGTACCCAGCTCTGTGCCCGGGTCTGTGCCCGGGTCTGTGCCTGGATCTGTACCCAGCTCTGTGCCCGGGTCTGTGCCCGGGTCTGTGCCTGGATCTGTACCCAGCTCTGTGCCCGGTCTGTGCCCGGTCTATGCCTGTCTCTGTGCCCAGGTCTGTGCCCTGGTTTGTACCCTGGTCTGTGCCTGGATCTGTACCCAGCTCTGTGCCCGGTCTGTGCCCGGTCTATGCCCGGCTCTGTGCCTGGGTCTGTGCCCAGCTCTGTGCCCGGGTCTGTGCCCGGTCTATGCCCAGCTTTGTGCCCAGGTCTGTGCCCGGGTCTGTGCCCGTCTCAGGCTGAGTGCAGGAGCTGCCCCGGGTGACCCCAGCACAGTTCCAGCCCAGGACAGGGATGGGGGAACAGCCCTGGGACGGGAACTCAGCACCCTGAACCTGCTCCAGGTGGGATTGCTCCCAGCAGGAACAGCAGCTCCAGCACCAGAGCAAACATGCCACCAGAGCCAGCCATGCCACCAGAGCAACCATGCCAGAGAGCCAGCCATGCCACCAGAGCCAACCATGCCACCAGAGCCAACCATGCCACCAGAGCCAACCATGCCAGAGAGCCAGCCGTGCCACCAGAGCCAACTGTTCCACCAGAGCCAGCCATCCTAGAGAGCCATCCACCCCACCAAAACCAACCATGCCACCAGAGCCAACCATGCCAGAGAGCCAGCCATGCCACCAGAGCCAACTGTTCCACCAGAGCCAACCATGCCACCAGAACCTACCATCCCAGAGAGCCAACCATGCCACCACAGCCAGCCATGCCACCAGAGCCAACCATGCCACCACAGCCAGCCATGCCACCAGAGCCAACCATCCCACCAGAGCCATCCATCCCACCAGCGCCAGCCATGCCACCAGAGCCAACCATCCCACCAGAGCCAACCATCCCACCAGCGCCAGCCATGCCACCAGAGCCAACCATGCCACCAGCGCCAGCCATGCCACCAGAGCCAACCATCCCAGAGAGCCATCCATCCCACCAGCGCCAGCCATGCCCCCGGTGCCCGAGGAGGCAGAACCGGCCCCGGATCCGGACAGGCTCCTGCTGATCTCGGTGCCGTACCAGGGCCTGGTGCAGTTCTGCAACCTGCTGAGGGATTTCCTGCAGTTCCTGAGGAGCCAGCTGGGCTGAGCGCAGCCGGAGCGGACGCGGTTCTGGCTGCAGAGCGCGGCCCCGCCCGCTCCGCTCGGGCTCGGCCGCACCGCGGGGCCCGAGGCGGCCGCAGCCCCGGGGCCGCTCCGTCCCCCCGCCCCTCCCCTGCCGCCCCCCGTGCCGCAGCCCCGGTCGTGTTCCAATAACACTGTTCGTGCTCCACACACACGGAGATGGCTCACACACCTGTGCACACACAGCTGGCTCACGCACCTGTGCACACACACACACACACACACACACACACACACACACACACACAGGTGTCTCACACACCTCTATCACTCACACAGATGTCACACACACACAAACACCTGTGTCACACACACACATATGCACACACAGGTGTCACACACAGAGGTGTCACACACACACACACCTGTGTCACACACACACACACACACACACACACAGAGGTGTCTCACACACCTGCACACACACACACACACACACACACACACACCTGCACACACAGGTGTCTCATACAGACACACACACAGGTGTCTCACACACCTGCACACACACACCTGCACACAGAGGTGTCTCACACACCTGCACACAGAGGTGTCTCACACACCTGCACACACAGGTGTCACACACAGGTATCTCACACACACACACACTCTCGCCTCATTTTCACACCCGCGCTCCCCCCCTCGGTGGCCCCCGTGTCACTTCCCCCTCCCCCAGCTCATCCTCTTTGTCCCCAAAGCCGATTATGGCGCTGGCTCAGCGGGACACGGAGCGTGCCAGGAGGGGCCACACCCGGCCAGCCTCGGGGGCCCAGGTGTGCAGGGGGTGTCACATCCCTGCCAGGTGTGCGAGGGGTGTCACACCCCTCCCAGGTGTGCAAGGGGTGTCACACCCCTCCCAGGTGTGCACAGGGGTGTCACACCTCTGCCAGGTGTGCACAGGGTGTCACATCCCTGCCAGGTGTGCACAGGGGTGTCACACCCCTGCCAGGTGTGCACAGGGTGTCACACCCCTCCCAGGTGTGCACAGGGGTGTCACATCCCTTCCAGGTGTGCAAGGGGTGTCACACCCCTGCCAGGTGTGCACAGGGAGTCACACCTCTGCCAGGTGTTCAGGGAGTGTCACACCCCTCCCAGGTGTGCAAGGGGTGTCACACCCCTCCAGGGTGTGCACAGGGTGTCACATCCCTGCCAGGTGTGCACAGGGTGTCACACCCCTCCCAGGTGTGCACAGGGTGTCACACCCCTCCAGGGTGTGCAGGGAGTGTCACACCTCTCCCTGGGCCCACACCTGTGCAGGCAGCACGGGCAGGTCATGCACAGCCCAGTGGGGCAAGCAGGGCAGGAACTGTGGGCAGGGGATGTGCCAGGTGTGCAGGGGATGTGCCAGGTGGGTAGAGGATGGCCCAGGTGGGCAGGGAACGGCCCAGGTGGGCAGGGGATGGCCCAGGTGTGCAGGGGATGTGCCAGGTGGGCCGGGGATGTGCCAGGCATGCAGGGGATGGCCCAGGTGGGCAGGGCATGGCCCAGGTGTGCAGGGGAAGCCCCAGGCACAAGCAGGTGGCAGGAGTGGTACAGGCAGGTGACAGGGGCTGCTCGCAGGCAGCACGGACAGGTGACATCTCCTGAATGGGCAGGGCAGGTGGGGATGGGGCACGCAGGTGATCCCTGGGCACGGCAGGTGGGGCAGGTGGGGCTGCGGGCAGGGCAGGAGATGCCCAGGCAGGTGCCAGCAGGGGATGCCCAGGTGTTGGAACCCTGGATGCTGAGAGCTCTGAACTGTCTGTGCTGACGGGTCCTGAGCCCCAGGAGAACACAGAACTGTACCTGAGAGCCCACCCGGTGCAAGAGAGGCAAAGACTCCACACCCAGGGGGTGCAGGAGGGAGGGTGAGACAGGTGATGCCCAGGCAGGGCAGGTGATGCAGGTGCTGCCCAGGTGGTGCCCAGGCAGTGCAGACCCTGCCCGGGTGGTGCACAGGTGGTGCCCAGGCAGGACAGGTGGTGCCCAGGTGATGCCCAGGTGGTGGCCAAGTGCTACCCAGGTGATACAGTTGGTGCCCAGGCGGTGCAGACATCACCCGGGCAGCCCCAGGTGATACAGGTGACGCCCGGGTGCTGCCCAGGTGATGCCCAGGTGATACAGATGATGCCCGTGTGCTGCCCAGGTGATGCCCAGGTGATACAGGTGATGCCCAGGTGCTGCCCAGGTGATCCCCAGGTGGTGCCCAGGTGATGCCCGGGTGCTGCCCAGGTGATGCCCAGGTGATACAGGTGGTGCCCGGGTGCTGCCCAGGCGATACAGATGATGCCCACGCGCTGCCCGGGCGGTGCAGATGATGCCCGGGTGATGCCCGGGTGCTGCCCAGGCGGTGCAGGTGCTGCCCAGATGATACAGGTGATGCCCAGGTGCTGCCCAGGAGGTGCAGGTGATGCCCACGCGCTGCCCAGGCGGTGCAGGTGATGCCCGGGTAATGCCCGGGTGCTGCCCAGGTGCTGCCCAGGCGGTGCAGGTGATGCCCAAGTGACGCCCAGGTGATACAGGCGCTGCCCAGGCGGTGCAGACCCCGCCCGCCGGGCCCAGGCCGGGCCGGACTCGCTGCCAGGCCGCAGTCCCGGGTCAGCCCCGCAGTCCCGGGTCAGCCCCGCCCCCGGCGCGGCCCCGCCCGGTCCCGCCCCCGCCCCCCCCCGTGCCGCCGGGCCGGGGCAGCAGCGCCGGGGGCGGCGGCGCCGGGCAGGTACGGGGGGGCGGGGGCCGGGGGGGCCGGGGGCTGCGGGCAGGGCACGGGGGGGGGCCGCGGTCCCCGGGAGGGGGTCCCGGGCTGGGGGGGGGTCCCGGACACGGGGGGCCCTGCCGGGGGCGGCACGCGGGCGGGGGACACCGGGGAGCGCACGGTGGGAACGGGAACCCCCCGACCCCTCCTGTGCCCCAGCGGGGACGGGGTCCCGGGGAGCAGCACGGGCACCGCGCACCGCGGGGCCGGGGGGGCAGACGGGGAGCGCCCCCCCTTCCCCCGCCCTCATTAATTACCTGCCGCTAATTGGGGGGGGGCGCCATATGGCTGCCACTGCCGAGCGCGGGCAGCGCCGGGGGTCCCCTGCAGACCCCGGGCTGGGGACCCGCGCGGCGCGGGGAGGGGGCGGCACGAGCGGGGCTGGTCAGGGGGACACGGGGGGGACACGGAGGGGACGCGGCTGTCCCACGGGCGAGGTGCCGGCCCGGCCCTGCCGGTGAGACCCTCGGCCGGGGACAGGGACACCCTGGGGACACGCACCGGGGACAGGGACAGCGCCTGGGGTCTGGGGACACGGGTGGGTGACACGGGCAGGGACAGCCGAGCACGAGAGGGGAAGGGGAGCCCGGAGCGGTGACAGCGCTGGGGACCCCAGGAGAGGGCGGGGGGACAGGGATGAGGACACGGGCACAGGGAAAGGGGACCCCGGGGCGGTGTCCGCGCTGTCGCCGGGGCTGTCCGGGCGGGGGACACTGCGGAGGGCCGGGGGTGGCAGCCCCGCTCCTCCCTCCCCCGCAGGCGCCCCCCGAGGTCCCCGTGTCCCCATGGCGGCCGCGTCCTGCCCGGCGCTCCTGGCCGCCTGCCTGGCGCTGCACCTGGCCACAGGTGAGCTCTGGGGACACCTGGGGGACACCGCGGCTGGGAGGGACCCGCTGGGGACCCTGGGGGGGACCCTGGGAGTGGCAACCGTGAGAGGCGGGACCCCAGGGCACGGGGACACAGGGGACCTGTGGGGACCCAAAGATGTCACCCGAGTGCAGGACACTGGGGCTGGTGGCCCGCCGGTGTCCTGGGGACCGAGACTCGGGGTGGGGACCCTGGGGACACACGAGAGACCACGCTGGGGGGGCAGGGAGGGGGGCTCGGCCGCTGGGGACACGGCGGGACCGAGGGGGCGGTGGCGATGCTGGGGACATGGGGACCCTGGGGCGGGGACACGAGGGACCCTGGGCGGGTCAGCAGGGCCCGGGCAGGGCAGGACCTGGAGAAGGGACCGGGGGGGGACACGGGGACCCCCGGGGCCATCCCCCCACGGACACCGTGTGCCCCCCCGGCAGCGCGGGGCGACGGCTGCAGCGGCTTCGGGAACCTGTTCACGGAGATCGCGGAGAACAGCGCGCACGGCAGCCTGGTGGCGCGGCTGCCCCCGCCGGGGGACGCGGGGGGCGCGGGGGGCGGCGCCGGCCTCCAGCTCTGCCTGGTGGGCGCCGACGCCGCCTGGTTCTACCTGGACGGGCGCAGCGTGCGGCTCAACGTGTCCGCAGGGCGGGCGCTGGACCGCGAGGTGACACCGCGGGGACACCCCGGGCCCTGTCCCGCGCCAGCCGTCCTGTGTCTGTCGGGTGTCTGTCCGTGTCTGTCCTGTGCCCATCCTGTGTCTGTCCGTGTCTGTCCTGTGTCTGTCGGGTGTCTGTCCGTGTCTGTCCGTGCCCGTCCTGTGCCCGTCGGGTGTCTGTCCATGTCTGTCCGTGCCCGTCCTGTGCCCGTCCTGTGTCTGTCCGTGTCCGTCCTGTGTCTGTCGGGTGTCTGTCCGTGCCCGTCCTGTGTCTGTCGGGTGTCTGTCCGTGTCCATCCTGTGCCTGTCGGGTGTCTGTCCATGCCCGTCCTGTGCCCGTCCTGTGTCTGCTGTCTGTCCTGAATCCACCCCTGTCCATCCCGTGTCCATCCTCCACCCACCCGTGTCCATCTACCTCCACCATCCATCCCCCTGTCCTGCATCCCTGTGTGTCCATCCTCCATTCATCTCTTGTCCATCTGTCCATCCTGCATCCTTCTGTGTCCATCCTCCATTCATCCTGTGCCCATCCTGTGCCCATCTGTCCATCCTGCATCCTTCCATGTCCACCCTCAATTCGTCCTCTGTCCATTCTCTGTCCATCCCTCCCTCACCCGTGCCCATCCTGTGTCTGTCATCCATCCTCCATCTATCCTGGGTCCATTCATCCTCCTTCTTCTGCCCATCCTGTATCCATCCTCCATCCATCCTGTGTCCATCCCACACTCCTGTGTCCATCCCATGTCCATCCTCCATCCATCCCGTGTCCATCCCACACTCCTGTGTCCATCCCATGTCCATCCTCCATCCATCCTGTGTCCATCCCACACTCCTGTGTCCATCCCATGTCCATCCTCCATCCATCCTGTGTCCATCCCACACTCCTGTGTCCATCCCATGTCCGTCCCATGTCCATCCCACACTCATCCCGTGCCCATCCTGTGTCCATCCCATGTCCATTCCCTACTCCTCCTGTGTCCATCCTGTGTCCATCCCACACTCCTGTGCCCATCCCATGCCCATCCCATGTCCATTCCATACTCCCTTGTCCATCCCTTGTCCATCTCGTGTCCATCCCATGTCCATCCCTTCCCACTCCCTCTGTGCTGTCCATCCCTCCCCAGCCCCTCTCCCCCAGATCCTCCTGCCCCACCCCATGGGACCCTCCTGCCCCTGCCTGGGGACCCCAGCGTGTCCCCGTGGGGCAGCCCCGCTGTCCCCCCCTGTCCCCCCATGTCACCCCTGTCCCCGCAGGAGCTGGAGTCCCCGGTGCTGATGGTGGCCCTGACGTGTGCCGAGGACGGCTCCTCCCCGGTAGGGTCGCACGGGGTGGGGACCCCGGGGGGCTCTGGGGGTCCCGTGCCACCCTGGTCACTCCCTGTGCCACCCTGGTCACTCCCTGTGTCCCTCCCCACGGCCCTGGCAGGTCGAGTTCCGGATCATCGTGCAGGTCCTCAACGAGAACGACAACCGGCCCCACTTCCAGGGGGCCACTGTGCTCACCCACAACGTCAGCGAGGTGACAGGGCCACACGTGGGGACAGGGGGACACGTCCTGCACGGGGTCACGGTGGTGGGGGTGGGCACCGGGACAGGGTGCATGGGACGGGGACAGGGATGGGACAGGGATGGGACAGGGATGGGGACTGGGACAGGGATGGGACAGGGATGGGACAGGGATGGTCGGGGTCATGGGCACAGTGATGGACACGGGCACGGGGACAGAGTTTGTGCCAGGGTGGGTGCCCAGTAGGGATGGGGATGCCCAAAAGCAGGAATGGGGATGTTGGGTGTGTTGGGGGATCGCCGGTGACCCCCACGAGGCAGCTCAGGGGTGTTTGGGGGTGCGGGGTGTGTTTGGGATTCCCGGGTGTGTTTGGGGACCACAGTGGGTGTTGGGAGGGTGGGCTCAGTGCGGGGTGTCAGGGGTGGGCTCTGTGCGGGGTGTCAGGGTGGGCTCTGTGCGGGCTGTGGGCTCTGTGCGGGGTGTCAGGGTGGGCTCTGTGCGGGGTGTCAGGGTGGGCTCTGTACGGGGTGTTGGGACCGGGCTCTGTGCGGGGTGTCAGGGTGGGCTCTGTACGGGCTGTGGGCTCTGTGCGGGGTGTCAGGGTGGGCTCTGTGCGGGCTGTGGGCTCTGTGCGGGGTGTCAGGGTGGGCTCTGTGCGGGGTGTCAGGGTGGGCTCTGTGCGGGGTGTCAGGGTGGGCTCTGTACGGGGTGTTGGGACCGGGCTCTGTGCGGGGTGTCAGGGTGGGCTCTGTACGGGCTGTGGGCTCTGTGCGGGGTGTCAGGGTGGGCTCTGTGCGGGGTGTCAGGGTGGGCTCTGTGCGGGCTGTGGGTTCTGTGCGGGTGTCGGCGGCCCCGGGGGGCACTGGCGGCCCCGGGGGTGTGGCGGCCCCGCTGACCCCCGCGGGCAGCTGGCGCCGGTGCACTCGGTGGTGTTCAGCGCCCAGGCCGAGGACGCGGACGGGGACACGCTCATGTACGTCATCGAGCCGGCCTCGGTGAGCCGGGGCGGGGGCGGGGGGCGCGGGGGGGCCGGGGCCATCTGCCGGCCTGACCGACCCCCCCCAGCCCGACGCCCGCTTCTTCCGCATCGACCTCCCGAACAGCGGCCGCGTGGTGCTGGCGCGGGCGCTCGACTTCGAGAGCCGGCGGCACCTCGAGGTGGTCGTGACCGCCGTGGTGAGACCCCCGCCCGCCCCGGGACCCTCCCGCGTCTCCCGTCCCTCCCCGTGGCCGGGGGACCCTCACCCGAGGCACTCGGACATGGCAGCCCCGCCTGCGGGACCCCCGCCCACCCTCAGGACCGGGGCCCCGGGAGGACCCCGGCCCGCAGAGCCCCCGCGGAGCCCCCGCCCGCGGGTCTGGGGTCCCCGTGCCCCCCGCACGTCTCGGGGTCACGGCCGTGCCGCTGCACAGGGGGGGGTCCCCCACCCACGCCCGTCCCCGCTAATTGGGGGTGACGTGATCCCGTCACCTGCCCTCAATCCCCCTCATTTCCCTAATGGGCCACCTGCGCCCCCTCCCCCCGCCGGAGCCCCGCCCCTCACCCCCCCCGGCCCCCCCCGCACTCCCACGGCCCCCCAGGGACCCCCACTCCTGCCTGGGGCGGGGGGCTCCTGTCCCTCGGGGTCCCCTGTACACGGGGGGCCCTTTACACAGGACAGGGGTCCCTGTGCCTGTGGGGTCACCGTGCCTGTGGGGTCACCACTCAGTGGGGTCACCATGCAGTGAGGTCACCATGCAGTGGGGTCACCGTCCCTTGAGGTCCCCTTTACATGAGGGGCCCTGTCCCGTGGGGGTCCCTGCTGTGTCCCCATGCCCTGAGGGTCCCTGTGCATGTGGGGTCCTGTGCCACGGGGTCCCTGTCCCACGAGGGTCCCTGTACCTGGGGTGTCCCTGTGCCATGGGGTCCCTGTCCCTCGAGGTCCCCTTTACACGGGGGTCCCTGTACCTGGGGTGTCCCCGTGCCTGTGGGGTCCCTGTGCCCCCGTGTGCCCCCCCAGCAGGTTTTGGGGCCCCCCGCCCCGTTTTCCCGCAGGAGATGAACACCCGGGAGCGGTTCAACGCCTCGGCGCGGGTGCGGGTCAATGTGCTGGACGGGGACGATCAGTACCCCCAGTTCCTGCCCTGCGCCCCCCGCGCCCCCCACAGCCCCCCGGTGTGCACCAGCCCCGTGTACACCGCCAACGTCACCGAGGGACAGCTCCAGGTGCGACACGGGGCCCTGGGCGCGCCGCGGGGCAGGGGGGGCTCAGCCGGACCCCTCCTGTCCCCTCCTTGTCCCCAGGGCGGTCCCCTGAGCTTCAGCCCCGGCGCCGTCTATGCCGAGGACGGGGACAGGGGGCTGCGGGCGGCCATCAGCTACTCCCTGCTGGCAGGTAGGGGACACCGGGGACACGGGGGGACACGGGGGGACATGGGGGACACGGGGGGACATGGGGGACACGGGGGGACACAGAGGGACATGGGGGACACGGGGGACACGGGGGGACATGGGGGGACACGGGGGGACACGGGGGGACACGGGGGGACACGGGGGGACACGGGGGGACATGGGGGACACGGGGGACACGGGGGGACACGGGGGACACGGGGGGACACGGGGGGACACGGGGGGACACGGGGGACATGGGGTACACGGGGGGGACACGGGGGACACGGGGGACATGGGGGACACGGGGGGACACGGGGGGACACGGGGGGGACACGGGGGGACACAGAGGGACATGGGGGGACACAGAGGGACATGGGGGACACGGGGGGACACGGGGGGACACAGAGGGACATGGGGGACACGGGGGGACATGGGGGACACAGGGGGACACGGGGGGACACGGGGGGACATGGGGGACACGGGGGGACATGGGGGACACGGGGGGACGCGGCGGTCAGGGACGTGAGAGGCAGCGACACACAGACACAGCGGGACAGGGAGGTGGGGACACGGGGACACAGGTGACACAGACACAGCGGGACAGGGAGGTGGGGACACGGGGACACAGGTGACACAGACACAGCGGGACAGGGAGGTGGGGACACGGGGACACAGGTGGCACAGACACACAGACACACAGGACAGGGAGGTGGGGACACGGGGACACAGGTGGCACAGACGCGTGGGCAGGAGCACAGGGACACCACGACAGGGACACGCGTGGGCGGGACATGGGGACAGGGATGTGGTGGGTGGGGACATCGGGGGCAGAGGGGCCCATGGTGCCCGCGGTGGGTGCCAGGGCCGCCCTGCGCCCCCCAGTCCCTGGCACTGCCGGGGGTCTGTGGTGAGGGGGGGTCCCTGCCAGGGGTCCCCGTGCCGGGGGGTCCAAGTGAGCACAATCCAATTGCCAGATCCACCGGGGCAAATTGAATAACGGGATTGAGCTGGGGGGGCCTAATCCCCCCTGTGCCGCGGGGGGGTGCGCCCGGCCCCTGGGGCACCCAAGGGTGCTGCAGCACCGGAGGGGTTAAACCTCCTCCACCCTGGGGTTTAAAGAGTTAATAACGCCCTCCCTGTGCGCCCCCCTCCCTTCCAAATAAGGGGGGTCCCCCTCGCCATGGAGGTGCAGGAGTGGATGGGGGGGGACAGCAGGGTCCCCCCTCAGGGCTGCCCCGGGGGAGTTTCCCACAGTGCCCCGGGGCAGGAGGCGGGGGGGTGTCCGGGGGGTCCCGGGGGTCCCCATCTCTGCGCCCCCCCAGGCCAGGAGAGCAGCAGGTTCCACATCGACAACGTCACCGGGGCCATCACGCTGCTGCGGGCGGTGGAGAGCAGCCGGCAGACCCCCGAGATCTGCCTCAGCGTCATGGTGGGTGGGGGGCACCGGGACACGGGGGCTGGGGCGGGGGAGATGGGGGGGGCGGGGATGGGGGGCTGGGGCGGGGGAGATGGGGGGGCGGGGATGGGGGGCTGGGGCGGGGGAGATGGGGGGGGCGGGGATGGGGGGCTGGGATGGGGGGAGATGGGGGGTGGGATGGGGGGCTGGGATAGGGGGAGATGGGGGGGTGGGATGGGGGTCCCCAGGGGGATGGGGTCTCTGGGCTGGGAGTCCCCAGGGGGATGGGGTCTCTGGGATGGGGGTCCCCAGGGGGATGGGGTCTCTGGGATGGGGGTCCCCAGGGGATGGGGTCTCTGGGATGGGGGTCCCCCAGGGGGGAGGGGGTCTCTGGGATGGGGGGTCCCCAGGGTGAGGGGGTCTCTGGGATGGGGATCCCCAGGGGATGGGGTCTCTGGGATGGGGTCTCTGGGATGGGGGTCCCCAGGGGGATGGGGTCTCTGGGATGGGGTTTCTGGGATGGGGGGTCCCCAGGGGGAGGGGGTCTCTGGGATGGGGGGTCCCCAGGGGGATGGGGTCTCTGGGATGGGGTCTCTGGGATGGGGGTCCCCAGGGGGAAGGGGTCTCTGGGATGGGGGTCCCCAGGGGGAGGGCGTCTCTGGGATGGGGGGTCCCCAGGGGGATGGGGTTTCTGGGATGGGGGTCCCCAGGGGGAGGGCGTCTCTGGGATGGGGTCTCTGGGATGGGGGTCCCCAGGGGGATGGGGTCTCTGGGATGGGGGTCCCCAGGGGGATGGGGTCTCTGGGATGGGGGTCCCCAGGGGGATGGGGTTTCTGGGGATGGGGGTCCCCAGGGGGATGGGGTTTCTGGGATGGGGGTCCCCAGGGGGAGGGGGTCTCTGGGATGGGGGTCCCCAGGGGGAGGGGGTCTCTGGGATGGGGGTCCCCAGGGGGAGGGGGTCTCTGGGATGGCGGGAGCTGCCCGGGGCGCTCCGGGACCCCCCCGTGGGCGCAGGAGGCGGTGGCAGCGGGTGACCCCCGGCTGTCCCGTGTGTCCCTCCCCACCCCGTGCCCCCCCGTGCCCCCCAGGCCTCGCAGGTGAACGACCCCTCCAAGTACGCGGTGGCGCGGGCCCTGGTGCGGGTGCTGGCCCCGAACCGGCACCCGCCGCGCTTCCCCCGCGCCCGCTACCGCGCGTTCGTGCCCGCGGCCCCGCGCCGCGCCGCCCTGCTGCTCACCTTCGGCGGGCAGGTGCTCGCCCTGCGCGCGCACGACCCCGACTTCCCCGAGGTGAGCGGGCCGGGGGCACGGGCGGGTGGGGCTGCGGACAAGGTGAGAGCAGGGGCGCAGGTAGGGGAGGGCAGGGGGGCGGGGAGTGGTGCAGGTAGGGATGAAGGCAGGAATGGATGCAGGTGAGATGAAGGTGGGGAGGCAGAGAGGATGCAGGTAGGGGTCACAGGTAGGGGTCACAGGTAGGGATGCAGACAGGGGTCACATGTCGGGGTCACAGGTCGGGGTCACAGGTAGGGGTCACAGTGATGGATCACAGGTCAAGGTCAGAGGTAGGGGTCACAGGTAGGGATGCAGACAGGGGTCACAGTCAGGGGTGTTGTAGGGGTCACAGGTAGGGATGTTGCAGGGATCACAGGTAGGGATGCAGACAGGGGTCACAGGTAGGGATCACAGGTAGGGGTCACAGTCAGGGATGTTGCAGGGGTCACAGGTAGGGATCACAGGTAGGGGTCACAGGCAGGGGTCACAGGTAGGGATGCAGACAGGGGTCACAGGTAGGGATGTTGTAGGGGTCACAGTCAGGGGTGTTGCAGGGGTCACAGGTAGGGGTGTTGCAGGGGTCACAGGCAGGGGTGTTGCAGGGGTCACAGGTAGGGATGCAGACAGGGGTCACAGGCAGGGGCGTTGCAGGGGTCACAGGTAGAGGGGTGGGCAGCGATCAGGCCCCTGCCCGGGGGGATGCAGGCAGGATCTGACCCCCCCGGCCGCAGGGGGTGAATCCCCAGGTGCGCTACACCCTGAGCCACGGCGCCAACCAGAGCCAGCAGCTGTTCCAGGTGATGCCCAACGGGCTCCTGGTGGCCCAGGCGGATCAGCTGCAGCCCGGGCAGAGCTTCAGCCTGCAGGTGAGGGGGCGGCAGGGGCTGGGGGCACGGGGGGAGCTGGGGAGGACTGGGGGGCATGGGGGGGGCACGGTGGGGCTGGAGGCTGTGGGTGCCAGGGGGGCACCAAGGGCTGGGTGGTACCAGGGAGGGGACACGGGGTGGGACAGAGGGGACACTGGAGCTTGGGGACACCTCCGTGTGCCCCGTGTGTCCCCCCGGTGGCACAGCCGTGTCCCTGCGTGCCCCCCGTCCTCAGCACGTCCCCCTGTCCCCTCCCTGCCCCTTCCCCCTCAGGTGCTGGCACGGGACGAGGAATCGGGCGAGACCTCGAACACGACGGTGGAGCTGGAGGTGCTGTGGCCTGGGCAGGCAGGTACGGAGGAGGGGGACCCCCCCCAGAAACCCCCCAGGGACCCCTCTGTGACCATCCCCATACCCACGGCACTGGGACACCCCCAGGGACCCTTTACGGGGACCCCCTGCCCCACGGCACTGGGCACCCCCAGAGACCCCCTGGCCCGGTGATGGGGGTCTCCTAGAGCCCTTCTCGGTGAATGGGAACCCCCCCAGCGCTGTGTCCCCCCGGTTATGGGGTGTCCCCCAGAGCCCCTCCCGGTGAACGGGACCCCCCCCAGCACTGTGTCCCCCCAGGGATGGATTTTCCCCGAGCTCCCCACAGTGACGGGGTCCCCAGGCCGCCCCCGTAGGGTCCCCCCGGGATGGGACGTGTCCCCCCCTCCCCGCGCCCCCGGGACCCCTCGGAGCCCCCCGGGCCGTGCCGGGCTTTGTCCCCGGCTTTGTCCCCGTTGCCGTTCCCCCCTTGCTGTCCCCGTTGCTGTCTCCCCGTTGCTGTCTCCCCGTTGCTGTCCCCTTTGTTGTCCCCGTTGCTGTCCCCCCCGTTGTTGTCCCCGTTGTTGTCCCCGTTGTTGTCCCCGTTGCTGTCCCCGTTGCTGTCCCCCCGTTGCTGTCCCCGTTGCTGTCCCCCCGTTGCTGTCCCCCCGTTGCTGTCCCCGTTGTTGTCCCCCCGTTGCTGTCCCCGTTGTTGTCCCCGTTACTGTCCCCCCGTTGCTGTCCCCGTTGCTGTCCCCGTTGCTGTCCCCCCGTTGCTGTCCCCGTTGCTGTCCCCGTTGCTGTCCCCCCGTTGCTGTCCCCGTTGTTGTCCCCGTTGCTGTCCCCGTTGCTGTCCCCGTTGCTGTCCCCCCGTTGCTGTCCCCGTTGTTGTCCCCGTTGCTGTCCCCGTTGTTGTCCCCGTTGTTGTCCCCGTTGCTGTCCCCGTTGTTGTCCCCGTTGCTGTCCCCGTTGCTGTTCCCCCGTTGTTGTCCCCGTTGCTGTCCCCGTTGTTGTCCCAGTCGCTGTCCCCGTTGCTGTCCCCGTTGCTGTTCCCCCGTTGCTGTTCCCCCGTTGCTGTCCCCGTTGTTGTCCCCGTTGCTGTTCCCCCGTTGCTGTTCCCCCGTTGCTGTTCCCCCGTTGCTGTTCCCCCGTTGCTGTCCCCGTTGCTGTCCCCGTTGCTGTCCCCCCGTTTCTGACGCGTCCCCCGTGTGTCGCAGCCCCGCGGGACCCGTCGGAGCCGGTGTCGGGCCGGGCGGTGCCGGCGGGGGCGCTGGCGGGGGCGGCGGGGGCGCTGCTCCTGCTCGGGGCGCTGCTCCTGCTGGCGCTCCTGGCGCTGCGGGCGCGGCGGCGGCGGCGGCGGCAGCAGCGCACGGCGGACCGGGCGGCGCTCGCCATCGAGAAGCACCCCAACGTGGTAGGGGCCCCCCAGCCCCCAGCAGGGCACCCCTCCTGCTGCCCCGAGACCCTCCTGCCCCCCCCGAGACCCTCCTGCACCCCCCGAGACCCTCCTGCTCCCCTGAGACCCTCCTGCACCCCCGACCTGCCCCCGGAGCCCCCCGAGACCCTCCTGCTCCCCTGAGACCCTCCTGCACCCCCCGAGACCCTCCTGCTCCCCTGAGACCCTCCTGCACCCCCCGAGACCCTCCTGCACCCCCGACCTGCCCCCGGAGCCCCCAGAGCCCCCCGAGACCCTCCTGCACCCCCGACCTGCTCCCCGCTCCCCCAGAGCCCCCCGAGACCCTCCTGCACCCCCGACCTGCTCCCCGCTCCCCCAGAGCCCCCCGAGACCCTCCTGCACCCCCCGACCTGCCCCCACAGCCCCCCGAGATACTCCTGACCCCCCGGACTGCCTCCTGTCCCCCAGAGCCCCCCAAGCCCTCCCCGAACCTCCAAAGCTCCCCCAGTCACCCCCAAACCGCTCCAGACCCCCAAAGCTGCGGCACCCTCATCCCCCCCGGGTCTGGGGGGTCAGGGGAGGGGTCCCGGGCCAAGGGGGGCGCTGCGGGACCGGGGACCCTCCGCGGGGGGAAGGGATCCCCTTTTTGAGGGGCTGGGGAGGAAGGGGGGCTCTGGGTCTGGGGGGCTGTTGGATGGGGGCTCCGCTGGTCTGGGGGGGCCGTAGGAAGGCGGTTCCCAGGCCCGGGGGGGCTGGAAGGGGCTGCGGGAAGGAGGGAGCCCCCCCCGGGCCTCAGTTTCCCAGCTGACCCCCCCGTTCCCCCCACAGAGCCTGAGGTGGTTCCAGCCGGTGAGTGGGGGGCGAGGGAGGGACCCCCAAAAGCTGCTGAGGGGGGGGAGGGTCACCCTGCTCTGAGCCCCCCCACGAGGGGGATGCGGGGTCCCCTGTGCCCGGGGGTCCCATCAGGAGGGTCCCATGGGGGGTCGGGGTGCTGGGGGGTCCCATGGGGGGGGGGTCCCGTGCTGGTCCTGCCGGGGGGGTCAGGGTGACGGGAGCTCCCATGGAGGGTCCCGGGTGCTGGGGGGTCCCATGGTCGGGATTGAGGGGCGGGTGAGGGTCCCTGTGCTGGGGGGGCCCATGGGGGGGTCCCGGTGCTGGGGTGCCCGGGGGGTCCCACGGGGCGGGTTCTGTGCCAGGCAGGGCCTGGGGGTCCCACGGGGGTCCCCGGTCTGGGCAGGGTTGGGAGCGCTGGGGGACCCCGTCGGGCGGTGGGGGCTCCATGGAGGGTCCCCGCGCGGGGGGTCCCGCGGGGGTGTCGGTGCGGGGGCGCCCCCTGACCCCGGTGTCCCCCGTGTCCCCCCAGGTGCAGGCCGGCAAGTCCCCCCCGAGCCCCCCCCGGCTGTACTACCCCAACGAGGGCTACAGCGAGGTGGGCGAGGTGCCGCCCCCCCCCGCCGCCCCCCCCGCCGCCGCCGCCGCCCCCGGCCCCCCCGGCGCCCCCCAAAGCCCAGGCCAACTCCGTGGGGCTGGGGCGGCCCGCGGGGGCCGAGCCCGGGCAGGGGTCCCCGGCGGGGTCACCCCCGGCCCCCCGCGGCAGCCCCGGGCCCCCGCCCCGCGCCCCCAGCCCCGCCGAGAGCCCGGGGGCGCCCGCGGAGGGCGGGGGCAGCCCCGGGGCCGGGGGGGGGCGCCGGGGGGGGGCGCTGCCCGCGCTGGAGGAGCTGAGCGAGGAGAGCGAGGAGGCGGCGGGGGGCGACCCCCGAGCGGCGCCCCCGCTGCTGCAGCTGCTCGAGGACTCCATCGAGTGCTGAGGGGGGGCGAGCGGTCAATAAACACCTGGAACACACGGCCGGCAACTGGGATGGACTGGGGGGGACTGGGGGGAACTGGGGAGAACTGGGAGGGACTGGGAGGGACTGGGAGGGACTGGGAATGGGACTGGGATGGACTGGGGGGAACTGGGAGGGACTGGGATGGACTGGGACGGACTGGGGGGAACTGGGGGGAATGGGAGGGACTGGGAACTGGGATGAACTGGGAGGGACTGGGAGGGACTGGGATGGGACTGGGACGGACTGGGGGGAACTGGGAGGGACTGGGATGGGACTGGGACGGACTGGGGGGAGCTGGGGGGAACTGGGAGGGACTGGGATGGACTGGGAACTGGGAACTGGGAACTGGGATGGACTGGGACGGACTGGGGGGGACTGGGGGGAACTGGGGGGAACTGGGAGGGACTGGGACGGACTGGGGGGAACTGGGAGGGACTGGGAGGGACTGGGAGAGACTGGGAACTGGGAACTAGGAACTGGGGTGGACTGGGAGGGACTGGGATGGACTGGGAACTGGGGTGGACTGGGAGGGACTGGGAGGGACTGGGAATGGGACTGGGATGGACTGGGAGGGACTGGGAGGGACTGGTTGGAACTGGGAGACACTGGGGGGGTCACTGGGCTCACTGGGATGGGCTGGGATTGACTCTGGGGGTCACTGTTCGCACTGGGGGTGTCCCCGGGGGTCACTGGTCCGCACCGGGGGTGTCCCCGGGGGTCACTGTTCGCACCGGGGGTGTCCCCGGGGGTCACTGTTCGCACGGGGGTGTCCCCGGGGGTCACTGTTCGCACCGGGGGTGTCACTGCGCTGTCCCGGGGGTTGTCGCGCTCCCCCCGTCCCCGCTCGCGCTTGGGCGTTTCCCGCGCTCCCCTGGCCCCGCCCCTGCGGGCGGTGTCTCCCTGACCACGCCCCTTAAAGGCGCCGCGTCCCGTAAGCGGCGCCGCCCCGTGCGGGGGGCGTGGGTGCCCCTGGGTGCCCGTGGGTGCCCCTGCCCCGCGTGGGGAGGGTCCCGGGGGGGTGATGGGCCCGGAGTGTCCCCTGGGCGTGCCCGGGGTGCCACGAGGGCGCCGTGGGGTCCCTGCGCCCCCCGGGGGTTTGGGTGCCGCGGGGGGCCCTGGGGTGCCCCGGGGGTCCCCGAGGGTGCCCCGGGTGCCGTGGGGGTCCCCCCGGGGTGCCCCTCCCCCCCGCGTGACCCCGTGGCCGTGGGCGGCCCCCGCTAAGAGGCTTGAGCGGAGTTTGCCGCTAATCCACGCCGGGGTCACCGGCACCGCGGGTCACCTCCGGGGGTGGCACCGCGCGGCGACACCGCCACCGGCAGCGCGCGGGGTGCGGGGACAGCGGGGACACGGGGGGCACTGGGAGCGCGGCGAACGGGAGTGTACTGGGACATACTGGGACATACTGGGACATACTGGGATATACTGGGCCGTGCTGGGCGCTCTGAGAGCGCTGGGATGTACTGGTTCATACTGGGAGCGCCGTGCGCTGTAGTGGGACACACGGGCAGCTGGGTTATACTGGTTCATACTGGGTTATACTGGCTCATACTGGGATATACTGGTTCATACTGGGAGCGCTGGGCGGAGCAGCGCCGCCCCCCCATTACCTTCCTGCCCCTCCCCCGCCCCTCGCCCCCCCAAATCCCCCCTAATCCCGGCCCGTTAATCCCCGGCAGCTGCCGCGGCTGCAAATGGCCCGGGGGGGCGGGGGGGGGGCACGGGCTGCGACCCCCGAGCCCCCCGCGACCCCCGCGTGTCCCCCCCACGCGTGTCCCCTGCGCCCCTCGGGGGCTGCGAGTGCGACCCCCCCACCCCGTGGGGCGGGGGAGGGCGGAGGGGCGGCGGGGGGAGCATGAGGGGACCCCCCTGTGTGACCCCCTCTGTGTGACCCCCCCTGTGTGATGTGTGACCTCCCCCGTGACCGTGGGGAGCCCCCCGTGCCCCCCCCGCCTCAGTTTCCCGCGTGTCGCGACCGAACCCCCGCGGGGTGGGCGGGGCCCAGGGGGCGGCCCCGCCCCCCGCCCCCCCTCCCACGGCACCGGGTCCCGCCGGCAGCGGCACCCACGGACCCCCCCGGCACCGCGGGACCCCCGGGACCCCGCCATGGAAGCGCCCCCGGAGCCCCCCGAGGGCGAGGCGACCCCCGCGGGCCAGGGGGAGGGCAGGTAAGGGGGGGCACGGGGGGGGGGGAGGGCAGTGCCGGGATGGGGGGGGGCACTGCCGGGATGGGGGGGACAGTGCCGGGATTGGGGGGGGGCAGTGCCTGGATTGGGGGGGGCAGTGCCGGGATTGGGGGGGGGCAGTGCCGGGATTGGGGGGGGGGCAGTGCCGGGATTGGGGGGGGCAGTGCCGGGGGGTCCCGGGGGTCGGAGCGGAGCCGGGGAAAGGTCCGTGACAGGGGGGCAGTGTGGGGGGGTCAGTGTGGGTCAATGGGGGGGGACAGTGTGAGTCAGTGTGGGGGGGTCAGTGTGGGGGGGGTCATTGTGGGGTCAGTATGCGGGGGTCATGGTGGGGGGGTCATTGTGGGTCAGTGTGGCTCATTGTGGGTGGCTCATTGTGGGGGGGTCAGTGTGGGGGGGTCATTGTGGTTCATTGTGGGGGGGTCAGTGTGGGGGGGTCAGTGTGGGGGGGTCACTGTGGTTCATTGTGGGGGGGTCAGTGTGGGGGGGTCGCTGTGGTTCATTGTGTGGGGGTCAGTGTGGAGGGGTCGCTGTGGTTCATTGTGGGGGGGTCAGTGTGGGAGCGTCAGTGTGGGGGGGTCACTGTGGTTCATTGTGGGGGGGTCAGTGTGGAGGGGTCGCTGTGGTTCATTGTGGGGGGGTCAGTGTGGGGGTCAGTGTGGAGGGGTCGCTGTGGTTCATTGTGGGGGGGTCAGTGTGGGGGCTCCGTGCCGTGTCCGTGTCTCGGGTGGGCTCTGTTCGCCCCCCGCGGGTCCCTGCGCTGGGGGGGTCACCCGGGGACACGGGGGGGTCACCTTGGAGGGGGCGGGGAGCGCTGCCCTGGCCGGGGGGGGGCGCTGTGCCCCCCCTGCCCTGCAGTGCCCGGCCCTGCCTGCGGGGGGCGCAGTGCGGGGGGCACCGACCCCGGGAGGGCAGGGGGGGACCCCGGGCAGGGGGGGAGCGCTGAGGGAGCGGGCAGGGCACACACAGGGGGGGGCAGGGGAGGGCAGGTGAGGGCAGGTGAGGGTAGGTGAGGACAGGGCACTCAGGTGAGCACTCAGGTGCGCACACAGGGGGTCACAGGTGAGAACAGGTGCTCGATCACAGGTGCTCTCAGGAGCTCACCCAGGTGCTCGCAGGTGCTCACCCAGGTGCTCACAGGTGCTCACCCAGGTGATTTGAGGTGCTCGCAGGTGCGGCTGCTTTGCCGCCCCATCCCCCGGGGCTCGTTACGGGCGCACGAAGAGCCCCGGGGGGCGCGGGCTGTCCCCAGAGCCACCGGGCACAGGGGGACCCCGAGGGACACCCAGAGCAGAGCAGCGTCCCCCCAAAGGGGCGGCACCCCAAAAAGGGGGGGATCCAAAGGAGGGGGGCGCACCCGCACCAGAGGCATGCACCTCCAAACACGGCAGCCTCCCAAAATGAAGGATTTCCCCCCAAAACATGTTGTACCCTCAGACAGGGGCGCTCAGCGCCGCCCCCAGGGCTGCCCCGGCCCCCAGCGCGGGGGTGCCCCAGTCCCGGCGCTCGGGGTTACCCCAGTCTCGGGGCTCGGGGTTACCCCAGTCCCGGCGCTCGGGGTTACCCCAGTCCCGGCGCTCGGGGGCGCCCCAGTCCCGGCGCTCGGGGTTACCCCAGTCCCGGGGCTCGGGGGTGCCCCAGTCCCGGCGCTCGGGGTTACCCCAGTCTCGGGGCTCGGGGTTACCCCAGTCCCGGCGCTCGGGGTTACCCCAGTCCCGGGGCTCGGGGGTGCCCCTGTCCCGGCGCTCGGGGTTACCCCAGTCTCGGGGCTCGGGGGTGCCCCAGTCTCGGGGCTCGGGGGCGCCCCAGTCTCGGCGCTCGGGGTTACCCCAGTCTCGGGGCTCGGGGTTACCCCAGTCTCGGGGCTCGGGGGTGCCCCAGTCCCGGCGCTCGGTGCTGTCCCCGGACTCAGGGGGCGGGGCCGGGCGGGGCGGGGCCGAGGGCGTGGTCCCGGGGCGTGGTCCCGAGGCCCCGCCCCCGGCGGCGCTCAGCGCCATGGGCGAGGGGGAGCCCAGGTACGGGGGTTACGGGGGGTTACTGGGGGCACTGGGGGCACTGGGGGTTACTGGGGGTTACTGGGGGCACTGGGAGCCGCTGGGGCGCGCCGGGGGCACCCCGGGAGCACACGGGGGGCACAGGGGGAGGGCAGGGCTGTACTGGGGGCACTGGGAGGGACTGGGGCGGTGCTGGGGCGGGAGGGAGCGGCGGCCAGGGGACACTGGGGGGTACTGGGGGGCTGCTGGGGGGCGTGGGGCAGCAGTGGGGGGGTACTGGGGGGGTGCCGGGGGATGCGGGAGGGGCTACTGGGAGCGCTGGGGGGGTCATTGGGAGCACTGGGGGGGCACTGGGAGCGCTGGGGGGGTCCCTGGTGTCCGGTGGGGGTCCCTGGGAGCACTGGGGGGGTCGCTGGGAGCACTGGGGGGATCATTGGGAGCGTTGGGGGGGTCCCTGGGAGCGCTGGGGGCCGCTCCCGGCGCGCTGGGAGCGCTGGGCAGGCTGGGAGGGGGGGGGGGCTGCGGCGGCCAGTCACGGCCCTGGCCACGCCCACGGCCACACCCACGGCCACGCCCATGACCACGCCCTGCGCCGGGGCCGCTGCGGGAGCGCAACGCGCGGGACCCCACGGGGTCGGGACGGGACCCCCGGGACCCGCAGGGGGTCGGGACAGCCCCACGGGGATCCCTCCCGAAAACCTTCACGGGACCCCCCCGGGGACCCCCCTCAGCCCGTGACCCCCCCCATGAACCCCCCGTGATCCCCCCGAGACCGGGACCCCCCCCTCAGCCCGGCCCGGCCCGGAGCGGGTGGGGGTCCCAGTCCTGCTGTGGGGGGTCCGGGTGGGAGTCCCGGTGCGGCTCGGGGGTCCCGGCCCCGGGTGGGGGTCCCGGTGCGGTTCGGGGGTCCCGGCCCCGGGTGGGGACGGTCCCGGTGCGGCTCGGGGGTCCCGGCCCCGGGTGGGGGTCCCGGTGCGGTTCGGGGGTCCCGGCCCCGGCTGGGGGTCCCGGTGCGGTTCGGGGGTTCCGGTCATGGTGGGGGTCCCTGTCCCGGTGTGAGGGGGGGGATCCGGGGGCAGTCCCAGTCCTGCGGAGGGGGAATCTGTCCCAGTCCCGGGGGGCTCCTGCTGTGGTCGGGGGTCCCGGAGAGACCCCGGGGCTGTCCCAGCGTGGCCGTGGGAGGGGCGGGCTCGGGGTGTGCGGGTCCCGGTGCCGGCGCCGGTCCCGGTCCCGGTGCCAGTGTGTCGGGTCCGGGTCCTGGTTCCGGTGTGCTGGTCCCGGTGTGCGGGTGCCGGTGCCGGTCCCGCTGTGCCGGTGTGCGGGTCCCGGTCCCGGTGTGCCGGTGTCGGTATGCGGGTCCCGGTGTGCGGGTCCCAGTCCCGGTCTCGGTGCCGGTGCCGGTCCCGCTGTACCGGTCCCGGTGCCGGTGTCCCGGTGCCGGTGCCAGCCTGCCCCGTCCCCAGCATGGCGCAGCAGCTGATCAGCGGTGCCGGTTACGTGCCCCAGGACGGGCTCACGGCCCAGCAGCTCTTCGCCTGCGCCGACGGCCTCACCTACAAGTGCGGGTGACCCCGACCCCAAACCCCCTGACCCCCCTCGGCACCCCCTGACCCCCACAGGCACACCCGCACCCCCGGAGCCCCCCGGGGAAACCCCAACTCCCCCCATGGCAGCCCCAGGGAATCCCCACAAAGACCCCCAGGAACCCCCCAAGGACTCCCAGACCCCCCCAGGAACCCCCCGACCCCCTCTGCACCCCCACTGCCAACCCCCAGGAACCCCAGAAACCATCCAGACTCCCCCAGGAACCATCCAGACCCCCCCAGGAACCCCCAGGAACCATCCAGACCCCCCCAGGAACCATCCAGACCCCCCCAGAAACCCCTCCAGACCCCCCCAGGAACCCCCAGAAACCATCCAGACCCCCCAGGAACCCCCCAGAAACCCCTCCAGACCCCCCAGAAACCCCCTGGCCCCCCCAGCTCGCACGTTCCCCCTCCCTCGGTGCCTCCCCCAATCTCGGGTACCCCCCCGGTGGGTCTGGGTCAGTTTGGGGTCGCAGGGAGGTCCCAGCCCTGTGTCCCCCCACAGTGACTTCCTCATCCTGCCCGGCTACATCGACTTCACGGCCGACGAGGTGGTGAGTGACCCCCGGGCCCCCTGGGACCCTCCTGTGCCCCCCAAGATCCCCCTGGGCCCCCCCATGCTCTCCCCACTGATGTGCCCCCCTGGCTCAGCGCCCCCTCAGTGCCACCCCTGTGCCCCCATCCCCTTGTGGGGGTCTGGGGGATCCCTGTGGGGTCCCTGCAGGCTTTGGGGGGGGGGGGGGGGGCTCAGGATTTAGGGGTGCTCCCCTCCCCCAGGACCTGACGTCAGCGCTGACCAGAACGATCACCCTGAAAACACCTCTGGTGTCATCACCCATGGACACGGTCACCGAGGGGGACATGGCCATCGCCATGGCTGTGAGCGGGGGCACAGGGGGGACAGGGGGGACACGGTCACCGAGGGGGACATGGCCATCGCCATGGCTGTGAGCGGGGGGGACAGGGGGGACAGGGGGGACACGGTCACCGAGGGGGACATGGCCATCGCCATGGCTGTGAGCGGGGGGGACAGGGGGGACATGGGGGGGACAGGGGGGGACATGGCCATTGCCATGGCTGTGAGCGGGGGGGACAGGGGGGACACTGGGGGGACACTGGGGGACATGGCCATCGCCATGGCTGTGAGCGGGGGGGACACGGGGGACAGGGGGGACACTGGGGGGACAGGGGGGACATGGCCATCGCCATGGCTGTGAGCGGGGGGGGACAGGGGGGGACATTGAGGGGACACGGTCACCAAGGGGGACATGGCCATCGCCATGGCTGTGAGCGGGGGGGACACTGGGGGGACACTGGGGGGACGGGGGACATGGCCATCGCCATGGCTGTGAGCGGGGGCACAGGGGGGACAGGGGGGACATTGAGGGGACACGGTCACCGAGGGGGACATGGCCATCGCCATGGCTGTGAACGGGGGCACAGGGGGGACAGGGGGGACATTGAGGGGACACGGTCACCGAGGGGGACGTGGCCATCGCCATGGCTGTGAGCAGGGGGGACACGGGGGACGGGGGGGACATTGGGGGGACAGGGGGTACATTGAGGGGACATGGTCACCGAGGGGGACATGGCCATCGCCATGGCTGTGAACGGGGGGGACAGGGGGGACATGGCCATCTGGGACATGCCCAGGAACCCACGGCCCCCGTGTGCCCCCTGTGCCCCCCGTGTGCCCCCCGTGTACCCCCCGTGCCCCCCGTGCCCCCCAGCTGAACGGTGGCATCGGGATCATCCACCACAACTGCACGCCCGAGTTCCAGGCCAGCGAGGTGCGCAAGGTCAAGGTGAGCTGGGGACCCTGCGGTGGCCCCGGTGTCCCCCGGGCTGGGCTGGGCACTGCCAGCAGCATCCACGGGGGGTGTCCCCTCCCTGTGCCCTGGCCTTGTGCCCCCCGTGTCCCTGAGCCACCTGTGACCCCAGTGACACTGTCCCCCCATGTCCTTGGGCCCCCTGGGTGACAGTCCCTTGTCCCTGTGCACCTCAGTGACCTTGTCCCTTGTCCCTGAACCCCCCCGGTGACTGTCCCTTGTCCCCATGCCCCCAGTGACAGTCCCCATGTCCCCCCGGTGACTCTGTCCCTGTCCCCATGCCCCATGTGACACTGTCCCTGTCCCCATGCCCCCACTGACGCTGTCTCTGTCCCCATGTCCTCGCTGACACTGTCCCTGTCCCCGTGTCCCTGATGACACTGTCCCATATCCCCATGCCCCCGGTGACACTGTCCCTGTCCCCATGTCCTCGCTGACACTGTCCCTGTCCCCATGCCCCCGGTGACACTGTCCCTGTCCCCATGTCCTCGCTGACACTGTCCCTGTCCCCGTGTCCCCGCTGACGCTGTCCCTGTCCCCATGCCCCATGTGACTCTGTCCCTGTCCCCGTGCCCTGGGTGACACTGTCCCTGTCCCCATGCCCCTGATGACACTGTCCCATATCCCCATGCCCCCGGTGACACTGTCCCTGTCCCCGTGTCCCCGCTGGCACTGTCCCTGTCCCCGTGCCCCCAGTGACACTGTCCCTGTCCCCGTGCCCTGGGTGACACTGTCCCGTCTCCCTGGTGACTGTCCCTGTCTCCATGCCCCCAGTGACACTGTCCCTGACTGTCCCTGTCCCCGCAGCGGTTCGAGCAGGGTTTCATCCTGGAGCCGCTGGTGATGAGCCCGGCGCACACCGTGGGGGACGTGTGGGACGCCAAGGCCCGGCTCGGCTTCTCGGGGGTCCCCGTCACCCACTCGGGGCGCCTGGGGGGGCGGCTCGAGGGCATCGTCACCTCCCGCGACATCGACTTCCTGCGCGAGGGGGACAGGGCCACCCCCCTGGCACAGGTGCGCCCCTGCTGGGGACAGGGACGGGGACGGGGTGGGATCTGTGGGGTGGGATGGGGTGGGATCTGTGGGGTAGGACGGGACGGGATGGGATGGATGTAGGGCAAGGATGGATGTGGGGCAAGGATGGAGGATGTGGGGCAGGGATGGAGGATGTGCAGTGTGGGGCAGGATGGATGTGGGGCAGGATGGATGTGGGGCAGGGATGGATGTAGGGCAGGGATGGAGGATGTGGGGCAGGGATGGAGGATGTGGGGCAGGATGGGGGATGTGGGGCAGGGATGGATGTAGGGCAGGGATGGAGGATGTGAGGCAGGGATGGATGTGGGGCAGGATGGATGTAGGGCAGGATGGAGGATGTGGGGCAGGGATGAAGGGATGGATGTGGGGCAGGATGGATGTGGGGCAGGATGGATGTGGGGCAGGATGTGCAGTGTGGGGCAGGATGGGATGTGGGGCAGGATGGAGGATGTGGGGCAGGATGGATGTGGGGCAGGATGGATGTGGGGCAGGATGTGCAGTGTGGGGCAGGATGGGATGTGGGGCAGGATGGATGTGGGGCAGGGATGGAGGATGTGCATTGTGGGGCAGGATGGGATGTGGGGCAGGATGGATGTGGGGCAGGATGGGATGTGGGGCAGGATGGGATGTGGGGCAGGATGGAGGATGTGCAGTGTGGGGCAGGATGGGATGTGGGGCAGGATGGAGGATGTGGGGCAGGGATGGAGGATGTGGGGCAGGATGGAGGATGTGGGGCAGGATGGAGGATGTGCAGTGTGGGGCAGGATGGAGGATGTGGGGCAGGATGGAGGATGTGGGGCAGGGATGGAGGATGTGGGGCAGGATGGATGTGGGGCAGGATGGAGGATGTGCAGTGTGGGGCAGGATGGATGTGGGGCAGGATGGAGGATGTGCAGTGTGGGGCAGGATGGATGTGGGGCAGGATGGATGTGGGGCAGGGATGGAGGATGTGCAGTGTGGGGCAGGATGGATGTGGGGCAGGATGGAGGATGTGGGGCAGGGATGGAGGATGTGCAGTGTGGGGCAGGATGGATGTGGGGCAGGATGTGCAGTGTGGGGCAGGATGGGATGCAGGAGTTGGAGGATGCAGAGATCCGTGCACCCGTGGCGGTGGCCCTGGGCCCCCCAGTGCAGGTGACAGTGAAGGTGACAGTGACACACAGTGCAGGTGACAGTGACAGCAGCCGTGCCTGTGCTGTGCCTGTGACCGTGCCAGCGCGTGTGACAGTGACAGACAGTGATGGTGACAGTGCTGGTGGCAGTGGAGGTGACAGTGCCAGTGCTGGTGACAGTGCCGGTGCCAGGATCGGTGCCAGCCCTGGTGACGGTGACGGTGGCAGTGCCAGACAGCGCTGGTGCCAGCGCCTGTGCTGATGGCAGTGACACGTGGGTCCCTGTGTCCCCAGGTGATGACCAAGCGCAGGGACCTGGTGGTGGCCCCAGCCGGTGTCACCCTCAAAGAGGCCAATGAGATCCTGCAGCGCAGCAAGAAAGGTGCAGGGGACACCTGTCACCCCCTGGGGCACCTGTCACCCCCTGGGGACACCTGTCACCCCCTGGGGACACCTGTCACACCCTGGGGCACCTGTCACACCCTGGGGACACCTGTCACACCCTGGGGCACCTGTCACACCCTTGGGGCACCTGTCACAGCCCCTGGGGCACCTGTCACCCCCTGGGGCACCTGTCACCCCCTGGGGCACCTGTCACACCCCTGGGGCACCTGTCACAGCCCCTGAGTCCCCTGTCACACCCCCTGAGTCACCTGTCAGTCACCCCACAGGGACCCCCACAGCACCTCCCATGTGTCACCCCCGGGGGTCACCTCCACTCGGGGTCACCTCTGTGCCACCCTGGGCAGCCCATGGGGGATGTCCCCTGTTCCCTGTCCCCGTTCCCCTCACATTGTCCCCCACTGTGTCCCCAGGGCTGCTGATGGTGACCAGCACTGATGAGCTGGTGGCTGTCACCGCCCCATCTTTCAGGTCCCCTCCTCGTCCCTGGGGTCACCTCCATGTCCCTGTCCCTGGGGTCAGCCCTGTGTCCCCGTTCCTGTCCCTGGGCTCACGTCCATGTCCCCGTGCCCTCCACCCCCTGGCGACCCCACATTCCCCCCGTGTCCCCAGGGAAGAGTTGGTGGCCACCATGGCCCCGCTCTCGGGGTCCCACCTGCGCCCCCTGTCCCACGGTGTCCCCGCGGTGTCCCCGGCTCGGGTGACGGTCCCCGCTCTGTCCCGCTCTGTCCCGCTCTGTCCCGCTCTGTCCCCGCTCTGTCCCGCTCTGTCCCCACTCTGTCCCGCTCTGTCCCCGCTCTGTCCCGCTCTGTCCCTGCTCTGTCCCCGCTCTGTCCCGCTCTGTCCCCACTCTGTCCCGCTCTGTCCCCGCTCTGTCCCGCACTGTCCCCGCTCTGTCCCGCTCTGTCCCCGCTCTGTCCCCGCTCTGTCCCGCTCTGTCCCCGCTCTGTCCCGCACTGTCCCCGCTCTGTCCCGCTCTGTCCCCGCTCTGTCCCGCTCTGTCCCTGCTCTGTCCCCGCTCTGTCCCGCTCTGTCCCGCTCTGTCCCTGCTCTGTCCCCGCTCTGTCCCGCTCTGTCCCGCACTGTCCCTGCTCTGTCCCCGCACTGTCCCCGCTCTGTCCCGCACTGTCCCGCACTGTCCCCGCTCTGTCCCCGCTCTGTCCCGCACTGTCCCCGCTCTGTCCCCGCACTGTCCCGCACTGTCCCCGCTCTGTCCCCGCACTGTCCCGCACTGTCCCCGCTCTGTCCCCGCTCTGTCCCGCTCTGTCCCCGCACTGTCCCGCTCTGTCCCGCTCTGTTCCCGCTCTGTCCCCGCTCTGTCCCACTCTGTCCCCGCACTGTCCCCGCTCTGTCCCCGCTCTGTCCCCGCTCTGTCCCGCTCTGTCCCCGCACTGTCCCCGCACTGTCCCCGCACTGTCCCCGCTCTGTCCCCGCTCTGTCCCCGCTCTGTCCCGCTCTGTCCCCGCTCTGTCCCCGCTCTGTCCCGCACTGTCCCCTCTCTGTCCCGCTCTGTCCCGCTCTGTCCCCGCTCTGTCCCCGCTCTGTCCCCGTACTGTCCCGCTCTGTCCCGCACTGTCCCCGCTCTGTCCCGCTCTGTCCCGCACTGTCCCCGCTCTGTCCCCGCTCTGTCCCCGTACTGTCCCGCTCTGTCCCGCACTGTCCCCGCTCTGTCCCCGCTCTGTCCCCGTACTGTCCCGCTCTGTCCCGCACTGTCCCCGCTCTGTCCCGCTCTGTCCCGCTCTGTCCCCGCTCTGTCCCCGCTCTGTCCCCGCACTGTCCCGCTCTGTCCCGCTCTGTCCCCGCTCTGTCCCCGCTCTGTCCCCGCACTGTCCCCGCTCTGTCCCCGCTCTGTCCCCGCTCTGTCCCGCTCTGTCCCCTCTCTGTCCCCGCTCTGTCCCCTCTCTGTCCCCGCTCTGTCCCCTCTCTGTCCCCGCTCTGTCCCCGCTCTGTCCCGCACTGTCCCCGCTCTGTCCCGCTCTGTCCCCGCACTGTCCCCGCTCTGTCCCCGCTCTGTCCCCGCTCTGTCCCCGCACTGTCCCCGCTCTGTCCCCGCTCTGTCCCGCTCTGTCCCCGCTCTGTCCCCGCTCTGTCCCCGCTCTGTCCCCGCTCTGTCCCGCTCTGTCCCCTCTCTGTCCCCGCACTGTCCCCGCTCTGTCCCTGCTCTGTCCCCGCTCTGTCCCGCTCTGTCCCCGCTCTGTCCCCGCTCTGTCCCCGCACTGTCCCCGCACTGTCCCCGCTCTGTCCCGCGCTGTCCCGCTCTGTCCCCGCTCTGTCCCGCACTGTCCCCGCTCTGTCCCGCAGTGTCCCCGCTCTGTCCCGCACTGTCCCCTCTCTGTCCCCGCTCTGTCCCCGCACTGTCCCCGCACTGTCCCCTCTCTGTCCCCGCTCTGTCCCACACTGTCCCCGCTCTGTCCCGCACTGTCCCCGCACTGTCCCCGCTCTGTCCCTGCTCTGTCCCCTCTCTGTCCCCGCTCTGTCCCGCGCTGTCCCCGCGGTATCCCCGGCTCGGGTGACGTCCCCGCGCTGTCCCCGCAGGGAAGCTGCCGATCGTCAACAGCCGTGACGAGCTGGTGGCGCTGATGGCGCGCACGGACCTGAAGAAGAACCGCGAGCACCCGGCGGCCTCCAAGGACGGGCGGAAGCAGCTGCGGGTCGGGGCGGCCATCGGGACCCGCGAGGACGACAAATACCGGCTGGAGCTGCTCGTGCAGGCGGGCGCCGACCTCGTGGTGCTGGTGCGGGACCCCAGAACCGGGGCACCCCAAAACCGGGACACCCCAAACCGGGGCACCCTAAAACCCGGGGCACCCCAAAACAGGGACACCCCAAACCCCGGGGCACCCCCAAACCGCGGGGAACCCCAAAACAGGGACACCCAAAAACCGGGACACCCCAAACCGGGGCACCCCAAAACCCGGGGCACCCCAAACCGCGGGCACCCCAAACCAGGACACCCCCAAACCGCGGACACTCCCAAACCCGGGACATCCCAAAACAGGGACACCCCAAAACCGGGACACCCCAAAACCGGGACACCCCAAACCGTGGGCATCCCAAAACCGGGACACCCCAAACCTGGGACACCCCAAAACCTGCCCCCCAATCCCCCAGGACTCGTCGCAGGGGAACTCCCGGTACCAGCTGAGCATGATCCGGTACATCAAGGCCAAGTACCCCGAGCTGCAGGTGGTGGGGGGCAACGGTGAGACCCCAAACGGGGCAGGGGGGGCAACGGTGAGACCCCAAATGGGGCGGGGGGGCAACGGTGAGACCCCAAATGGGGTGGGGGGCACGGGAACGGTGAGACCCCAAACGGGACGGGGGGGGGGGGGCAATGGCGAGACCCCAAATGGGGCGGAGGGAGCAACGGTGAGACCCCAAATGGGGCGGGGGGCTGCAACTGGGGGGAGCACTGAGGAGTGGGGGTGACCCCAAAAGAGCGGGGGGGAAATGGGGGCAGATTTGGGGTGTCCCCGCAGGGGTGAGGTGGGATTTGGGTGCCATTCTGGGGTGCCCTGGGCAGTGTCGGGGTGCTGTTTTGGGGTGCCCTGGGCAGTGTCGGGGTGCCATTCCGGGGTGCCATTCCGGGGTGCCCTGGGCAGTGTCGGGGTGCCATTCCGGGGTGTCCCCGCAGTGGTCACAGCCGCCCAGGCCAAGAACCTGATCGACGCCGGGGTGGACGCGCTGCGGGTGGGGATGGGCAGCGGCTCCATCTGCATCACCCAGGAAGGTGGGTGACACCCGAGCCCACCCTGGCACCCCTGGGCACCCTGCAGTGCCCCCAGTGTGCCCTTCGGGGTGGCCCTGTACCCACTGTCCCCCTGTCCCTGTGACGGTGCCCCTGTCCCTGTGACAGTGTCCCTGTCGCTGATCCCCTGTCCCTGTGATGGTGTCCCTGTCCTCCTGTCCCTGTGACAGTGTCCCTGTCCCTGTCCCTGTCCCCCTGTCCCTGGGATGGTGTCCCTGTCCCTGTGACAGTGTCCCTGTCGCTGATCCCCTGTCCCTGTGATGGTGTCCCTGTCCCCCTGTCCCTGTGACAGTGTCCCTGTCCCCCTGTCCCTGGGATGGTGTCCCTGTCCCTGATCCCCTGTCCCTGGGATGGTGTCCCTGTCCCCTGGCACTGTTGGTCTGTAGCCGTGCCCAGGCCACGGCCATGTCCCTCACAGTGTCCCTGTCCCCATGGCAGTGTGGCCATGCCCGCAGCCATGTCCCTGACATGCCCCTGTCCCTGTCCCTGGCAGTGTGTGGCCGTGCCCAGGCCCTGGCCCTGTCCCTGGCCCTGATGTCCCTGTCCCTGATGTCCCTGATGTCCCTGTCCCTGATGTCCCTGTCCCTGTCCCTGATGTCCCTGATGTCCCTGATGTCCATGTCCCTGATGTCCCTGTCCCTGATGTCCCTGATGTCCCTGTCCCTGTCCCTGATGTCCCTGATGTCCCTGTCCCTGATGTCCCTGATGTCCCTGATGTCCCTGATGTCCCTGTCCCTGATGTCCCTGTCCCTGATGTCCCTGATGTCCCTGTCCCTGATGTCCCTGTCCCTGATGTCCCTGTCCCTGATGTCCCTGATGTCCATGTCCCTGTCCCTGATGTCCCTGTCCCTGATGTCCCTGTTCCTGTCCCTGTCCCTGATGTCCCTGTCCCTGACGTCCCTGTCCCTGTTCCTGTCCCTGTCCCTGATGTCCCTGTCCCTGATGTCCATGTCCCTGTCCCTGATATCCCTGTCCCTGATGTCCCTGTCCCTGATGTCCCTGATGTCCCTGATGTCCCTGCTGTCCCTGTCCCCGCAGTGCTGGCGTGTGGCCGTGCCCAGGCCACGGCCGTGTACCGCGTGGCCGAGTACGCGCGGCGCTTTGGCGTCCCCGTCATCGCCGACGGCGGCATCCGCAGCCCCGGGCACGCCGTGAAGGCGCTGGCACTGGGAGCCTCCACCGGTGAGCAGGGCCTGGGGGCATCGGGGGGCACAGGGGGCACCCAGAGGGGGCTCATGGCCACCCCGAGGGGATCCCCCACTGCAGCCCAGCCTGGTGTCCCCAAGGGGATCCCCCATTCCAGCCCACCCTGGTGTTCCCGAGGGGATCCCCCATTCCAGCCCAGCCTGGTGTCCCCGAGGGGATCCCCCATTCCAGCCCATCCTGGTGCCCCCGAGGGGATCCCCCATTCCAGCCCAGCCTGGTGCCCCCGAGGGGATCCCCCATTCCAGCCCATCCTGGTGCCCCCGAGGGGATCCCCCATTCCAGCCCAGCCTGGTGCCCCCGAGGGGATCCCCCATTCCAGCCCACCCTGGTGCCCCCGAGGGGATCCCCCATTCCAGCCCAGCCTGGCGATGTCCCCGCAGCCCCCAGCCCACCCTGGGGGGGTCCCACCCTCCCCACCCCCCCGCGGGGGTCCCTGACGGGGTGTCCCCCCCAGTGATGATGGGGTCGCTGCTGGCGGCCACCACGGAGGCGCCGGGCGAGTTCTTCTACTCGGAGGGCGTGCGGCTGAAGCAGTACCGGGGCATGGGCTCGCTGGACGCCATGGAGCAGGGCCGGGGCAGCCAGAAACGCTACTTCAGGTACCCGGGGGGCCGGGGGGGACACGGAGCCGCCCCCGGCCGCCCCCCAGCCCCTGTGTGTGTCCCGCAGCGAGGGCGACGCGGTGCAGGTGGCGCAGGGCGTGTCGGGCTCCGTGCGGGACAAGGGCTCCATCCACAAGTTCGTGCCGTACCTGCTGGCCGGGCTGCAGCACGGCTGCCAGGACCTGGGCGCCCGCAGCCTCTCGGCGCTCCGGTCAGTGCGGGACGGGGGTTCGGGGGGTCCGGGGGGGGTCCCGGCCGCCCAGCGAGCCCCCCGTGCCCCCCCCAGGTCCATGATGTTCGCGGGGGAGCTCAAGTTCGAGCGCAGGACGGTGGCGGCGCAGGTGGAGGGGGGCGTGCACGGGCTGCACTCGTGAGTGGGGATGGGGCTGGGGATTGGGGAGGATTGGGGGGGATTGGGGGCTTTGGGGGGCTGGGGAGGGTTTGGGAGAGCTGGAGGATTTGGGGCACATTTTGGGTGGTTAAGCGTGGGTGGAGGGGGATTGGGGGGCTGAGGGGTTTGGAGGGGGTTTTGGGGGCATTTGGGGACTGTGAGGGGTACGGGAGATGGGGGGCCTTTGGGGGGTACGGGAGGTTTTGGGGGGCTTTAGGGGGGTTTGCAGGGGGTTTTGGGGGGCCTTTGGGGTCTGTGAGAGATACAGGAGATGGGGGGATCTTGGGGTCGGGGGAGGTTTTGGGGAGCTGGGGGCTTGGGGAGACTGGGGGGGTTTGGGGGAGATTGGGGGTTTTGGTGGTCTGGAGGGATTTGGGAGAGCTGGAGGATTTGGGGCAGATTTTGGGTGGCTGAGCGTGGTTGGAGGGGGATTGGGGGGCTGAGGGGTTTGGAGGGGGTTTTGGGGGGCTTTGGGGTCTGTGAGAGATACAGGAGATGGGGGGATCTTGGGGGCCACAGGAGGTTCTGGGGGGCTGAGGAAGGCACCACCTCAGACCCCACCTGCAGGACCCCCCCAGTTGCCCCAGCAGTGTCGGGGATGGGTTTGGGGGTCCCTGTGCCCCCCTGACCCCCCTGACCTTCCCCTCCCCTGCAGCTTCACGGTTTCTGCCCTGTAAGTACCGGCTCCCCCGGGATGGGGGGCGCTGGGGGTCCCCTTTACCCCCCTTGTCCCCTCCCTGATGGGCTGGGGGCACCCCCAGTGTCCCAGCCAGGATCTGGGGTTTGGGGGTTCCCTTTCCCCCTGTGACCCCCCCCTTGTCCCCCCAGTGCCCAGAGGAGGCTGTCCTGAGGAGGGGTCCCCCCGGGCCGGCGCCCCCCGCCCGGAGCCTGCGGGGACCCCCCCGGCCCCCCGACACCGGCGCTGCTGACGGGCACCAGCAATGGGGCACCCCCGATGGGGCACCCCCGATGGGGCACCCCCGATGGGGCACCTCCAATGGGGCACCCCCGATGGGGCACCCCCAAACCCCCCGAGCACAGGGGCTGCGGGGGCCTCGGAACCCTCGCGGATCTGGGGGTGCGGGGAGCCCCCAAACCCCCCCGGGACACCTCAGGGGAGGGGGATCCCCAGGGCCCTCGCAAACGGGGGTGCAGGGACCCCCCAAAGGCCCCGGGGCACCGCGAGGCTGCGGGGACCTCCCCGGCTCCCCCGAGAGGGGGATACACGGACCCAAACCCCCCCCAATGGTGCCGGGACCCCCAAACCCCGCGGGGACCCCCAAACCCTCCCTGGCACGGAGGAGCTTGCAGGGCCGGGTCCCCCTGTCCCCCGAGTGGGGATGGGGGGACCCCCAGCCCTGCAGGGACCCCCAGCACTACAGGGACCTCCCCAGCGTCCCAGGGGACCCCACAGTGTCACATTGACCCCACAGTGTCCTCAGGGACCCCACAGTGTCCTCAGGGACCGCTCAGTGTCCCCAGGGCCCCCACAGTGTCCCGGGGACCCCACAATGTCACAGGGACCCCTCAGTGTCCCGGGGACCCCACGGGGCTGTGGCCTCCTGGTCTGGGGCACTCGCTGTGTCCAGGGGTGAATAAAGTCTTGGAGCATCGGAGCCTGGCTTGTCCCTGTCCCTGGCCCTGGCCCTGGCCCTGGCCCTGTCCCTGTCCCTGTGCCTGTCCCTGGGCTGGCCCTGTCCCTGTCGCGGTCCCTGGGCTGTCCCTGTCCATGGTCCTGTCCCTGTCCCTGCTGTTGTCCCTGGACCGGCCCTGTCCCCATCCTTGGCCCTGTCCATGGTCCTGTCCCCCGGCGTGTCCCTGTCCCTGCGGGTGCCGCGGGGACCGGGGGACACACGTGGCACCGGAAGGGCGCGTGCTGTGACACAGCGGGGTGGCAGACGCATGGCACGGGTGGCACACGCTGTCACACACACATGGGATGGGTGGCACACATGGCACGGGTGGCACACGCTGTCACACACACATGGCACGGGTGGCACACACACGGCACACATGGCACAGGTGGCACACATGGCACGGGTGGCAAAGGTCGGGACACACCTGGGACCCCCCACAGGTGGCGCCACCCTAATAGGGGGCCCCAAATGTGGGACCCTGCCAGAAGTGACCCCCCCCCAACTGTGGGACATCGCCCCCAAATTTGGGACAAACCCAAACGCAGGATGTTCCCCTCGACAAACGTGGGACCCCTCCCCTACGGGGGGCACCCCAAATGTGGGACCCCCCAAAAGTGGGACCCCCTTCAGATGTGGGACCCCCAGTGTGAGACCCCCCCCAAATCTGTGACCCCCCCCGTGCCTCCCCCCGCAGTGTGGCCCCCCCGGGATGGGGACCCCTCAGACCCGCCCCCCCCCGGCTGTGGGACCCCCCGAGCCCCCCCCGCTCCAGCCGGGCCGCGCGGCCCCGCCGGGTCCCGGAGCGGGGGGGGCGGGGGCTGGGGCGGGGGGAGCCCGGGGGGCGCGGGGGGTGGGAGGAGGAGGAGGAGGAGGAGGAGGAGGAGTGGGGGGGGGCTCGGCCCGCCCCTCCCGCCGCTGCCGCCGCCGGGGCCGGGCCGGGGCTGGAGCCGCCGCCGAGGCCGGTGGGTGCGGGGGGGATCGGGGTGCCGGCTTCGGGGGGCGCGGGGTGCCGGGTGTGGGGTGCGGGGGGTGCGCGGGGTGCGGGGGGGCCGCCGGGCGCTGCTGAGCGGGGCTGGGGCTGCGGGAGCTGGGGGGGCTGGGGGGGCTGTGCGGGTTTGGGGCGCGGGCCGTGCCCGGGGTTGGGGTCCCCGGGGGGGGGGCGCGGATCGCGGGGTGCCGGGTGCCGGGGGGGGTGAGCCGGGTTTGGGGGTGCGGGGGTTCGGGGGGCCCGGGTTTGCAGGGAGGGGGGGCCGGGTGCGGGGGCGCCCCGGGGCTGCGGGGCTGACGGGCGGGGTTCGGGGGGTTCGGGGGGTTCGGGGGGTTCGGGGGGTTCGGGGGTGCCCCCCCCAAGCGGTGCCGAGCCCCGCGCCCCCCCCCACGCCGCCCCCGCGCGCGCTGTCCCACGCACACGCGCTGGCACGCGCCGTCACGCGCGCGCACACGTGCGCACACGCACCCACGCGCGGGAAAACGGGGAGGGGGGCGCCGGGGGGGGGCACGGCCGGGGGGGGGGCGGGGAGGACCCGGGGGTGAGGGGGGGGCGCGTGGGAGCGTGGGGGGGGGGGGCGGCACAGGTGGGGGGGGCACAGGTGGGGGGGCACAGGAGGGGGGGCACAGGAGGGGGGGGCACAGGTGGGGGGGGGCACAGGTCGGGGGGCACAGGTGGGGGGGCACAGGTGGGGGGGGGCACAGGTGGGGGCGCGAGCAGGGTGCGGGGGGGGGCGCAGGGGGTGCCCCCCCCAGGCCGTTCCCGTGTCCCCCCCCCCCGGCAGTGTCCCTGTCACACGCGTGGGCCCGGCGGGAGGGGCGGGCGGGGGGGGCGGTGTGCGGGGGGCGCGGCTGTGACCCACGGGTGACACCGGCCTGGGGGGGGGCGCGGGGACCCCTCCTTGCCGCGGGGGGCTGGGGCCGGCGGGGGCGGCAGTTCCGGGGGGCGGCGGGCGCGGGGGTGTCCCGCGCGGGGGTGGCAGTTCGGGGGTGGCAGTTCCCGAGGTGACAATTCCGGGGGTGTCCCGCGCGGGGGCGGCGGTCCCGGGGTCCTGTGCGGGGGCCGCGGCTCCCCGCGTGTCCCTCGTGTCACTTCGCATCCGTCGCGCCCGCGCCGCCGCCGCCCTGACGGGCGCGGTGCCAGCCCGCGGCGACAGCCCCTGTCACCCCGATTAGGGACCTGGCGCGGGCGGGGGGGCTCCGGGGGAGGGGACACCTCCGCGCGCCCCCGCGTGCCCCCCGTCCCCGAGTGCCACCGCCGCACCCGCGCCGCTCCTGCGCCTTCCCTGGGGGGCTCTGTGTCCCCGCAGGTGCTCCTGTCCCAAACTCGGGGCGCTCCTGCTCCCCCTCGGGCTGCTCCTGTCCCCCCCCAGGAGCTCCTGTCCCCACGTGCCCCGGTGTCCCCCCCGGGATGCTCCTGTCCCCTCCCTTGGAGCGTTCCCGTGTGTCCACCCTTGAGTGCACCTGGCCCGTCACGTCCTGTCCCTGTCCCCGGTGTGCTCCTGTCCCCCCCAGGTGCTCCTGTCCCTTTCTGTCCCTGTCCCCCCCAGGTGCTCCTGTCCCCCCCAGGTGCTCCTGTCCCTTCCTGTCCCTGTCCCCTCCAGGTGCTCCTGTCCCTTCCTGTCCCTGTCCCCTCCAGGTGCTCCTGTCCCCTCCTGTCCCTGTCCCCCCCAGGTGCCCCTGTCCCCTCCTGTCCCTGTCCCCCCCCAGGTGCTCCTGTCCCCTCCAGCTGCCCCTGTCCCCTCCTGTCCCCCCCAGGTGCTCCTGTCTCCTCTCAAATGCTCCCTGGGCTGTCCCCCCCAGGTGCTCCTGTCTCCTCTCAAATGCTCCCTGGGTACCGGGGGGTGCCATGGGGGTTTTTCGGGTGTCATGGGGGGCTCTGGGGTGTCATGGGGGGCTCTGGGGTGCCATGGGGGTTTTTGGGATGCCATGGGGGGCTCTGGGATGCCATGGGGGGCTCTGGGGTGCCATGGGGGGGCTCCAGGGTGTCATGGGGGTTTTTCGGGTGTCATGAGGGGATCTGGGGTGTCATGGGGGTTTTTGGGATGCCATGGGGGGCTCTGGGGTGCCATGGGGGGCTCTGGGGTGTCACGGGGGAACAGTTCTGGGCTGTCATGGGGGTGTCTGTGATGCCGGGAGGTGACAGCCCTGTCCCCCTGTCCCCCTGTCCCCCTGTCCGCAGCCGCTCCGATGTCGCCGCTGTGCCCCGCGGGGGGGGCGGCCGCCCCCCGGCTGCTGCTGGCGCTGCTGTGCCTGGCCGGGGCTGCCGCCCCCCCGCCGCCCAGCGCCCCCCCCGGGACCCCCCCCGCGCCCCACAGCGACTCCCCGGTGCTGTCCCTCAACCTCGGCCTCAACTTCAAGATCAAGGTGCGGAGCCAGGGGGGGCCGCGCGCCCCCGCGCCCCCCACGCCCCCGGGCCCCCCCCGCAGCGCCGCGCCCCCCACCCTGCCGGACCCCGGCGAGGAGCCCGGCTCCGCGGGACCCCCGGAGGACGCGCCGGCCCGGGCGGGCCCCCCCGCCCGCGGGGCCGCGACCCCCGACCCGGGGCGGCCCCGGGACAAGCAGCTGGAGCTGGACATCGCCATCGACCTGACGGCCGGGCTGGACCCCCCCCCGGGCGGCGCGGGGGCGGCCGTGCCCCCCACCAGCCTCCTGCGGGGCCCCCCCGGCCGCCCCCGGCTGCTGCCGGGCCTGTCGGAGCTGGCCGGGAGACTCAGCGCCGCCGGTGAGTGCGGGACGGGCGGGCCCGAGAGCCGCGGAGCCCCCCCGGTACCGGTACCGGCACCAACGGCTCGGTGCCCCCCAGGGTTCCTGCTCCCCACGGCGCCCCCCGGGACCGGCCCCGAGCGGGGAAACGCGACCCTGGAGCTGGACGAGGCGGGGAGCGGCGCCGAGCCAGGTGGGGGCGGATGTGGGGATGGGATTTGGGGGGGGCGGGATTTGGGGGGCGGGAATTGGGGATGGGATTTGGGGGGGGCGGGATTTGGGGGGCGGGAATTGGGGATGGGATTTGGGGGGGGCGGGATTTGGGGGGCGGGATTTGGGGATGGGATTTGGGGGGCGGGATTTGGGGCTGGGATTTGGGGGGGAGGGATTTGGGGGTGGGATTTGGGGGGGAGGGATTTGGGGGTGGGATTTGGGGATGGGATTTGGGGATGGGATTTGGGGGCGGGATTTGGGGGGGCGGGATTTGAGGGACTGGGATTTGGGGGGCGGGGATTGGGGGCGGGGATTTGGGGGGGCGGGATTTGGGGGGGCCGGGATTTGGGGGCTGGGATTTGAGGGACTTGGATTTGGGGGGTCCTGGATTCTGGGGGCGGGATTTTGGGGGGGCGGGATTTGGGGGGGGGGCGGGGATTTGGGGGCGGTCTGGGGGGAGAGGGGAGGTCTGGGAACTGGGGGAATCCTGGGGGGTGGGAGTATCCTGCATTTAAGGGAGGGGCTGGGGAAAACGGGGGGGGTCCTGGGATGTGGGGGAGTCCTGCGCTTTGGGGGGTGCTGGGTTTGGAGGGGCCCGGGGGATGCAGGGTCTGGGGGGCAGGCTGTGGGCCGGGGGGGCTGGCGGGTTGGGAGGCAATGGGGGGGTTCTGGTTTGGGGGGTCCCGGGGAAATGGGGAGATGTGGGAGTCTGTGGGTGCTGGGGGTGGGGGGGGTGGGGGGGGGGTCTGCCTCCCTCCGGATCCGTGGTGAGGTGCGGGGTGTGGGGGGTGTCCTGGGAGGAACAACGGGGGGGGTCGGGATGCGGGACCCCCGCTGACCCCCGCTGACCCCCGCGTCTCCCGCAGCGCTGTCCCCCGGCCGCCAGCCCTCCCGGGGGGCCGCGCCGCCCCCCGCCGCCGCCTCCGCCTGCACCCCCGGCTCCGCCTGCGGCTCGGGGGGGGCCGGAGCCCGGCGGGGCCTCCCCCGCGCCCCCCTTCTCGTGGCCGCCCCACTTCGTGCCGCTGGGCACCCCCTGGCCCGAGGCGGCGGCGCTGTGGGGCGCGGCCTGGCCCGGGCACGTCTATGGGGCGGGGGCGGCCTTCGCGCTGCTGGGGGGGCTGGGGGCGCTGCTGCTGCTGGGGGGGCGCCGCCCGTGGCTGGCCCGGCTGCTGGGGGCGCTGCTGGCCGCGTCCGCCTTCGCCCGCGCCTTCCCGCTCTTCTTCGACCCCTACGAGCTGGGGGGGCGCCTGCCGCCCGCCGCGGCCCGGGCGCTGTTCGAGCTGCCGTTCCCGTGCCTGGGCTGGGGGCTGGCGCTGGCGCCCCCCGCCGCGGGCCCCGCGCCGCTGCTGCTGGCGCTGGGGGTGCTGCACCTGGGGGGGGTCCTGGGCGCCGTGGGGGCGCTGGCGGCGCTGGGGGGGCCCCCGGCGCTGCTGCTGCTGCCCCGCGCTCTGTTCGCCGCGCTGGCGGCCGCGCTGGCGCTGCGGGGGCTGCGGCGCTGCGGGGGCGGGCGGGGGGCGCGCCAAGCGCGGGGCGGCGGCGGCGGCGGGGGGGGCGCGGGCGGGGGTCCCGCGCGGGCTGGGGGCGGCGGCGGCGGCGCTGAGCGCGGGGCTGCAGCTCTTCGGGGCCCTGCAGGCCTGGGGCTGGGCCGCGACCCCCCGCGCCCGGGCCCTGGGTCTGGTGGGGGCTGCAGCTCGGGGGGCGCCTGGCCGAGCTGGCCATGGGGGGGGCGCTGGCCGCGCTCGCCTTCGCCGCCCCCCCGGGCGGCCGCGCCCCCCCCGGCGGCCCCGCCGAGCCCCCCGAGGGCGGCGGAGGGCGCGGAACGGGCGAGGAGGCGGGGGCGCCCCCCGAGTCCCCCCTGGATGCGGACGGGGACCCCACGGCCGGGTACCGGCCCCCGTCCCCATCGACCTGCGCCGCTCCATCGACGAGGCCCTGGGGGCGCCGGGAATGTTCCGCGCCGGGAACGGCGGCATCGGGGGCACCCGCATCGGCCTCATCGGCAACGCCGCGGGCACGGGAACACCGGCGTCGGGGGTCGCGGGCAGCACCGGGAACGGTGGGAAAGCCAAGAGCAACGGGGTCAGCGTGCTCGGGAGCACCGAGATCAGCGTCATCAGCGCCGCCGGCAGCGCCCGCAGCGCCGCCAGCACCGGGAGCGCCGCGGGCACCGGCACCAGCAGCACCGCGCTACCGGGGGGCGGCGGCACCGGGAGCACCGCGGGCACCGGCACCAGCAGCACCGCGCTACCGGGGGGCGGCGGCGCCGCCATGCCCGGGCTGGGCACCGGGAGCGCCATCGGCACAGCCGGGGCTGCGGCAGCGGGCGGCGCCGGCACCGCGGGGGCGGGGCACGGCTGGCACGGCGGGCAAAGCTGGCACGGCTGGAACACCTGACACAACCGGAAAACCTGGCACAGGTGGCGCTCCTGACTCAGCTGGCGCAGCTGGAACACCCAGCGCAGCTGGCACGGCTGGCAAACCTGGCACAGCTGGAGCAACCGGCAAACCTGGCACAGCTGCAACAACCAGCACACCTGGCACAGCCGGCAAACCTGGCACAGCTGGCACAACTGCAACAACCAGCAAACCTGGTACAGCCAACACAGCCACCACACCTGTCACAGCCAGTACAACCGGCAAACCTGGCACAGCCGGCACACCTGGCACAGCTGCAGCAACCAGCAAACCTGGCACAGCTGGCACACCTGGCACAGCCGGCACAGCTGGCACAGCCACCGCACCTGCACACCGGGCACAGCCGGCAAAGCTGCAGCAACCAGCAAACCTGGCACAGCCGGCAAACCTGGCACACCTGGCACAGCCGGCACAGGCAGCACAGGCAGCACACCTGGCACAGCTGCAGCAACCAGCAGACCTGGCACAGCTGGCACAGCCGGCGGGACAGAGCGTGGCACCCCCGGCACAACCAGGGACAGCAAAACCGCGACCCCGGCAATTGGCACCGCCGGCACCTCAGGGACCGGGACACCGGGCACCGCCAGCACCAGCAGCGCCACCCCTGGAACCCCTGGCACACCTGGCACACCTGGAACGCAGGGCCCTGCAGCGCCTGGCACAGCTGGCCCGTCAGACCCCAGCTCCTCTGGCACAGCTGGGACAAGGGGCCCTGGCACAGCTGGTGCCCCCGGTACCCCCGGTACCCCCGGTGCCCCCGGTACCCCCGGTACCCCCGGTGCCGGCAGCTCCGCCCCCCGCGGCCCCCCCACCGCCCCCCGCCCCTCCGGGGCTGTCCCGCGCCGCCTCCTGCGGGGGGGGCCCGGCCCGGGGGGGCGATCCCGGCGCTGCGCCCCCCGGCCCGGGGCGAGCCGAGCCCCGGGACCCCCGCGCAGGGGCCCCCCCCCGGGCGGCGCCGCCCCCGCTGCGGCCGTCGCAGAGCTGGGCTGAGGGGAGCCCCCGGCCCGGCACGGCCCCCCCCGGACCCCCCCAGCCCCCCGCGGGCGGCGGCGGGCCGCAGCCCCGGCAGCGACACCATTGACTTGTAGGGGGGAGCGGCGGGAGAGCCCGGCCGAGACCCCCAGGACCCCCCTGAGCCCCCCGAGACCCCCGAGCGAGGGTGACAGCCTCGGGACCCCCGAACTCCTGAGCCCCCCCAAACGAGGGTGACAGCCTCGGGGACCCCCGAACTCCTGAGCCCCCCCAAACGAGGGTGACAGCCTCGGGACCCCCGAACTCCTGAGCCCCCCCAAGTGCTGGTGACAATCTGGGGACTCCCCAGGCCCCTGAGACCCCCCCCCGATACGGGTGACAATCCGGAGATCCCCCCCCCCCGTCCTGGAGACCCCCGAGTGTTGATGACAACCTGGGGACCCCCAAGGTGCCCCCCAGGTCCCCGAGACCCCCAATTACGGGTAACAAACTGCCCCCCCATGTCCCCGAGACCCCTCCAAGTGCTGGTGACAATCTGGGGACCCCTCCCCAAATTCCCGAGTCCCCCTGAAGAGGGTGACAAACTGCCCGCCCCAAATGAGCCCCCCAGGTGCTGATGAGGACTTGGGGACCCCCAAGCCGCCCCCCAAGTCCTTGAGACCCCCAAATACGGGTAACGAAGTGCCCCACCCAAAGCCTCGAGCCCTCCAATCGCTGGTGCCAATCTGGGGACCCCCCAGCTGCCCCCCAAGTCCTCGAGACCCCCAAGTGCTGGTGCCAATCTGGGGACTCCCCCCCAATTCCATGAGATCCCCCAAATACGGGTAAGAAGCGCCCCCCCCCCATATCTTTGAGCCTCCCAAGTGCTGGTGCCAGTCTGGGGACCCCCCAGACGCCCCTCAGATCCCTGTGACCCCCCCCAATACGGGTAACAAAGCGCCCCCAATTCCCCGAGACCCCCAAATGTTGGTGACGACCTGGGGCCCCACAAACTCCCCCATGGCCCCCCCCAGTTCCCCCCCCCACGTGTACCCAATAAAGTGCCACGTGCGAAGGATGTGTGTGACACCCCCGGGACGACCCCTGGGTACCCCCAAACCTGGGGCGGGACCCTCTGACCCCCCAGCTCCGACACGGGACCCCCAAACACGCCTCCAGCCCTGGAAAGGTACCCCAAGGGCTTCTCGACCCCTTCCCGCGGGGTGGGGACCCCCGGGGCGGGGGCCCCCCCAGGATCCCTCTGGGCTGAGCTGGGGGATCCCGGAGCCGCCCCCGACCCCTCTGGGCTGAGCTGGGGGGGTCCCGGAGCCCCCCGATCCCCCCGGAGCCCCCCCCCGACCCCTCTGGGCTGTGCTGGGGGGTCCCGGAGCCCCCCGTGCCCCCCCCGGTCCTCCCCGCCGCCAGGGGGCGCTGTGGCCCCGCCCCGCTGTGGCCCCGCCCCGCCCCGCTGTGGCCACCGCCCCGCTGTGGCCCCGCCCCGCTGTGGCCCCGCCCCGCTGTGGCCCCGCCCCGCTGTGGCCCCGCCTCGCTCCCGGCATCCCCCGCGGCCCAAGATGGCGGCGCCCGAGGCGCGCACGGTGCTGGTGCGGGGCCTCCCCGCCGGAGCCACCGCCGCGCTCCTGGAGCGGCTCTTCGGGCACCTGGGGCCGCTCCGCCGCTGCTTCGTGGTCACCGAGAAGGGTCCGAGCCCGGGGGGAGCGGGGGGCAGCGGGGAGAGGGGGTTGGGCGGGGTCTGAGGCGCTCTGGGAGCGGGCTCTGGGGCTGGGAATGGGGTCTGGGGGGCTGCAGGGGCTGGACATGGGGTCTGGGGGGGCTGGGAATGGGGTCTGGGGGGCTTGTGAGGGCTGGAAGTGTGGTCTGGGGGAGGCTGCAGGGGCTGGGAGTGGGGTCTGGGGGGAGGCTGCAGGGGCTGGGAGTGGGGTCTGGGGGTTTGGGAGGGCTGGGAGTGGGGATTTGGGGGGCGGAGGTTGGGGACTGAGGGGCTGGGCCCGGGAGTGAGGGGGGGTCTGGGGACACAGAGGGATTTGGGGTTGGGGGGGGGGGTCCAAGGCCGGAGTTCTGGGGGCCTGAGGGGAATGGGGGGTGCTTGGATTGCGATTTGGGGCTGGGGTCCGGCGGATGGGAGCAGGGTCTTGGAAGGGAGGTGAGATTTGGGATTGGGGTCTGAGCTGGGATTTGGGGCTGGGGGCACAGGGGAGGGCCGGGGGCTGGGGGGGCTCTGGGGGGCAGGAGTGGGGGGGGGCAGGAATTTGGAGGAGCAGGAATTGTAGGAGCAGGAATTGGGGGGCAGGAGTTTGGGAGGGCAGGAATTGTGGAGCAGGAATTGGGGGGGCACTTGGCCTCCCTCCTCAGCGGGGCTCCGGGGGCTGGGCAGGTTTGGGGGGTCCCGGTCGGGTGTGGGGGGGGCCGTGCCGGGGGTGCCGGGTCCGTGACCCCCCCGGTGCCCCCAGGCTCCCCGCAGTGCCGCGGGTTCGGGTCCATGACCCCCCCGGTGCCCCCAGGCTCCCCGCAGTGCCGCGGGTTCGGGTCCGTGACCCCCCCGGTGCCCCCAGGCTCCCCGCAGTGCCGCGGGTTCGGGTCCGTGACCCCCCCGGTGCCCCCAGGCTCCCCGCAGTGCCGCGGGGTTCGGGGTCCCTGACCCCCCCGGTGCCCCCAGGCTCCCCGCAGTGCCGCGGGTTCGGGTTCGTGACGTTCTCCCTGGCCGAGGACGCGGCGCGGGCGCTGCGGGAGCCCCCCGAGCTGGGCGGGCGGCGCCTGCCCGTGAGCCCCGCCCGGCCGCGGGCCCGGCCCCCCGCCCGGGGCACCGACACCCCCGAGGAGACCCCCCCGGACCGGCCCCGGGCCCAGAGACCGCGGGGAGCCTCCCGCAAGGCACGGCTGATCCTGCGCAAACCTCAAGCTTCCAGGTTCAGCTCGGGGGGGACCCCCCGAGTGCCCCCCATCCCCCCCGAGCGCCCCCCCATCCCCCCGAGTGCCCCCATCCCCCCGAGCGCCCCCCCATCCCCCCCGGGACCCCTCAAGTGCCCCCCCATCCCCCCAGGCACCCCCTGAGTGTCCTCAACCCCCCAGGGACCCCCCCAGTGCCCCTCAGGTTCCCCAGGCACTGCTCTCTTCCCAAGGGACCCCCATTCCCTGGGGGAATCCATGGACCCCCCCAGGGACCCTCCCAGCACTCCCCCCCTCCCCAGGACCCCCCCAGTGACCCCATTCCTCCCAGGGCACCTCCCCAGCAGCCCCTGAAGCCCCCAGCCCCCCCAAACCCCCAATGGCCCTCATGTCCAGTGCCCCATAGAGCCCCCTGTGCTCCCCTCTCCACAGGGCTCCCCCTGAACCCACAAACCCCCCTGACCCACAGTGACCCCCCCCCAGTGACCCCTCAGGGCTCCCACAAACCCCCCTGACCCACAGTGTCCCCATAGTGACCACTCTGACCCCCACAGTGACTGCCCTGACCCTCAGTGTGCCCCCCGTCCACTCAGTGTCCCTGCAGTGACCCCTCAGTGTCCCCCTGTCCCCTCATTGTCCCCCTGTCCCCGCAGTGACCCCTCAGTGTCCCCCTGTCCCCTCAGTGTCCCCCTGTCCCCTCAGTGTCCCCTCAGTGTCCCCCTGTCCCCCTCAGTGTCCCCCTGTCCCCCTCAGTGTCCCCTCAGTGTCCCCCCTGTCCCCCTCAGTGTCCCCTCAGTGTCCCCCCTGTCCCCCTCATTGTCCCCGTGTCCCCGCAGTGTCCCCTCAGTGTCCCCCTGTCCCCTCAGTGTCCCCCTGTCCCCTCAGTGTCCCCCCTGTCCCCTCAGTGTCCCCCTGTCCCCACAGTGCTCTGAGCAGGAGCTCCAGGCTCTCCTGGCCCCCTTTGGCCCCGTGCTGGAGCTGAACCCTGCCCCGCAAGCCTGGTGAGACCCCCCCCGAGACCCCCGAGCCCCCCGGGGTCTGCCCAGCCCTGGGTCACCCTGGGGTCACCCTGGCTCACCCTGGGTCACTCTGGGTCACCCTGGCTCACCCTGGGTCACCCTGGGTCACCCTGGCTCACCCTGGGTCACTCTGGCTCACCCTGGGTCACTCTGGGTCACCCTGGGCTCACCCTGGCTCACCCTGGGTCACCCTGGCTCACCCTGGCTCACCCTGGCTCCCTCTGGGTCACCCTGGCTCCCTCTGGGTCACCCTGGCTCACCCTGGCTCACCCTGGCTCACCCTGGCTCACCCTGGCTCCCTCTGGGTCACCCTGGCTCACCCTGGCTCACCCTGGGCTCACTCTGGGTCACCCTGGCTCACCCTGGCTCACCCTGGGTCACCCTGGCTCACTCTGGGTCACCCTGGCTCACCCTGGCTCCCTCTGGGTCACCCTGGCTCACCCTGGCTCACCCTGGGCTCACTCTGGGTCACCCTGGGCTCACCCTGGGTCCACTCTGGCTCACCCCTGGGTCACCCTGGGCTCACCCTGGGTCACTCTGGGGTCACCCTGGGCTCACCCTGGGGGTCTCTGGGGTCTCTGGGGCTGCTGCAGACGGGACCCCGAGGGGCTTCGCCTTCGTCCAGCTCCGGAACCTGCGCCAGGCGGGCCGCGGCCCTGGGGGGGGCTCAACGGGACCCAGATCAGAGGTCTGGGGGGTCCTGGGGGGGTCCTGGGGGGCTCAACCTCAGATCAGAGGTGTGGGGGGTCCTGGGGGGTCCTGGGGGGCTCAATGGGACCCAGATCAGAGGTGTGGGGGTCCTGGGGGAAGTGGGGGGGTGAGGGGAGGGAGCTGGGGGGGGGTCTGGGGGCGTTGGGGGGTCTCTGGGGAGGGGGGCACACGGAGGGGGGGTCTGTGGGGCACACAGAGGATGGAGGGGGTCTGTGGGGCACACAGAGGATGGGAGGGGGTCTATGGGGCACACAGAGGAGGGGGGGTCTGTGGGGGTCTATGGGGCACACAGAGGAGGTGGGGGGGTCTGTGGGGGTCTGTGGGGCACACAGAGGAGGTGGGGGGGTCTGTGGGGGTCTATGGGGCACACAGAGGAGGGGGGGTCTGTGGGGGTCTATGGGGCACACAGAGGAGGAGGGGGGTCTGTGGGGCACACAGAGGATGGGGGGGGGTCTGTGGGGGTCTGTGGGGCACACAGAGGAGGAGGGGGGTCTGTGGTGGTCTGTGGGGCACACAGAGGTTGGGGGGGGTCTGTGGGGCACACAGGGAGGGGGGGGTCTGTGGGGGTCTGTGGGGGTCTGTGGGGCACACAGGGAGGGGGGGGGTCTGTGGGGGTCTGTGGGGCTTGGGGGGCCCTCAGGGATTTGGGGTCTGACCCCCCCGTGCCCCCCCAGGGCGGCCCCTGGCCGTGGACTGGGCCGTGGCCAAGGACAAGTACCAGGGGACACAGGGACCCCCAAAAACAGCTGGTGAGACCCCAAAAACTGCCCCCAAACCCTCTGAGACCCCAAATCCCCCCAGTGAGACCCCAAACCCCCCCTACCCCGTGTGAGGGGCTGGGCTGGGGTCCCTGGGGGTTTGGGGGGCGAGGGGTGACTGTGACCCCCCCACACCCCCTGTTCCTATAGAGGGAAAGGAGAAAGGGGAGAAAAAAAAGGGAAAAGAGGAGGAAGAAAAGGATGAGGAGGAGGATGAAGAAGAGGATGAAGAAGAAGAAGAAGAAGAGGAAGAGGAGGAGGAGGAGGAAGAAGAGGAAGAGGAGGAAGAGGCTCCCCCACCACCCCGGCAGAGCCCAAAGAGGGGAGCAGGGGCCAGAGCTGGGCTGGGACACAGGAAAAAGAAGAAAGTAGAGGAGGAGGAGGAGGAAGAAGAGGAAGAGCAGGAGGGAGATGAGGAAAAAGATGAGGATGAGGAGGATGAAGATGAAGAGGATGAGGATGAAGATGAGGATGAGGATGAAGATGAGGAAGGTTCGTTGGGTGTTGGCATGGCTGGGGCTGGGGGTCCTGGGACAGGAGGGTTCAGGGGGTCTGGGGGGGTCCTGGGGGGGTTGGGATGGGCTGGGGGGGCTCCTGGGGGGGGGGTTGGGATGGGCTGGGGGGGCTCCTGGGGTTTTTTGGGGGCGATCTGTGGGAGAGGTTAAGGGGTCTGGGGAGGTTTGAGGGAGGGGCTTAGGGCAGTCTGAGGCGTCTTGGAGGGAGTGGGGACATTTCTGGGGGTCCTGGGGGGGTTCCTGGGGATCTGAGAGGGTTCCAGGGGGTCCTGGGGGTCGGGGGGGTGCCTTGGGCTTTGGGGGTGTTCCTGGGGATCCTGGGGGGTTTCCAGGGTTCCGGAGGTGCCTCTGAGTGTCTGGGGGTTCCTGGGTGTCCGTGGGTACCGTGGGGATTCCTGGGGGTCCAGGGGTGTCCCTGGGTGTCCCTGGTGGTCTGGGGGTGCCCTGGGTGTCTGTGGGGGTTCCTGGGTGTCCAGTCGTGTCCCTGGTGGTCCGGGAGTACCCAGGGGTCCCCCAGTGCCGTGACCCCCCCGTTGCAGAGGAGCCCCCCCGCAGGCACAGGCGGTGCCCGTCGGACGTGGCCGAGGGCAGGACGGTGTTCATCCGGTGAGGGGGGGCAGGGGGGGGCAGGACGGTGTTCATCCGGTGAGGGGGGCAGGGGGGGGCAGGACGGTGTTCATCCGGTGAGGGGGGGGGGCAGGACGGTGTTACCCGGTGAGGGGGGGGCAGGGGGGGGCTGGGCCGTGTTCATCCATGAGTGGGGGGGGGGCTGGCCCAGGACCCCCGCCCACCCGGGGCCCCCCCTGAGCCCGGGGTCCCCCAGGAACCTCTCGCTGGACACGGAGGAGGAGGAGCTGCAGGACAGCCTGGGGCAATTCGGGGGGCTCTGCTACGTCAGGATGGTGCTGCACCCCCACACCGGCACCCCCCAAAGGTGGGACAGGGGCTGGGGGGACCCCCAAAGGTGGGACAGGGGCTGGGGGACCCCCAAAGGTGGGACAGGGGCCGGGGGACCCCCAAAGGTGGGACAGGGGCTGGGGGACCCCCAAAGGTGGGACAGGGGCTGGGGGGGGCTATGGGTGCTGCACCCCCACACCGGCACCCCAAAAGGTGGGACAGGGGCCGGGGGGACCCCCAAAGGTGGGACAGGGGCTGGGGGACCCCCAAAGGTGGGACAGGGGCTGGGGGGGACCCCCAAAGGTGGGACAGGGGCTGGGGCACCCCCAAAGGTGGGACAGGGGCTGGGGGGACCCCCAAAGGTGGGACAGGGGCTGGGGCACCCCCAAAGGTGGGACAGGGGTTCGGGGACCCCCAAAGGTGGGACAGGGGCTGGGGGGGCTCTGGGTGCTGCACCCCCACACTGAGACCCCCAAAAAAGGGGGATCTGGGGGGGGGGGGGGGGGGGGAGTCCCAGAGGGTCCTGGGGTATTGAGGGGGGGCTGACAACCAGGGGGGGGGAGGGTCTCAGATTTTGGGGGGTAGCATATTTGGGGGCTGTCTGTTGCCATTTTGGGTGTCTGTCCCACACTTGGGGTGTCTGTCCCACATTCGGGGTGTTTGTTCCCATTTGGGGTGTCTGTTCCCATTTGGGGGTGTCTGTTCCCATTTGGGGGTGTCTGTCCCACACTGGGGGTGTCTGTCCCACCTTTGGGGTGTCTGTCCCACCTTTGGGGTGTCTGTCCCACACTGGGGGTGTCTGTCCCACCTTTGGGGTGTCTGTCCCACCTTTGGGGTGTCTGTCCCACACTGGGGGTGTCTGTCCCACCTTTGGGGTGTCTGTCCCACACTGGGGGTGTCTGTCCCACACTGGGGGTGTCTGTTCCCATTTGAGGGGGGGTCTCCCCAGTGGGCAGTGTCCACCATGGGGGGGTTATCCCATGTTTGGGGTGCCCCCACACTGGGGGTGCCCCATGTTTGGCCCTGGCTCCCAGCCTGGGGCTCCCCCTGACCCCCCTGCCCCCCCAGGCTCTGCCTTTGCCCAGTTCCAGACCCCCGAGGGGGCCCAGAAATGCATCCAGGCTGCCCAGGAGGGGCCCGAGGTGAGGGGGACAGGGGGGACCCCGAGTGACAGAGACCCCCGGGATGGGGGGACAGAGGGGACCCCGAGTGCCAGAGACCCCCGGGATGGGGGGGACAGGGGGGGTCAGGGTTTTGGGGGCTTAGGGGAGGTTTGAGGGAGGGGCTGGGGTGGGGTCCCTGGGGGTTTGGGAGGCGAGGGTCTGGGGATTTTGGGGGAGGACTTTGGTGGGGTTGGGGGGGACTTCGGGGATCCCGAGGGGGTTTGGGAAGGGTCTGGGGGCTTTGGGGGAGGATTATGGGGGTCTGGGGGGTCCTGAGGGGGTTTGGGGCAGGGCTTTGGTGGGACTGGGGGGGTTTGGGGGGTCCTGAAGGGGTTTGGGGGGTGGTCCTGCAGGGTTTGGGGGCAGTTTGGGGTTTTGGTGGGATGGGAGGTTTTGGGAGAGTTTGGGGGGTTTTGGGGGGGGTTCTGGTGTTGCTGTGTGTTTGGGGAGGGGGTTCTGGGTGTTGCTCTGTGTTTGGGGGGTCAGGAGGGCTTGGGGTCCTGACCCCGCCGTGGCAGGGCGGGGGGGCTCCGCCTGGGGGGGCTCGGGGGTCCCTGGTGCCCCCTGACCCCGCTGTGGCAGGGCGGGGGGCTCCGCCTGGGGGGGGCCTCCGGGGGGTCCCTCGGGGGTCCCTGGTGCCCCCTGACCCCGCTGTGGCAGGGCGGGGGGCTCCGCCTGGGGGGGCTCGGGGTCCCTCGGGGGTCCCTGGTGCCCCCTGACCCCGCTGTGGCAGGGCGGGGGGCTCCGCCTGGGGGGGGCGGCTGCTGCGCGTGGACCCCGCCCTGAGCCGGGAGCAGGCCCGGGGGCTGCTGGGGGGGGGCCCGGCCCCGGGGCGGCACCAGGAACCTGTACCTGGCCCGGGAGGGGGGTGAGTCAGGGCACGGTGCCCCCCGCGCCCCTGTGCCCCTCCCTGAGCCCCCTTTCAGCCTCCCTGACCCCCCCATTCCCCTCCCTGAGCCCCATTCCCCATTCCCTGACCCCCATTCCCTCCCTGACCCCCATTCCCCTCCCTGACCCCCATTCCCTGACCCCCATTCCCCTCCCTGACCCCCCTTTCAGCTCCCCTGACCCCCATTCCCCTCCCTGACCCCCATTCCCCATTCCCTGACCCCCCACTCCTCCTCCCTCACCCCCATTCCCCTCCCTGACCCCCATTCCCTTCCCTGACCCCCATTCCCCTCCCTGACCCCCATTCCCTGACCCCCATTCCCCTCCCTGACCCCCCACTCCTCCTCCCTGACCCCCATTCCCCTCCCTGACCCCCATTCTCTGACCCCCCATTCCCTCCCTCACCCCCATTCCCCTCCCTGACCCCCCATTCCCCTCCCTGACCCCCATTCCCCTCCCTCACCCCCATTCCCCTCCCTGACCCCCATTCTCTGACCCCCCATTCCCTCCCTGACCCCCATTCCCCTCCCTCACCCCCATTCCCCTCCCTGACCCCCATTCTCCCTCCCTGTTCTCCCAGGGACCCCCAACCCGTTTCCCGTTGCTCCCCAAATCCCCCACCCCATTCCCTCTGCCCCCCCAGTGCTTCTCAAACCCTTCCCACCCCCTGACCCCCCTCTTTGCCCCCCTCCATTTCCCTGACCCCCCCAAACACACTGATTCCCTGCCCAAACATCTGCCCAGGCTCTCCCATTATCCCCTGAGCCCCCACATTCCCAAAATTACCCCATTTCCCATCCCAGCCATCCTCCTGGGCTCCCCATTGCCCTGAGCCCCCAAACCCCTGTGACCCCAATTCCCACCCCATTTCCCATCCCAGCCATCCTCCTGGGCTCCCCCGTTGCCCTGAGCCCCCAAACCCCTGTGACCCCAATTCCCACCCCATTTCCCCATTCCAGCCATCCTCCTGGGCTCCCCATTGCCCTGAGCCCCCAAACCCCTGTGACCCCACTTCCCATCCCAATTCCCACCCCAGCCATCTGCCTGGGCTCTGCCATTCCCCCAAACCCCTGTGACCCCAGTTCCCATCCCAGTTCCCATCCCAGCCATCCTCCCAAGCTTCCCCATTCCCCCTGAGCCCCCCAAAGCCCCCCATTCCCCTGAGCCCCCCCTGTTTCCCACCCCAGCCATCCGGCCGGGCTCCCCCATTGCCCTGAGCCCCCCAAAGCCCCCCATTCCCCTGACCCCCCCCTTTCCCACCCCAGCCATCCGGCCGGGCTCCCCCATTGCCCTGAGCCCCCCAAAGCCCCCCATTCCCCTGACCCCCCCCATTTCCCCCCCAGCCATCCGGCCGGGCTCCCGCGCTGCCGAGGGTGTCAGTGACGCAGACATGGCCAAGAGGGCACGGGTGAGTGTGGTGGTGTGGGCTCGGGGGGGTTTGGGGGTGTCTGGGGGTGTTTGGGGCTGTTTGGGGGGTGTTTGGGCTGTTTGGGGGTGTTCAGGGGGTGCTTAGAGGTGTGTGGGATTGTTTGGGGATGTTTGGAGGTGTTTTGGGGGGTGTTTGAGGGTATTTAGGGGTGGTTTGGGGGGTGTGTGGGGTTGTTTGGGGGTATTTGGGGGTGGTTTGGGGGGTGTTTGGGGCTGTTTGGGGGTGGTTTGGAGGTGTGTGGGGGTGGTTTGGAGGTGTTTGGGGGGGTGTGGGGGTGTCTGGGGGTGTGTGGGATTGTTTGGGGATGTTTGGAGGTGATTTGGGGGCTGTTCGGGGGTGGTTTGGGGGGTGTTTGTGTGTGGTTTGGGGATATTTGGGGGTGGTTTGGGGGGTGTTTGTGTGTGGTTTGGGGATATTTGGGGGTGGTTTGGGGGGTGTTCAGGGGTGGTTTGGGGATATTTGGGGGTGGTTTGGGGCTGTTCGGGGGTGGTTTGGGGGTGTTTGGGGGCTCAGGGGATGTTCGGGGGTGTCCCCCGGCCCTGCCCAGCCCCTGACGCCCCTGTCCCCCCCTGTCCCCCCCTGTCCCTCCTGTCCCCCTGTCCCTGTCCCCCTGTCCCTGTCCCCTGTCCCTGTCCCCCTGTCCCTGTCCCCCTGTCCCTGTCCCTGTCCCCCTGTCCCTGTCCCCCTGTCCCTGTCCCTGTCCCCTGTCCCCCTGTCCCTGTCCCCCTGTCCCTGTCCCCCCTGTCCCTGTCCCCCTGTCCCTGTCCCTGTCCCCTGTCCCTGTCCCTTGTCCCTGTGTCCCTGTCCCTGTCCCTGTCCCTGTCCGGTCCCTGTCCCTGTCCCTGCCCCTGCCCCTGTCCCCTGTCCCTGTCCTGTCCCTTGTCCCTGTCCCTGTCCTGTCCCTGTCCCCTGTCCCTGTCCTGTCCCTGTCCCTGTCCTGTCCCTGTCCCTGTCCTGTCCCTGTCCTGTCCCTGTCCTGTCCCTGTCCCCTGTCCCTGTCCCTGTCCCTGTCCCTGTCCCTGTCCTGTCCCTGTCCCTGTCCCTGTCCCTGTCCCTGTCCCTGTCCTGTCCCTGTCCCTGTCCCTGTCCTGTCCCTGTCCCTGTCCTGTCCCTGTCCCTGTCCCTGTCCTGTCCCTGTCCCTGTCCCTGTCCTGTCCCCTGTCCCTGTCCCTGTCCCCTGTCCCTGTCCTGTCCCTGTCCCCTGTCCCTGTCCTGTCCCTGTCCCTGTCCCTGTCCTGTCCCTGTCCCTGTCCCTGTCCCTGTCCTGTCCCTGTCCTGTCCCTGTCCTGTCCCCCTGTCCCTGTCCTGTCCCTGTCCCTGTCCCTGTCCCTGTCCTGTCCCTGTCCCTGTCCTGTCCCTGTCCCCTGTCCCTGTCCTGTCCCTGTCCCTGTCCCTGTCCTGTCCCCTGTCCCTGTCCCTGTCCCCTGTCCCTGTCCTGTCCCTGTCCCTGTCCCTGTCCTGTCCTGTCCCTGTCCTGTCCCTGTCCCTGTCCCTGTCCTGTCCCTGTCCCTGTCCCTGTCCCTGTCCTGTCCCTGTCCCTGTCCCTGTCCCTGTCGTGTCCCCAGTTCGAGGAGCTGAAGCGCCGGCGGCTGCAGGACCCGGCGGTGGCGGTGTCCCGGACCCGGCTGTGCCTGCACAACCTGCCCAAGGCGCTGGACTCGGCCCGGCTGCGGGCCCTGCTCAGGGGCACCCTCAGGGGCACCGGCGGCCACACCCCCTGCATCAAGGAGGTGGGACCGGGCACCCGGGGCACCCTGGGGCACTCTGGGGCACTCGGGGCACCCTGGGGCACCCGGGGCACTCTGGGGCACCCTGTGTCCCTCTGTGTCCTTTTGTGTGCCCCTGGGTTACCCTGTGTCCCTCCGCATCACCCTGTGGCCCTCTGTGTCCCCCTGTGTCCCCCTGGGTCACTCTGGGTCACTCTGGGTCCCTCTGTGTCTCCCCGTGTCCCCCCTATATGTCCTTGTGTCCTTCTGTGTCCCTTTGTGTCCTTGTGTCCTCCTTGTGTCCCTTCATGTCCCTCTGTGTTCCTCTGACCCCATTGGTCCCTCCGTGTCACTCTGTGTCACTCTGTGTCCCTCTGTGTCACTCTGTGTCCCTGTGGGTTCCCCTGTGTCTCACTTGGTCCCCCTGTGTGCCCCTGGGTCCCTTTATGTCCCTCTGTGTCCCCCACATGTCCCCCTTGTGTCCCTTTGTGTCCTTCTGTGTTCTTTCGTGGCCTTCTGGGGGATGCCCTGGCTGGGTTTTGGGGTGACCCAGGGGGTGTTTTGGGGTGACCCAGGGTGTGTTTTTGGGGTGACCCAGGGGATGTTTTGGGGTGACCCTGTGTCTTCCCCAGTGCCGGGTGATGCGGGAGCTGCGGGTGGGTTTTGGGGTGTTCTGGGTATGGTTTTGGGGTGTTCTGGGTGTGTTTTTGGGGTGTTCTGGGTGTGTTTTGGGGTGTTCTGGGTGTGTTTTTGGGGTGTTCTGGGTGTGTTTTTGGGGTGTTCTGGGTGTGTTTTGGGGTGACCCCGTGCCTCCCCCAGTGCCGGGTGATGCGGGAGCTGTGGGTGGGTTTTGGGGTATTCTGGGTGTGTTTTTGGGGTGACCCAGGGGGTGTTTTTGGGGTGACCCCGTGCCTCCCCCAGTGCCGGGTGATGCGGGAGCTGCGGGGCCAGGGCAAATCTTTGGGGTTCGCCTTCGTGGAGTTCGGGGAGCACGAGGAGGCCCTGGGGGCCCTGCGGCGCCTCAACAACAACCCCGAGCTCTTCGGGGCCCACAAGGTCAGTGGGGGCACCCCAGATCCGGGGCACCCCGTCCCCAGACCCCTGAGCTGCCCTGGGATCTCCTGGGGTTCCCCGGGTGGTTTTGGGGTGCCCTGGGGCTTCTCCTGGGTAGTTTGGGGTTCCCCTGGGTGGTTTTGGGTACCCTCCAGTGTTTGGGGCATTCTGGGTTACCCCGTGATGCTTTTGGGGAAGTTTCTGGGGCCCCCTCTGGATTTCGGGGTGCCCTCATTGTGTTGGGGTGTCATGGGGTTTCTGTGGGGTTTGGGATCTCCCATTGGGGTTTTGGGGACCTCCCCATTGCTCAGGGGGGTTCCATGGTGCCCCCTAAAATTTGGGGTATTGGGGTATCCCCCACACAGTTTTGGGAGCTGTAGAAGTGCCCTCTTGGTTTTGGGGTGTCCCCCTGGGTACTTGAGGGGATTTCAGGGTGCTCTGCAGTGTCTGAGGGGTTTTGGGGTGCTCCCGTGGTGTTTGGGTATTTTTGGGGTGCCCCCCGTGGTGTTTGGGTGTTTTTGGGGTGCCCCCCCTGGTATTGGGGTGTTTTTGGGGTGCCCACCGTGGTTTTTGGGGTGCCCCCCGTGGTGTTTGGGGTATTTTGGGGTGCTCACGTGGTGTTTGGGTGTTTTTGGGGTGCTCCCGTGGTGTTTGGGTGTTTTTGGGATGCCCTCCGTGGTGTTTGGGTGTTTTTGGGGTGCCCCCCGTGGTGTTTGGGGTATTTGGAGGGGCTGTCCCCCGTGGTGTTTGGGTGTTTTTGGGGTGCCCCCCTGGTGTTTGGGTATTTTTGGGGTGCCCCCGTGGTGTTTGGGTGTTTTTGGGATGCCCCCGTGGTGTTGGGGTATTTTGGGGTGCCCACCGTGGTTTTTGGGATGCCCTCCGTGGTGTTTGGGTGTTTTTGGGGTGCTCCCGTGGTGTTTGGGTGTTTTTGGGGTGCTCCCGTGGTGTTTGGGTGTTTTTGGGGTGCCCCCCGTGGTGTTTGGGTGTTTTTGGGGTGCCCCCCGTGGTGTTTGGGGTATTTTGGGGTGCCCACCGTGCCCCCCCAGCGCCCGATCGTGGAGTTTGCCCTCGAGGACCGGCGCAAGCTGCGGCTGCGGGAGCAGAGGATCCAGCGGGGGCTGGTAGGGACAGCCTGGCCCTGTGACCCCTGACCCCTGTGACCCCTGTGACCCCTGTGACCCCGGGGCTTTCAGTGCTGACCCCACACTGACCCCCTTTTCCCCACAGCTCAAGGCCAAGGCCAAGGCGGCTGCAGGAGCCCCAGACCCCACCAAGGCACAGCCAGTGCCCCCCCAGACACAACCATTGCCCCCCAAGGCACAGCCAGACCCCGCCAAGGCAAAGCCAGTGCCCCCCAAGGCACACCCAGCGCCCCCCAAGGCACAGCCAGCCCCCCCCGCGGGCTCGGGGGCCCCCCCGGCCGCCCCCCAGCCCCCCCCGGGGCCGCCCCCCGGGACCCCCTGGGCCGGGTTCCGCACGCAGGGCCCGGGGCGCAGGGGGGCTCCTGGCACCAGGGTGCTGGCACTGCCCTCCCACCGCGGGCCCAAGATCAGGTGAGGGGGGCCCTGTGCCCGGCCTTGGCCCTTTGTCCCCTGTCACCCTCACTGTTCTCCCTTTTCCCCTTTTTATTTCCCTTTTGTTCCCTTTCACCCTCACTGTTCTCCCCATTTCCCTTTTCCCTGTTCATTTCCCCTTTGTCCCCTGTCACGCTCACTGTTCTCCCATTTCCCTTTTCCCTGTTCATTTCCCCTTTGCTCCCCTTTTTCCACCCTTCCCTCTTCCTCTCCTTCCCCCTTCCACCTCTTCCTATCTCCCCTTTTCCTCCCCTCCTTTTCTCTCTCACTTCCCTTTCCTTTCCTGCTCCTTTCCCACCCTTTTCCCCTTTTCTCTCCTGTTTTCCCTCCCTTCCCCATCCCCTTCCCACCCCATTCCCTCCCTTTTCCCTCTCTTCTCTCCAAACCTTTTTCCTTTCCCTCCCCATTTCCTTTCCCCCTCCGCGGGGGTCTCCCCCCAATTTCCCTTTTCCCAATTTCCCTTTTCCCAATTTCCCCTTTTCCCAATTTCCCTTTTCCCCAATTTCTCTTTTCCCAATTCCCCCTTTTCCCAATTCCCCTTTTCTCAATTTCCCCTTTTCCCAATTCCCCTTTTCCCAATTTCCCCTTTTCCCAATTCCCCTTTTCCCCCAGGAAACGGGACCAGGGCAAGAAGGCCCAGCCGCCCCCCAAGCCCCCCAAAGCCCCCAAGGGCCGGCGGCGGCGGGAGAAGCTGCGGGCGCCCCCTGCCCAGGTAGGCACTGGGGGGTCCCGTGGGAATCCCCCCCTGCCCAGGTAGGCACTGGGGGTCCCGTGGGAATCCCCCCCTCCCCAGGTAGGCACTGGGGGGTCCCGTGGGAATCCCCCCCCTGCCCAGGTAGGCACTGGGGGTCCCGTGGGAACCCCCCCCCTGCCCAGGTAGGCACTGGGGGGTCCCGTGGGAATCCCCCCCCCTGCCCAGGTAGGCACTGGGGGTCCCGTGGGAATCCCCCCCCTCCCCAGGTAGGCGCTGGGGGTCCCGTGGGAATCCCCCCCCCCCCCGTGCGGGGTTTGGGGTCCCCTGACCCCCCCGTGTCCCGCAGGGCCAGCGGCGGCGCCGGGGGGGCCCCGGGGGGGCCGAGGCTCGTTTCCAGGAGCTGGTGGAGAGGTACAAGAGGAAGATCCTGGGCAGCGCCCCCACCCAGGCCCGGGGGGGAAAATGGTTCGAGAGCTGAGACCCCCAAACCCCCCCGTCACCCCAAAACCCCCCCGTCACCCCAAAACCCCCCCGGGGCTGCCGGGGGTCCCAGACCTTCGGGGGGGTTTGGGGAGCTGCCCTGGGGGGGGCTGGGGGTGCGACCCTGCCCTGGGGCCCTCCTGCTCCCCCCAGGATTTGGGGGTGGGACACCCCCCATGGCTCTGTGTATTCCTGGATTTTAATAAAAATGGGTTTAATAGAAATTAGTTTAATAAAAATGGGTTTAATAAAAATAGGATTTTAATAAAAATGGGGTTTAATAAAAATGGGGGTTTAGTAAAAATGGGGTTTAATGAAAATGGAGTTTAGTAAAAATGGGGTTTAATGAAAATGGGGTTTAGTAAAAATGGGGTTTAATGAAAATGGGGTTCAATGAAAATGGGGTTTAATGAAAATGGGTTTTTGAGGAGAATTTGGCCTCTCGGTGCCGCCCCCCTCCTCGGGGACCCCCGAACATCTCCCCGGGGCAGGGAGGGGGGCTGCAGACCCCCAGGGAGATCAGGGGGTTCCTGTGAGTTTTGGGTCCCCCCGTGTCCCCCCAGCCCCCGCGGGTCCCGGCTGTGTCCAGGTGTCCCCGAGGGGCCAGGCCAGCACTGCCAGGGACACAGAGTGACACTGCCGGCGACACCCGTGTGTGTCCCTGTCCCTGTCCCCTCTGTCCCCGTGTTCCTCTCCCTGTCTCCCGTCCCTTCTCCCCTCTCCTGGGGGTCCCGGCCCCCCCCCCGTGTTCCCAGCCGGGCTGGACGTGTCAGGGTCACACCAGGCCGGGGGTGGCAGAGCCAGCAGCGACTCCTCACTGCCCCTGAGTCACAGGGCCTGTCCCCGTGTCACCCCTGCCCCGGGGGCCTCGACAGCCCGGGGCCCCGCTGGCCCTTGTCCCTGTGTGCCCCCGTGTCCCGGGGGGTCCCTTGTCCCTGTGTGCCTCCGTGTCCTGGGGGATCCCTTGTCCCCGTGTGGCCGCTGTCCCAAACGTCCTTTGTCCCAGGGGTCCCATATCCCTGTGGTGTCCCTTGTCCCAGGGTGTCCCTTGTCCCTGTGGTGTCCCTTGTCCCAGGGTGTCCCTTGTCCCCAGGTGCTCCTGTGATGCTGCAGATCCCGTTTCTCAGGGGAATCCCTTCTAAGGATTTCTGAGGGGGGTCCCTTGTCCCCGTGTGACCGCTGTCCCAAATGTCCTTTGTCCCCAGGGGTCCCATGTCCCTGTGGTGTCCCTTGTCCCCAGGTGCCCCTGTAACACTGGATCCCGTTTCTCAGGGGAGTCCCTTGTCCCCTGTGTGGCCACTGTCCCCACGGGTGTCCCTTCTCCCCAGGGTGTCCCTTGTCCCCAAGTGCTCCCGTGACCCTGCAGATCCCGTTTCTCAGGGGAATCCGTTTTCCCTGTGTGGCTGGTGTCCCTTGTCCCATGGGTGTCGCTTGTCCCATGGGTGTCCCTTGTCCCCAGGTGCTCCCATTTCTCAGGGGAATCCCTTCTCCCTCTGTGGCTGATGTTCCCAGGGGTTTCTCTTGTCCCGGGGGTGTCCCTTGTCCCCAAAGTCATCAGACACACGCCTGAGGCTGCTGGAAAAGGGGTTTAAATTAAATAAATTAATAGTAACAATAACAGTAACAGTAATGCTGTAGAAAAAGGTGCTGGAGTCGCTCCGGTGCCGGGGGCCACGCGCGGTGTCCCCGAGGAGCTCCTGGTCCTGTCTGTGTGTCCTGCTGAGCCCGCTGCGGTCCCGGGGGGTCCCGGGGGGTCCCGGGGGTCCCTAGCACGCGGGGACCCCCTCGAGGCGGGCGGCGACCCCGTCCAGGCAGGCGCGGAGCCGCGCCAGGGCCACCCCGGCCAGCGTGTGCGGGGCCTCGGCGTGCGGGGCGGGGGGCGCGGGGGGCGCGGGGGGCGCGGGGCAGCCCAGCAGCGCGCCCAGCACGGCCAGCAGGCTGCGCAGGTTCTCCAGGTCGTTGCTCACCTGCGCCAGGCGCGGGTCGGGCCCGGGCAGCGCCGCCAGCAGCCGCTGGAACAGCTGGAGCCGCTGCGCCGCCCAGCCCAGCCCCGGGGGCGCCCCCCCGTCCGGGAGCGCCCCCTCCGGGACCCCCTCCAGGCCCGAGATGCGCAGGGTCAGCGGGAACAGCTGGGGGCACACGGGGTGGGGGGCGTCAGGGCGGGGGGGGGGACACCCGGCCAGACTTGGGGAACCCCCCTGGGGACCCCGGGTTGGGGCACAGAGCCCCCCCAGCTATGGCTGTCCCTGCTTGGGGACCCCAACCCTCGGGGAACAGACCCCGGACCCCATCCCTGCGGGTGCAGACCCCAAATCTCCCCCAGACCCCGTCCCTGGGGGTGCAGACCCCCAGACCCCATCCCTGGGGGTGCCCGATTTGGGGTCAGAGCCCCCAGACCCACTCAGCCCCAGCCACCCCTTCCTGGGAATCCCCCAAATCTGGGCACGGGGTCCCCACCATGGGAGACCCCACCCCACTCTGGAGAACAGGATCCCCCCCAGTGAGAACCAGCCCCCCAGCCTGGGGCACGTCCCCCACAGGGTGGGTGTCCCCCCAGCCCGTCCCGGTGTCACAGCTGTGTCACAGCCCCCCGCGTGTCACAGCCCCTCCCGGTGTCACAGCCCCCCGGTGTCACCTGGAGCTGCTGCAGGCGCGTGCTGAGGGTCCGGGTCAGGGCCCGCGCGTCCGCCCGGACCCTCTCGAGCCGCACGGGGCGACCCCCGCCCACCGCCACCACCGCCAGGCACAGCAGCGCGCACAGCGACACTCCGGGACCCCGCATCCCGCCGGCGGCCTCTGGGCAGGGGACACGGCTGTCACCCCGACCCCGCTCCGGGGGCAGCGCCGGTGTCACCCCGGCCCCGCTCCGGGGGCAGCGCCGGTGTCACCCCAGCCCCGCTCCGGGGGCAGCGCCGGTGTCACCCCAGCCCCGCTCCGGGGGCAGCGCCGGTGTCACCCCGACCCCGCTCCGGGGGCAGCGCCGGTGTCCCCGCGGGCGGGGCGGGGCTCGGGGACGCGCGGGAAGCGGCGCCGCTGGCCCCGGGAGCGCTCGGCGCGGTGGCACCGTGTCCCCGCTGGCACGTGCCGCCCGGGCCGTGTCCCTGACGCCTTCCCGGAGCCCTTTGGCACCTGCCACCAGCGCCACCGCGGCCCGGCCCTGACCACGCGGGGACAGCGACAGCGACAGTGACAGCGCGGGCTCGGAGCGGGCAGGGGAGGGTCACGGTGGCATTCGGTCCCCGGGGTTGTGTCACCTCCCTGGGGTGCGGGAGGGACAGTGGGGGGACCTTGTCACCCACAGCTCAGGGATGGGAGGGACACGCGGGTGGAGGGGACACGGGGGACCCGGGGGTGCAGAGGACAGGGGGACACGGGAGGGGGGGGACACGGGGATGGGGGGGACACAGGGATGGGAGGACACGGGGATGGAGGGACACAGGGATGGGGGGACACAGGGATGGGGGGACACGGGGACAGGGGGACACAGGGATGGGGGGACACAGGGATGGGGGGGACACGGGGACAGGGGGACACAGGGATGGGGGGACACAGGGATGGGGGGACACAGGGATGGGGGGGACACGGGAGGGGGGGACACAGGGATGGGGGGACACAGGGATGGGGGGACACAGGGATGGGGGGACACAGGGATGGGGGAACGTGGGGATGCGCTGCTGACACGGGGACAGGGGGATACCGAGGGGACACGGGGACAGCGCCACTCACCGGAGCCTCGCACGCACTCGCTGAGCCTGGAACGAGACGGTGCCGGTGACGGAGGGACACGGGGACCCCGCGGTGCCACCGGCCGGGCCGGGGGGCGGCCCGCGGTCCCCTGGGGCACCGGTGGCACTGCCACCACCTCGGGGACAGCAGGGCCGGGGGGGGACAATGACGGGGACAAGGGGGTGCCCAGACCCCCCGGGAACTTCGGTGCCAGCCAGGCCTGGGACAGCGAACGCGGGTCCCCTGGGGAGGGGGGGACACTGGGGACCCCGGGGGTGAGGGGATAGGGGGGATGGCCCAGGATGGGGGGTCCCAGGGAGGGGCTGGGGTGTCCCTGAGCACCTGGGGTGTCCCTCTGGGAGGTTGGGGCGTCCCTATGGGGTTTGAGGTGTCCCTTCGGGGGATTGGGGTGTCCCTCTGGGGGATTTGGGGATGTCCCTATGGAGTTTGGGGTGTCCCTGAGCAGGGTGTCCCTATGGGGGGTTTTGGGGTGTCCCTCAGGGGGCTGGGACGTCCCTCTGGGGTTTTGGGGTGTCCCTCTGGGGTAGTTTGGGGGGTCCCTCAGGGGGGGTTTGGGGATCCCTCTGGGGTTTTGGGGTATCCCTCTGGGGGGGTTTGGGATGTCCCGCTGGGGTTTTGGGGTGTCCCTATGGGGGGGTTTGGGGGTCCCTCAGGGGGTTTTGGGGTGTCCCTCTGGGGTTTTGGGGTGTCCCTCCGGGGGTTTGGGGGGTCCCTCAGGGGGTTTTGGGGTGTCCCTCTGGGGGGATTTGGGGTGTCCCTCTGGGGGTTTGGGGGGTCCCTCTGGGGTTGGGGTCGGGCTCACCTGGTGGTCCCGCGGGTCCCGTCGCTCGCGGCCGTGGCTCCATCGCGCCGCCCCCGTTTATAGCGCGGGGCCGCTCCCGGAGCGCTGCCCGCCCCCCCCGGCCCCCCCGCGCTGCCCGGGCCGGGTCCGAGCCGAGTCCGGCCGGGGGGGCCCGGGGGGGTCCCGGCTTCCCATCGCCCCCCCCCGCGCATACGTGCCCAGGTGAGCGCAGCCCCGCGGTGACACATCCCCCGCCGCCGTGACCGCGCACACGCGCCCGTGTCCCCCCGTGTCCCCCCCGTGTTCCCCGGTGTCCCCCCGTGACCCCCCGGTGTCCCCCCGGTGTCCCCTCGGTGCTCCCCCCCTGTCCCCATAAGCCCCTCTGTATCCGCCTTTGTCCCCTCGTGTCCCTCATGTCCCCCTCGTGTCCCCACATCCTTTGTGTCCCCTCCTTGTGTCCCCTCCTTGTGTCCCCCCGTGTCCCCGCGCGCGGCGCTCACACACCGGGCAGGGGATGGGGACAATCGAGGGACAGCAGCGATGTCCTCAAGGGTCCCAGGTGTCCCCAGGAGCCCCCAGACCCAGGTCCCCCCCTGGGGACGCCGCCAGGGTGACACGGGGGGGGGGGGCGCTCTGTCGGGGGCACGGGTGACCCCCCCCCTGTCACTGAGGGGGTCCTGTCCCCACCCGTCCCCGTCACCCCCGGCCCGGTGTCCCCAGAGGGAGGGCTGTCCCCGCGGGGGTCCCGGCGGGGCTGTCCCCGCGCTGGTGACACCGCAGTTGGTGCCACCACGGTGGTGACACTGGGCAAACAGCGCGGTGCCCTTCCGGGAAGGGCGGCGGTGACACTGGTGACACCAGTGCCCGGCAGCCGCTGGCAGGGCCGCGGGGCGCTGGGGACACGCAGGGTGCCAGCACGGTGACCTGCGTGACGTCACGGCCTGTCCCCTCCCACCTGGCGTCCCTCGTGTCCCGCTCCCCGTCACCCCTGCCAGCGCCCCGCGTGTCCCCATCCCTGTCCCCATCCCTGTCCCCATCCCGCCCCGGTCACCGAGTGTCCCCAGGGGGTGGCTCGGCCACCGGGAGCCCTCGGGCCCCTCCCCCGCTACTGGGCAGCGATGGGGACCCGAACTGGGAGCACTGGGACCTGCTGTACCCCCCCCCCGGCTTGGTGTCACCCTGGCACCCCCAGTGTCACCTCCCCCGGCCCTGGGTGTCCCCAGTGTCCCCAGTGTCACCTCCCCCCAGCCCTGGGTGTCCCCAGTGTCACCTCCCCCAGCCTTGGGGTGTCCCCAGTGCCACCCCCCTGGTGTCCCCAACCGTGCCAGGAGCTGCGGTGGCCTCGTGGCCCCATTCCTGCTGTCCCCCCATCCCCAGCACTGTCCCCCGTGTCCCTGCTGTCCCCTCGCTGTCCCCCAGCGCTGTCCCCCCGTGTCCCCGCTGTCTCCCCGTGTCCCCGCTGTCCCCCAGCACTGTCCCCCGTGTCCCCGCTGTCCCCTCGCTGTCCCCCACTCACCTGGCTCCCGCTGCTCGGCCCCCCCGCGGATGCTTTTTGGGGTAAGGGCTTCCTGGCTGGGGAGGGACAGCAAGCCCAGACCGCAAAAAGACCCGAGAGGGACAGGGACGGTGGCCCCGCGGTGGCCCCGCGGTGACAAGGGAGCAGGTGACAAGGAGGGACGGGGACACGGGAGCCCCCAGGACGGGGCCTGAGGTGGGACACGGCCCCTGCCAGCCCCGGGCTGTCCCCTGTGCTGGGGACGCTGCCACCCACCCCCGTGTGCCACCCCCGTGTGCCACCCCCGTGTGCCACACGTCACCTGCCGTGTGCCACCTGTCACGTGTGCGCTGCCATGGCACTGGCACCGCGAGAGGTGGCACAGAGGGACAGGGACGTGCCACAGAGTGATGGGGACGTGGCACAGCACCCTGGGGACGTGGCACAGAGGGATGGGGGGTGACAGAGGGACAGGGATGTGCCACAGAGTGACAGGGACATGGCACCGAGTGATGGGGATGTGGCACAGCCCAGTGGGGACATGGGACAACGTGGAGGAGATGTGGCTGTGATGGGGATGGCACAGAGGGACAGGGACATGGCACAGACCCATGGGGACTTGGCACAGAGTGAGGTGACATGGCACAGAGTGACATGGATGTGGCACAGAGGGACAGGGATGTGGCACAGAGGGACACAGATGTGGCACAGTGACATGGATGTGGCGCAGAGTGACACTGATGTGGCACAGAGGGACACAGGGACTGGTGCAGAGCGATGGTGACATTGCACAGAGTGAGGTGACACGCACAGAGCAATGCTGATGTGACACAGAGTGATGGGGACACAGAACAGACACCGGGGACGTGGCACAGAGTGACATTAGCATGGCACAGGGTGACATTACCATGGCACAGGGTGACATTAACATGGCACAGGGTGACATTAACATGGCACAGGGTGACATTACCATGGCACAGGGTGACATTAGCATGGCACAGGGTGACATTACCATGGCACAGAGTGACATTAGCATGGCACAGGGTGACATTACCATGGCACAGAGTGACATTAGCATGGCACAGGGCGACATTAACATGGCACAGGGTGACATTAGCATGGCACAGAGTGACATTACCATGGCACAGAGTGACATTAACATGGCACAGGGTGACATTACCATGGCACAGGGTGACATTACCATGGCACAGAGCAATGGTGGCACGGGACAGAGCAGTGCCACCAACTCCTACCAGCACGTCCCGGGTGTCCCCAGGCTCCTGTCCCTCGGCCACCAGAGCACCCGGGGGTGGCAGGAGGCCACCAGAGGAGGCAGTCCTTGGTGTCACCAGTGGAGCTGAGCTCGGTGTCACTGCAGGAGCCATTGCTTGGTGTCACCAGCGGGGCTAGTGGTCAGTGTCACCTCAGGAGCCGGTGGTCAGTGTCACCTCAGGAGCCCTTGCTCAGTGTCACCAGAGGAGCCATTGCTCAGTGTCACCCCAGCTGCCAGGTCTGTGTCCCCCAGCACCGCAGGGGTGGCCCATGGCTGATCCTGTCCTTGGTGGCACTGGCTGGGTGGCAGTGCCCCAGTTCTGGGGGGTCCAAGCCGTGTCCCAGGGCTGGTGACAGGACAAGCTCGAAGCTCCATGGCCGGGCAGTGTCCCCAAGGCCCTGTGGCTGCTCCGTGGCTCTGTGGATGCTCGCTGTCCCCATGGTTGGTCACTGTCCCCATGGATGCTCGCTGTCCCCATGGCTGGTGGCTGTCCCCATGGTTGGTCACTGTCCCCATGGATGCTTGCTGTCCCCATGGCTGGTGGCTGTCCCCATGGTTGGTCACTGTCCCCATGGATGCTTGCTGTCCCCATGGCTGGTGGCTGTCCCCATGGTTGGTCGCTGTCCCCGTGGTCACTAAGTGGCTCTGTGGATGCTCACTGTCCTCATGGTTGGTCACTGTCCCCATGGATGCTCGCTGTCCCCATGGTTGGTCGCTGTCCCCGTGGCTGGTGGCTGTCCCCATGGTTGGTCACTGTCCCCATGGCTGGTCACTGTCCCCATGGTTGGTCGCTGTCCCCGTGGTCACTCCATGGCTCTGTGGCCCGTCCGTGGCGATGTCCCCAGCTCGGGGTCCCGGGTGTCCCCGAGGTCCTTTGTGGGTTTCCCCCACTGGTGGCACTCCGGGATCCCCGGGGCGGCTCCAGGGCTGGTGCCACCTGAGGTGCCACCCCAGGGACAGCAGGAAGCGGCTCCGAGGCTCCTCAGTGACATCCCCCGGGCTGGGCTGAGGTGCCACCATCACCTGCCAGCAGTGAACGTGTCCCTGCTCCGGCCCACGTCACCCCCAGCCCCTGATCCTGCTGCACCCCGTGTCCCTGTCCCCATCCATGTCCCCGTCCCCATCCCCATCCATGTCCCTGTCCCCAGCACAGGTCCCCTGTCCCCACCCTGCAGCCCCTCCAGGCCGGTGACAGGGATGGTGACACTGTCCTGGCTGCCACCCCCCATCCCTGTGCCCCCCGGGCCAGCTCCAGCCAGAGCGGGACAGGCTGGGGGGACACGGCCAAGGCCACCCGTGCCCTGTCACCCCCCGATCCCGGGGGGACAGCCCTGCCACCCCCTGGGCCGAGGAGCCCCGTTTGGGGGAGGAAGGGGACACAGGGGACATCCCTTGGTGGCCGCGCTGGCGGGGACCCGGGGGGGGCTCCCCCTCACCCGGGGGTCCCCCAGAGCTGGGGGGGGCCCAGAGGGGACGGGGGGGGACGCAGAGGGTCCCTGAGCGGTGCCAGCCCCGCGGGTGACCGCAAGGGGACAGTGGCGGTGACAGTGGCCGTGAGTGGCACAGACCTTTCCAGATCCGCCAGGGCGCCTTTGGGGTGCCCGGGTGGGGAGGGCGGTGCCGCCCCCGGGGGGAGCTCGGTGTGACCCCCCGGTGCCCCCCGGTGCCCCCCGGGACCCCCCGGGACAGAGGGGACATGGGGGGGGCAGGGAGGGGCTCCGGGGGTGTCACGCGGGGTCCCGGTGGGGTGGGGGGGGGGCCGTGGGTGTAGGGGGGGCACCCCGGGTCAGCACATGGGGGGGGTCTGGGGGGCGACACTGGGGGGGCCCGGGCCGTGGGAGGGGGGGCACGGCCGGGGGGGGGGGGGGGGGGCAGAGCGGGGGGGGGGGTCACAGGCTGGCGGGGGGCAGGGGGGTCCCGTGGGTCCGGGGGTTCCGTGGGTCCGGGGCTTTGGGGTCCGGGGGTCCCGGGGGTTCTTGAGGGGCCCCGGGGGGCTGGGGGGGTTCGGGGGTTCTGGGGGGTCCCGGGGGGCTGCAGAGCGGGGTCCGGGGGCTCCCGGGGCGCTGGGACGGGGCTCGGGCCCCCGGGGGTCCCGGGGGGCTCTGGCGGGGCCCCCCCGTGCTGTGCTCGGGGCCGGCAGGGCGGGGGTCCTGGAGGGGGTGGGGGGGATCCCGGGGTGCGGGGGGGGGGTCCCGTGTGGGGGGGGGGTCCCGTGTGGGGGGTGGTCCCGTGTGGGGGGGTCCCCTCGGGCGGAGCGGGGGCGGGCGGGGGGCACAGGGGGATCCCGCCCCCCCGGCCCCTCGGTCCTACCTGGAGCTGCAGCTGCGGCCGCGCCGGGGGGGTCCCGGGGCGGGTCCGGGGGGGTCCCGGGGGTCCCGGGCGGGCCCGGGGGGGTCCCGGGGGTCCCGGGGCGGGGGGGGGGCCCCGCGGCGGCCGCGCTCGCCCCGGCGGCGGCGATTGACCCGCATTGACGTCACTGCGTCATCAGGGTTCCCCTGGAAACACGCGGGGGCTAAAAATAGCCCGGGGGGGGCGGGGGGCGGGGCGGGGGGCGGCCCCCCCTCCCCCGCGTCTGCCGCTATTCTGGGGACAAAGCGACAAATATAGAGCGGGAGGCCACTCCCGCACGGGGACACCCCCGCGGGGGGGCTGCGGGACACGGGGGCGGCCACCGGGACAGCCCGGGGGGACGAGGGGACGGACACGGGGACAAGGGACGGACGGACACCCCATGGGGGACACGGGGCGACGGACACGGGGACAGCGACAGGGACGGACACGGGGACAGCGACACGGACGGGCAAGAACGAGGGACACGGACACGGGGACAGCGACAAGAGGGGGCACCACCGCAGGGGAAGGCGACAACCGGGGATCAAGGGGACACCGGGACATGGGGACACCGGGAGGCAGGGCAAGGGGACACTGCGAACTGGGGACACCGGGACACAGGGACACAGGGACTTGGGGATATGGGGATACCGGGACACCGGGAAGTGGGGACACCGGGACACTGAGACACTGGGACAGCCGGACATGGTGACACTGGGAGAGGGGACACGGTACAGGACGAGGGGACAGGAACAGGGACAGGCGGTGACAGGGACGGATGGGGCAGGACGGTCACAGCTGCAATGGGGCCGTACCGGGACCGAGCCATACCGGGGTGGGGCCATAATGGGGCGGGTCTGTAATGGGGTGGGGCCGTAATGGGGCGGGGCCATAATGGGGTGGGGCCACGATGGGGCGGGGCCATAATGGGGTGGAGCCCTACTGGGAGGGGTTATACTGGGATGGGATTGTAATGGGATCGGGCTGTAATGGGGTAAAGCTGTAACGGGGTGGGGCCACACTGGGTGGGGCCGTACTGGGGTGGGTTCGTAGGGGGACTGGTTTATACTGGGACAGGTCACATGTCCATTCCACTGGGACAGAACTGTACTGGGATGGGTTACACGAGGATGGGCTGTACTGGGATGGGCTGTACTGGGAGGGGTTATACTGGAATGGGCTGTACCCACACTGGTCCCTACTGGTCCATACTGGGACGGGCTGTACCCGCACTGATCCATACTGGGACGGGCTGTACCCGCACTGGTCTATACTGGGACGGGCTGTACCCGCACTGATCCATACTGGGACGGGCTGTACCCGCACTGATCCATACTGGGACGGGCTGTACCCGCACTGGTCTATACTGGGACGGGCTGTACCCGCACTGGTCCATACTGGGACGGGCTGTACCCGCACTGGTCTATACTGGGATGGGCTGTACCCGCACTGGTCCATACTGGGACGGGCTGTACCCGCACTGGTCCATACTGGGATGGGCTGTACCCGCACTGGTCTATACTGGGATGGGCTGTACCCGCACTGGTCCATACTGGGATGGGCTGTACTGGGAGGGGTTATACTAGAATGGGCTGTACTGGGATGGGCGGTACCCGCACTGGTCCATACTGGCATGGGTTATACTGGGATGGGCTATACTGGGATGGGCTGTACCCGCACTGGTCCCTACTGGAATGGGCTGTATTGGGATGGGTTATACTGGGACGGGCTGTACCCGCACTGGTCTATACTGGGGTGGGCTGTACCCGCACTGGTCCGTACTGGGATGGGTTATACTGGGATGGGCTGTACCCGCACTGGTCTATACTGGGATGGGTTATACTGGGATGGGCTGTACCCACACTGGTCTATACTGGGATGGGCTGTACCCGCACTGGTCTATACTGGGATGGGTTATACTGGGATGGGCTGTACCCGCACTGGTCCGTACTGGGATGGGTTATACTGGGATGGGCTGTACCCGCACTGGTCTGTACTGGGATGGGCTGTACCCGCACTGATCCATACTGGGACAGGCTGTACCCGCATTGGTCCATACTGGGACGGGCTGTACCCGCACTGGTCCGTACTGGGATGGGTTATACTGGGACGGGCTGTACCCGCACTGGTCCCTGCTGGCCGCGCTGTTCTGTGTTTGCCGTTCCGGCCGCTCCCGCCAGGTGGCGCCATTTCCCTTCCTGTTCAGGCGGACGGAGCCCGCCCGGAACGGACCAGTACGGACCAGTATGGACCAGTACGGACCAGTACGGACCAGTACGGGCTCGGTATGGACCAGTACAGACCAGTACGGACCACTATGGGCTCGGTACAGACCAGTACAGACCAGTATGGGCCTGGTATGGACCAGTATGGGCTTGGTACGGACCAGTACAGACCAGTATGGGCCCGGTGCGGACCAGTACACAGCCAGTACGGACCAATACGGGCCTGGTACGGACCAGTATGGGCCCAGTACAGACCAGTACAGACCAGAATGGTTCCAGTACGGGCCCAGTACAGGCCACTACAGACCAGTAGAGCCCAGTAGCCTTCTGCACCATCCAGCAGCACCCCTGCACCTGCAGACCTCCAGAGACCCCCAGATACACCCAGAGCCCTTGAGGGACCCCCAGAGATCTCCCAGCCCCCCTTCCAGATGGAGTCAGAAATGCCCAGGGCCCCACAAAGCCGCCCAGAGCCCCCCCAGACCCCCCAAAATGTGCCCAAAGACCGCCCGTGCCCCCAGAGCCCCGGCTGGGCAGGTGAGGGTGGCCGGGCTGGGGACAGGGACAGGGGACAGCCCCCCCCGCCCTCCCCCTCCCGTTAATTACGATCGTTGCCGGCGTTAATTATCGATCCACTCGCTCCATGTTAATTGGCTTTGGATTCAATTAGCGCTGCCCCTTCCAGCCCCCCCCAGCCCGGAATCGATGGGCGGCGCGGGGACAGCGGGGACAGCGCGGGGGGGGCACCCACGGGGACCCCGCGGGGTTGGGGTGACCCTGGCGTGGGGTATGGGTGACAGAGGGACCCCGGGGCCTCTTCTGGGTCAGTTTGGGGTTCAGGGGTCACGCTGGGGAGGGGTCCAGAAGTGGGACCCAGAGCTGAGGTTCAGGGTCCGGAGCCACTCTGGGACCCCTAAATCTGGGGACTGGGTGGGGGTCCAAGGTCAGGGGCTGGTTTGGGGTCCCAGGTGTGGGGTCCAAGGGTGGGACCTGCAGGTGGCACCCAGGGTAGGGTCCCAGGATGGGGTCCGGATTTGGGGGCCCCACTTGGTTCCAGGGGGTTTTTGGCTGCTGTTCTCGTGCTGTCCCCATCCCCCTCCATTGCCCCCCAGAGCCAGGACAGGGCCGGGGGTCCCAGGGCTGCACCCCCAGAGACCCCCCCCACCCCCAGTGCCCAGCCTTGGTCCGAGGGGGTGGGGGGAAATGACCCGGGGGGGGGCTGACCCCAGCACAGAGGGACCCCAGGACACCAGGACGCTTCACTACGTTTATTGGGCCTCTGCAGCGTTAAATACAGGCCGGGCTTTGGGGGGGGGCCGGGCCGGGCGGGGGGCCCGGGGGGTGTTGGCGCCCCCGGGGCCCCCCCGGCCCCTCAGCGGCTGTAGCCGAACTCGTCGGCGTCGTCCGCGCGGAAGTCGCCGTAACGCCACAGGTTCAGCTGGGGGGACAGGGGGGACACGGGGCATCGTCAGGGGGCTCCCCCACACCGGGGGGCGCCCCGGGGGTGCCGCCCCCCGCCCCCGCCCCAGGGAACCCCCCCCCCCCAGTCTGGGGTGCCCCCACTCACCCGGGCACTCTTGGCTGCCTCCTGCGCGTTCAGGTACTCGGTGACCTGGGGGACAGCCCTGGGTGACCCCGCGGGCCTGGGGGGCTGGGGACACCCCCAGGCTGGGACAGGGACCCCCCCCCGTCCTTCTGGGGCTCCCGCTGCCCGCAGGGGATGGGGCTGGAGGGACCCCCCTGGCATGGCCCCGAGGGGATGACAGGGGGGTTTGGGGACAGTGGGCAGCACTGGGGATGGGGGGACCCTCATAGTCCCAATGACCCCGGTCATAGTCCCAGTGGGGCAGCAGCTGGGCTGGGATTGACCAGCACCAGCAGTGTGGGGGGACAGGGACCCCTCAGAACCCACCCGACATCCCCAGCACCCCCAGAACCCTCCAGAACCCACCCAACATCCCAGCACTCACCAAGAGCCTCCAGCCCATCCAACCACCCCAAGTACCCACCTAAGACCCAGAACAACCCCCCAGCACCTCCAGCACCCACCCAACACCCAGAACAACCCCCCAGTACCTCCAGCACCCACCCAACACCCCCAGAACAACCCCCAGCACCTCCAACACCCACCCAACACCCAGAACCAGCTCCTTGCCCCCAGCACCCACCACTTTCTGGAACTGCCTCTCCTTGCGGGGCTCCACCATCACCAGCCCCTCCTTGACCAGCCCCAGCCCCACGTCGCTCTTGGAGTCGGCGAACTGCAGGGTGACGTGGGGACAGCCGGGGCCCAGGTGCTCCACGTTGAGCAGGCACTGCGTGTTCTGGATGTCCCTCACCACGCTGTCCACGGCGTCCGCCCGCGCCTCCTCCTGCACCCAAACCCGTCACACACCCGCGGGGACAGCCCGGGACAGCGGGGACACCCCACAGCCTCAGGGACACCCCACAGCCTCAGGGACACCCCACAGCCTCGGGGACACCCCACCCATCGGGGACACCCCACACCCGCGGGGACAGCCCGGGACAGCGGGGACACCCCACAGCCTCAGGGACACCCCACAGCCTCAGGGACACCCCACAGCCTCGGGGACACCCCACCCATCGGGGACTCCCCAGCCCAGCAGGGACACCCTGGCCCACCAGGAACACCCCACAACCTTGGGAACCCCCCCGTGGCTTCTGGGGACACCCCACACCCACAGAGACAAACCATGGCCTTTGGGCACCCCCCAGACCCCCAACGATCCCCCCCGACCCTCAGACCCCAGGGACCCCCGGGTGTTTTGGGGATACCCACAACCCACTGTGGGCTTGGGGTATCCCTGGGATTGGGGTGTGGAGGGACTGGGGTCAGTATCAATGGGGGGTTGGGGTTCAGGACTGGGGTCAGGGGTGGGGTTGGGCATAGACTGGGGGGCTGGGGTTGATGTTTGGGGTCAGGAGACACATTTGGGTCAGTGTTACCAACTGGGACCCGTTTGGGGTTGATGGTTTGGGGTTGTGGTCCACAGGCAGCACCTGGGGCTCAGGACGTGGGTCTGGGGGCCACGGGTGGGACATGGGGTGGAGGCTCAGGGTCAGGGATCACAGTGGGGGCCCAGGGCTGGGGCCCAGGTGTGGGGTGACAGCAGGAGCCCCCCTGTACTCACGTCCTGTGGCACCTGGATGAAGGCAAAGGTGTACTCGGTGGCCTGGGGCGGCAGCACCCGCGGGGAGAACGCCGGGGGCAGCGGGGCCAGGCGGCTGGGGGGCAGCGTCTCCTTCTGTGGGGACACCATGGGGACAGCAGGGGACATCAGAGAGGGGAGACAGCGTGGGGGACACCAGGGACACCAAGGGGATGGATGGATGGATGGATGGATGGATGGATGGATGGATGGATGATGGATGGATGGATGATGGATGGATGATGGATGGATGGATGGATGATGGATGGATGATGGATGGATGGATGGATGGATGGATGGATGGATGGACAGATGGATGATGGATGGATGGATGGATGATGGATGGATGGATGGATGGATGGATGGATGGATGGATGGATGGATGAAGGATGGATGGATGGATGGATGATGGATGATGGATGGATGATGGATGGATGGATGGATGGATGGATGAAGGATGGATGGATGGATGGATGGATGGATGGATGGATGATGGATGGATGGATGGACGGATGGATGGACGGATGGATGATGGATGGATGGATGGATGGATGGATGGATGGATGGATGATGGATGGATGATGGATGGATGATGGATGGATGGATGGATGATGGATGGATGATGGATGGATGGATGGATGGACGGATGGATGATGGATGGATGGATGGATGATGGATGGATGATGGATGGATGATGGATGGATGGATGGATGGATGAAGGATGGATGGATGGATGATGGATGATGGATGGATGATGGATGGATGGATGGATGGATGGATGGATGGATGGATGGATGGATGAAGGATGGATGGATGGATGGATGATGGATGATGGATGGATGATGGATGGATGGATGGATGGATGGATGATGGATGGATGGATGGATGGATGGATGGATGGATGGATGGATGGATGGATCGATCCACAGATGGATAGATCCATGGATGGACGGATCCACAGATGGATAGATCCATGGATGGATGGATGGATGAAGGATGGATGGATCCACAGATGGATAGATCCATGGATGGATGTATCCACAGATGGATAGATCCATGGATGGATGGATGGATGAAGGATGGATGTATCCACAGATGGATAGATCCATGGAAGGAGGGCTGCTTTCCCCCAGTTTCCCCAGTGCCACTCACGTTGCCGTAGTCAATGTAGAAAATGTGCACTTTGCCACCCGACTCCACCTTCTCCACCCGGGCCCGGTACCTGCAGAGCAGGAGGGATTTTGGGGATTTGGTCCTCACCCCACACCCCACACCCCACACCCCACTGCTGCCCTGTCCCAGCCCGTGGGGTCAGCCTGTCCCTCCTCACCATTCCCCATCGACGAACTTGGCGATGCAGAAGTCGCCGCGGCGCGGGACGAAGGAGCCCTCCACGGGCGGGTGGGCGCCCACCTCGGCGCGCATGTTCTCCATCAGCTTCTCCAGCTGGGCGCCTGCAGGGCCCCGGATATCCAGGATAAACCCCCAGCCCCATCCCAAACCTGACCCCAACCCCGCTCCTCAGTGTGGCCCCAGAGCCCCAACCCCAAGTCCCAACAATGGCTTCAACAGTAGATCCCAAACCTGGACCTCAACCCCAGACCCTGCTCCAAGACCTTTGGACCCCAAACCTGGATCTCAATCACAGACCCCTGCCCTGGTCCCAGAAAGGGCCTGGGGGGTGGAGGGGTGACCCCACATCACCCTGGATTCACGGATTTGGGTGTTACCCACCAAACTCACAGATCCTCATCCCATCCAACTCGCCCCATCACCGGTCTGGGGAGCGCCCCTGGGTGCTGGGGTGCCCCGGTGTCCCCCCGTACCCGTCTCCACGTCCTGCACGTAGAAGTGGAGGTCGTCGGTGATCTCGGTGACGAACACGGGTTTGTAGTTGGCCGTGCGCTCCTTCTCCTCCAGCACCGGCACCACCTCCTCCACCGGCGTCTCCTCGTAGTGGGACCACACCTGGGGGGACACGGGGACCCCGGCCACGCTCCAGGTGACAGCAATGGTGGGGGGGCAGGCTGGCAGTGGGAACATGCCCAGGCCTCAGCCTGGGGGGCTGTGGGTGAGACATCTCTGTGGTGGGACATCCCTGTGGTGGGACATCCCTGTGGTGGGACATTCCTCAGCTGGAACATCCCTGGGCTGGGACATCCCTCAGCTGGGACATCTCTTGGCATGCCACCATCACCTCTTGCGGTGGGGACATCTGTCTCCAGGAGTGGGGACATTCCTTGGGGTGGAACATCTCTTGGGATGGGGACATCCATCATGGCGGGGTCACCTCTTGGTGTGGGCACCCAGTGGGTGGGAACATTAATTGGGGTTGTGACGTTCCCTGCAGTGGGGCCATCAGCTCTTGGGGTGGGGACATTCTGTTGCACAGGGACATCTCTTGGGATGGGGACATCCCTTGGCATGGGGACACCCCTCAGAGTGGGAACATCTCTTGTCATGGAGACCTCCAGGAGTGAGGCCACCCCTTGACACGGGGACATCCTTTGTTGGGCACATCTCAGGGTGGGGACATCGGGTGTGGTGGGGCCATGTTTTGGGACGGGGCTCTGGGGTGGTGACACCGCTGGGGCAGGTCCCCTGAGCCCCTCACCTTCTCCTTCCTCTGCTTGGCCGCGTCCTGGGCGGCCAGCAGGGCCTTGCAGTAGGGGCTGCGCTCGGCCGTGAAGTGCACGCGGGACAGCGCCTGCTCCACCAGCGCCACCGACAGGTTCACGCCCTCGATGTGCAGCCACCCGATGAAATTCCCGGCCTTGTCCATGCTCTCCACCTCCACCTCAACCTGTGGGATCCCGGCAATCTCATGAGCTGCGGGGCCCTGTCCCCGCCCCGGCCTGCCCCAGCTGCCACCTCCTCCCAACACTTCGGGCTCGCCCAGGTGGGACCCCACAGTCACCTCCCTGCACCCAGCCCGGAGCCAGGGACCCCCAGGGACCCCCAGGGTGCCTGCCCAAAGTGTCTCCCTGAGGTGGGGGACAAGGGAGCCACCCATGGGGTACACAAAGCCACCAGGTCCTGCCACATCCTGTATCCCATTCCACCCTGAGTATCCCATCCTGGGAATCCCACCCTGAGTATCCCACCCTGGGAATCCAAGCCTGGGAATCCCACCCTGAGTATCCCACCCTGGGAACCACACCCCACCCCGGGATGGGCTGGATTTGTGGCCAGTGTGGCCCTGGGGACAGCACATGGCACAGGACAGTGCCAGGTGTGTGGCTGAGGCACTGGGGACAGCAAGGTTTGGGGCTGGGGTGACACCACGATGGTTCAAACCCCAGCCATGGCCTTTGCTGTGCTCAGTGGGGTTTGGCTTTGCCAGCGCTGCCACACGGCGCCTGTCCCACCCCTGAGCTCACCCATCCCACCACAACTGCTCCTACTGCTCCCCAAAGCCTGGAGGTGTCCCACTGTCCTTGCACTGCGGCGGCCACGGCACTGCACTGGCCATGGCACCATGCTGGCCATGGCACCAAAACCAGCCATGGCACCAAAACCAGCCATGGCACCGCACTGGACATGGCACCAAAACCAGCCATGGCACCAAAACCAGCCATGGCACCGCACTGGACATGGCACCATGCTGGCCATGGCACCAAAACCAGCCATGGCACCGCACTGGCCATGGCACCAAAACCAGCCATGGCATTGCTCCGGCCATGGCACCGCACTGGACATTGCACCATGCTGGCCACAGCACCAAAACTGGCCATGGCACCACAGTGGACAGGGCATCACAGAGGACAGAGCACCACATTGGCCATTGGGCACCAGTGTTGGTGGTGCCACCGTGGCAGACACAGCACTGTCACCACAGAGACCATGTCACCACACTGGACATGGCACCACACCGGATACGGCACCAGGCTCTCCATGGCACCGCACCAGACATGGAATCACACTGGCCATGGTGCCACACCGGCCATGGCACTGAAAATGGCCATGGCACCGGCCCAGACATGGCATCTGACCGGACACAGCGCTGCCCACGGCCACTGCATCGGACATGGCACCACACCAGCCATGGCACTGCACTCTTCATGGCACCACACTGGCCGTGGCACCACACTGGCACCACAAGGCTGGTGTGTGGCAGGGACATGGCCCCAGACCACCCGCTGTCCCCAGGGCTGCCAGTGCCAGGCTGGTCCCTGGGGTCAGCACCCTGTGCACGCCTGTGGCACCTCCCCAGTGCCGCAGGGTGACACTCTGGGTGACAACAGTGTCCCTGTCCCCGTGTCACCACGGCATCCCTGGCCAGGGGACACGCAGGACACTGATGGACTCAGGGACAAGATGTGGGCACTGCAGTGGAAGGGAACATGTGGGACCCACCCGTGGGGCACAGGAGGCCACCAGGTCCTGCAGCTCCTGGGGGCGACATCACTGGAACAGCTGCAGCCCCCTGGGGACGTGCCACCATCACGGGGACAGGAGGGTCCTGGGGTGCCCCGGTGCACTGCCAGACAGGATGTCCCAGAGGGGCCACCAGCCCCACAGAGGTCCCCACCACCCACGGTGGCACTCAGGTGACAGCTCCAAGTGCCACCAAGAGCAGGGGGGAGCATAGGGTGCTTACAGGGGCTGCAGGTGGCATTGTGCCCCCCCAGTCCCAGGGGCAGGGAAGGGACAAGGCACTGCTGGGGTCGGAGCCCAGCCTGGGCCCCAAAGGGCAGCAGTGCCACCAGGTCTCGTGGTCCCTGTCCCCAGCCCCCGGCAGTCACCCCGTGTCCCCCTGACCCCCGCAGGGCTGGAGCTCCCCATCAGTGCCACAGCTCGGGTCGGGTCTCAGCCCCAAGGCCGGGGGTCTCGGGGGTCCCCGCTCAGCGGGGGGGGGTCGGACCCGGGAGGATGGAGCCGGGGTCCCCCCGGTCCTCATCACCTCCAAGCCGCCGAGCCCCGCGCCGCCCCCGTCCCTTCCGTCCCTCCCTCCGTCCATCCGTCCCTCCGTCCATCCGTCCCTCCGTCCGTCCGTCTTGTCCGCCCGGCCTCCCGGCCCCGGGGAGGGGTCGCCCGGGGAGCGGCCCCCCCTCCACGAGCCCCGAACGGGGCTGCGGGGAGGGGGAGGAGGAGGAGGCGGCGGGAGGGAGGAGGAAGAGGAGGAGGAAGCGGCGCATCCCGCATCTCCCCCTCCCCGCGCACAAAACCGCTCCGGGGCCGCCGCACCGGCCGAAGCGGGGCCGGCGGGGGCCCCTCCGGAGAGCGGCGGGTGGGTGGGTGGGTGGGGGTGCGGGGGGGCGCGGGGGGGTCTGTGCGGAGCCGGGATGCGTCAGCAGGAGCAGCGGGAGCGGCGGCAGCAGCAATCCATCCGCGCTCGCACTGAAGGACAAAAGGATGAGCCAGCCGCCTGCGCGGCTGCTTCCCGCACCGCCCGCACCGCCCCGCACCGCACCGCCCGCACCGCCCGCACCGCCCCGCGCGGCCCCCGCCACCGGAGGATGCCCGCCGGCACCGCGACCGCCACCGCTGTCACCGCCGCTGTCACCGCCACCATCGCCCCGCGCCGCCGCTGAACGCGACACCCACGCGGGGACGCGGGAACGACACGCGGGAGGGGACGGGACGGGACCCCCCCCGCCCCGCCACCAGCGCAGCCGCCGCCGCTACCGGGAGGTGCCCCCCGCCGGCATCTCCCCCCCCCCCACGCCGACGCCCTTTCCTCCCCCCCGCTCCCTCCCCGAACCGCGTTTTTCCCTCTCCCGGGGGGGGCTCCCCGCGATTTATTTATTTATTTCGGCCTATTTTTAATCTCTATTTTCCTGTTTTATTTTTAGGTTTCGTCCGGGTTGTTTGGGGTTTTTTTTTTCCCCCTAATATTTTGAATTTTTATTTTTAGTTTTTCATCCGATTTTAGCCTTATTTTAACTTTTATCCTCATTCCCGTTCCTATCTTGATTTGATTTGATTTTAGATATTTATTCCGTTTTTGCCTCCTTTTCCATTTCCCTTTCCTGGCCAATTTTTTTTTTTTTTTCCCCCCATTCCCATTTCCCTCCCCGTTTTTCTTTTTTTTTTCCCACTTTTTCTCTCCTCCGCTCCCTCCCCTTTTCCCAATTCTTCCTTTTCTCCCGGCTTCTTTTTTTTAATTATTTCCTTTTTCGCCACTTTCCCCGCGTTCCCCCCCCGCCGTTTCCCCGCGGCCTGGGGGGGGCGGCCATGCGGGCCCCGCCGAGCCCCCCGGGCCGGCCCCACGGGCGGAGGTGCGAGGCCGCGGGGTTGGCCGCGCTCGGGGGCTGCCGGGCCCCCGCTTAGCCGGGCCGGCCCCCCCCCATCCTGCACCGCAGCCTCCAGGAGCCATTTTGTCTTTTTTTTTTTTTTTTTTTTTTTTTGGGAGCCGGCCCCCCCCCGCCCCCCCCCTCCTCGGTCCCGCGCCCCCCGCGCTCGCCTCGAGCCCCCCCGGACCCCCCGATCCCCCTTCCCCAGGTAGGTACTGGCGAGCGGGGCCGGGCGGGGGGGGGTTCCTTCTCCTCCTCTCCCCCCACCCCCCCCCTCCCAGCACCTACCGCTGATTTTTTTCCCCCCTTAAATTTTAATTTTTCCCTCCTCAAACCCCTCTCCCCCTCGGAGCTTCCCCCCCGACCCCGGCACCCCCGACCCCCCCCCCTCCCCTGCGGCCGGCCGGGCCCCCCAGCTCGTGGGAGCCGGGAGAGGGGGGGGCCCCGAGCCCGTTCTCCTGTTCTCGCCGCCATCCCCAGACGATGGTGAATGATGAACGTGCCACACCATGAAGCTCTTGTGGCAGGTAACTGTGCACCACCTCCGCCGCCACCGCCGCCACCGCACCTGGCCGGGGCTCCTGGCCGCCTCCCTGACCCTGCACGCGTGGCTCCTGGCCACGGCCGCCGCCTCGCCGGGCCCCCAGAGCTGCCCCTCCGTGTGCTCCTGCAGTAACCAGTTCAGCAAGGTGGTGTGCACCCGCCGCGGCCTGGCCGAGGTGCCCCCCGGCATCCCCTCCAACACCCGCTATCTCAACCTCATGGAGAACAACATCCAGATGATCCAGGCGGACACGTTCCGCCACCTGCACCACCTGGAGGTGCTGCAGCTGGGCAGGAACGCCATCCGGCAGATCGAGGTGGGCGCCTTCAACGGCCTGGCCAGCCTCAACACCCTGGAGCTCTTCGACAACTGGCTGACGGTGATCCCCAGCGGGGCCTTCGAGTACCTGTCCAAGCTGCGGGAGCTGTGGCTGCGCAACAACCCCATCGAGAGCATCCCCAGCTACGCCTTCAACCGCGTGCCCTCCCTCATGCGCCTCGACCTGGGCGAGCTCAAGAAGCTCGAGTACATCTCCGAGGGCGCCTTCGAGGGCTTGTACAACCTCAAGTACCTCAACCTGGGGATGTGCAACATTAAGGACATGCCCAACCTGACGCCCTTGGTGGGCCTGGAGGAGCTGGAGATGTCGGGCAACAACTTCCCCGAGATCAAACCGGGCTCCTTCCACGGGCTCAAATCCCTCAAAAAGCTCTGGATTATGAACTCGCAGATCAACCTGATCGAGCGCAACGCCTTCGACGACCTGACGGCGCTGGTGGAGCTCAACCTGGCCCACAACAACCTGTCGTCCCTGCCCCACGACCTGTTCGCCCCGCTGCGCTACCTGGTGGAGCTGCACCTGCACCACAACCCCTGGGACTGCGACTGCGACATCCTCTGGCTGTCGTGGTGGCTGCGGGAGTACATCCCCACCAACTCCACCTGCTGCGGCCGCTGCCACGCCCCGCTGCACATGCGGGGCCGCTTCCTGGTGGAGGTGGACCAGACCTCCTTCCAGTGCTCGGCGCCCTTCATCATGGACGCGCCCGCGGACCTCAACATCTCGGAGGGGCGCGTGGCCGAGCTGCGCTGCCGGACGCCCTCCATGTCCTCGGTGCGGTGGCTGCTGCCCAACGGGACGGTGCTGAGCCACGCCTCGAGCCACCCGCGCCTCTCCGTGCTCAACGACGGCACCCTCAACTTCTCGCACGTGCTGCTGACCGACACCGGCCTCTACACCTGCATGGTGACCAACGTGGCCGGCAACTCCAACGCCTCGGCCTTCCTCAACGTCAGCACGGCCGAGCTCAACACCTCCAACTACAGCTTCTTCACCACCGTCACGGTGGAGACCACCGAGATCTCCCCCGAGGACGTGTCCCCCAAGTTCACCAAGCCCGTGCCCACCACCTCGACGGGCTACCAGCCGGCCTACACCACCACCACCACCGTGCTGGTGCAGACCACGCGCCCGCCCAAGCAGGTGGCCGTGCCCACGGCCGACGCCGGCGACAAGCTGCAGACCAGCCTGGACGAGGTGATGAAGACCACCAAGATCATCATCGGCTGCTTCGTGGCCGTGACGCTGCTGGCCGCCGCCATGCTCATCGTCTTCTACAAGCTCCGCAAGCGCCACCAGCAGCGCAGCACCGTCACCGCCGCCCGCACCGTGGAGATCATCCAGGTGGACGAGGACATCGCGCCGGCCACCGCGGCCACGCCCGCGGCCGCCCCGGCCGGCGGGGCAGGGGAGGGGGCCGTGGTGCTGCCCAACATCCACGAGCACCTCAACTACAACACCTACAAGGCTGGGCACGGCGCCCACTGGACAGAGAACGCGCTGGGCAACTCCCTGCACCCCCCCGGGACCACCCTGGCCGACCCCTATTTAATCCAGACCCACCCCAAGGAGAAAGTTCAGGAAACCCAGATATGACTCTTTTTTGGGGGCTTTTTCCTGCTTTTTTTTGGGTCGTCGTCCCCCCCCCCCACCACCTTCCAACCCCGGCCCCGAATTATTATAAACGCAATAGATGCACAAAAGCAGAACTCCAAAAAGAAGGAAACCCAGGAGAATTCCTCAATACTAAGGAAAACCAGGAGAATTCCTCAATAATAGACACAACTTTTGTACAGGGGGGGGAGAGACTCTTTTTCGTGTACATGCTTCTATAGCCAACCTCGGGGCCGAGAAGAGCAGCAGATTCTATTAAAATTTAACGAAACCCACCCAAAACTCCTACAAAAAAACCACTATTTTCTAACTCGCAGGTTCTATTTAAACACAAAAAGAAACAAACCAGGAGAAACAGAGGAGGAAAAAAATAATCGGTAATAAGAGGAAAAATCCCCGTGCTCGGGGACGAGCGGCGGTGCCGTGGCGCGGGGGGACGCGGGGGACGCCGGACGGTGGCAGAAGCTGTCGGGGTGTTTTGGGGGGGGGTTCGGGGCGGTTTTGGGGGTTATCTGGGGGAGGGGGTGAGGTCGGCCCCCCCACCCCGCGGCGCTGCCCTTGGCCGCGCGCCGGCGGCTCCGGCGTCACCGGAGCGGGATCTCGGCCCCGCGCCAAGACCTTCCCAATGCAATAAAGGAATGGATTTTGGGGGGTGGGGGGCTCGGGGCGGGGGGGCGGGGGGGCGCAGCCTGAGGGCTGGGGATGGACGTCTGCAATGTATTCAAGCAAAAAATTCCTCAAAAACCCACGGGAAGGGGGAAAACCCCGCGAGCGCCTGGGGGGGTGGTTTGGGGGAGATCTGGGGGGGGGGGGAGAGCGGGTGCCCCCCCGCTTTGCTCTGCACCCCCTTTCCCACGGTGTTCGTCACCCCCCCCGGGCCTCCCGGACCCCCCGGCACAGGGCTACGGCTCCTGGGGGGCTGGGGGGGCCCCCACGGGAGACCTGACCAATGATTGTAACCACCTTCACTAAAAACGGCATTTTTAGTCCTTTTATTTGACTGGGGGGGAGGTGTGGGAAACACCCCCCCGTCCCCGGGAGGGGGTGACAATGGGGACACCCCCCCCAAGGGCTGCTCATGGAACGGGGGGGGCTGGGAGAAATCAAGGGCTTGGGGAGGGGGGGGGAGGTGACAACGGGGGGGCCACCAGCATCGGAGGTGGCGCCGGGGGGGTCCCGGTGGGGACCCCAAGTGCCTCGTGGGGGTCCCGAGGGGATGAGGGGGTCGGGGGGGGTCGGGCAGCAGCGAGGGGGGGCCCCCCGGTCGCTCGGGCACTGGAATTACTTTAATTTCTTGTTTTAGCTTTAAAATGTTCTCGGAAGGGGGGGGCAAAGCTGAGCTAAAATGCAGGGTTTGGGGGTGTCCGGGGGGGGAGGAAGGCGGGAAGGAGATGCAGAAGTTCCCTCTCGGGCTGTAAACGCCGGAAGGATCCGACTGTACCGCGAATCCAACAAAAAAAAAAAAACAAGTGTATTTTTGTATTTTAATAAATATTGTTCCAAATTTGTAACGCCGAGTGCCCGAGGGGTTAAACGGGGGCGCTCGGGGGGGCCGCGGGGGCCCCCCCTCCCCGGCAGCCTCAAAGGGGTTTTTTGTCCTCTCAGCAGGAAAAGCTTTGGAAAAATCGCAGAGCGGGAAAGGGAGATGGAGGGAGAGGATGGAGGAGGGGAGGGGGCGAGGGCACCCGGGGGGGACACGGGGGTGACAACGAGAACTGGGGGGGACATCGGGGGGACAAGAACTGGGAGGGGCTAAAATCAGGGGGTGACATTGGGGTGATGAGGATTGGGGGGGACATGGGGGGACAATGACGGGGTGACACTGGGGGGAGTGACGAGAATCAGGGGGTGACAGCAGCGGGGGGGCACTGGTGGGGGGGACAGCGGGACCCTGGTGTGGGGCTGGGGGCGTTGGGGGTCACCCCCAGGCTGGGGATTCCCGGCTGGAATTGGGATTGGAGGGAGGGAGGAGGGATAGGGATCAATCAGGGGCACTGCCCCTGCCCAGGAGGGACAGCAGGACCCCCCCTCTGAGGGGACAGCGGGATCCCCCATTCTGTGAACGGGGACACTTGGAGAGGACACCAGGGACCCCAGCCTGGACACCGGGTGCCACCCCCAGGACACGGGGTGTGCTGGGCACTGCTGGTGGTGGGGACAAGGGACACAGGGACAGGGACACAGGGACACAGAGTGTCCCTCTGGCAGTGGGGACACAGAGACCTTGGATGGCAGCAGTGTCCCCAGGGTGCCACCTCCACCCCAGTGCCACCACCACGTCCGGGGGGCTGAGCCCCTCCCCCAGTCACCACGCAGCTGTCAGGGTCCAGTGTTGGCACTTGGGGGATTTTTTAGGATTTCTGCTATTTTTGGCGGATCCGGGTCAGTTTTTCCCAAAATCATATTCCTGCTTTTCCCTTTGTTCCTGAATTTTCCCACCCAGGCCAATCTGGGAATGCCAACACCTCCTGTTCATCCTGGGGGATGAACCCCCCGTCCTCCCTGTGCTGGGGACAGACAGGAGTGATCCCAAAAATCCTGGGAATGCTGCAGGGGGCTGGAGGGATTTATGGATTTTATTAGCACTGATTTTAGCCCAAAATTAGAGCAGCTGAGCTCATCATCATCATCATTATCCCATCCTGATCCTGATCCTCAACCTCATCCTCATCCTCATCCTCATCCCACCCCATCCCATCCCATCCCATCCCCAAACCCCTCTGGTTCTGGATCCCCCCAGCTCCCACTTTCAGGAATTCCATCCCATCCATCTTGCTAAGGACAATCCTCCCAGGACCCCCAACTCCCAGAGCACCCCCAGGTCCTTCCCTGGAATGATTCCTTTGGAGTAGGGTGGGAATCAGGCCCTGGGATGTGGGGAAAGGTAAATACTGACAAATTAAATCCAGGGATTTTTAGGGAATGACAGGAAGTCCCCATGGCAGCAGAATTTGGAGTTCTGCTCGTGCCTCCCCCGGCACTGGTGGGAGCGGGGTGAGGTGGGATGGGTGGATGGGGTGGGATGGGATGGGATGGGATGGGATGGGATGGGATGGGATGGGATGGGGCAGGATGTGGGACGATGCAATGGGACACAGTGAATGCTCCAAGCACAGGGCTGGGATCAGTCTGGGATTGGGATTTGTGCTGGGATCACTGCTGGGATTGGGATCAGCGTTAGGATTGACCCTGGGATCAGGGCTGGGATTGGTGCTGGAATCAGGGTTGGGATTGGTGCTGGGATTGGAGTTGCAATCAATACTGGGACTAGGCTGGGATGAGGGTTGGCATCAGTGCTGGGATCAGTGCTGGGATCAGGCTGGGATCAGTGCTGGGATCAGGCTGGGATCAGTGCTGAGATCAGACTGGGATCAGTGCTGGGATTAGGCTGGGATCAGGGTTGGGATCCATGCTGGGATTAGGCTGGGATCAGGGTTTGGATCAGTGCTGGGATCAGGCTGGGATTGGGACTGGGATCAGTGCTGGGATCAATGCTGGGATCAGTGCCAGGATCAGGCTGGGATTGGGACTGTTATCAGTACTGGGATCAGGGTTGGGATCAGGCTGGGATCAGGGGGGGATCAGAGTTGGGATCAGGCTGGGATCTCCAGCAGACAAAAGGCACTGGCCCATGTCGGGGGCCGGGCAGTTTCCCGTGCTCCCGGAGGATCGGCAGCTCCTGCAGGACCGGCCCGGCCGCGGAGGAGCCGAGGGGCTCCCGGGGGTGCCCCGGGCCGTTCCCGGGCGCTGCGGGAGCCGCGGTCCCGCCGGAGCATCCCCGCACCCCCTGCCCCCCACGCTGCGGGGCCGGTTCGTCAGCGGCGGCTCCGGGCCCGTGAGTCAGCAGCAGCCGGAGCCGCCGGATAAAAATATCCCACGGCTGTGGGGGTGGGCAGGGACTCGGCTGCCGGCGGGAACGCGGCCGGGGCCACCGTGGGAACCGCGGGGACCCGCGCCGGGACCCGCAGCCGGAGCCGGGAATCGGCCTGGGCGGCATCCCGGCTTCCCACGGCCTCCCTGCCACGGCATTCCTGCCCTGTACCACGAGATCCTGCCCTGCATCCCGAGATCCTGCCCTGCATCCCCAGCTCCTGCCCTGCATCCCGAGATCCTGCCCTGCATCCCCAACTCCTACCCTGCATCCCGAGATCCTGCCCTGCATCCCGAGATCCTGCCCCGCATCCCGAGATCCTGCCCTGCATCCCCAGCTCCTGCCCTGCACCACGAGATCCTGCCCAGCATCCCGAGATCCTGCCCTGCATCCCCAACTCCTACCCTGCATCCCGAGATCCTGCCCTGCATCCCCAGCTCCTGCCCTGGATCCCGAGATCCTGCCCTGCATCCCGAGATCCTGCCCTGCATCCCCAACTCCTACCCTGCATCCCGAGATCCTGCCCTGCATCCCAAGATCCTGCCCTGCATCCCAAGATCCTGCCCAGCATCCCGAGATCCTGCCCAGCATCCCAAGATCCTGTCCTGCATCCCCAACTCCTGCCCTGCATCCCCAACTCCTACCCTGCATCCCGAGATCCTGCCCTGTACCACGAGATCCTGCCCTGCATCCCGAGATCCTGCCCTGCATCCCCAACTCCTACCCTGCATCCCGAGATCCTGCCCTGTACCATGAGATCCTGCCCTGCATCCCGAGATCCTGCCCTGCATCCCCAACTCCTACCCTGCATCCCGAGATCCTGCCCTGTACCACGAGATCCTGCCCTGCACCCCGAGATCCTGCCCTGCATCCCCAGCTCCTGCCCTGCATCCCGAGATCCTGCCCTGCATCCCGAGATCCTGCCCTGCACCCCGAGATCCTGCCCTGCATCCCCAGCTCCTGCCCTGCATCCCGAGATCCTGCCCTGCATCCCCAACTCCTGCCCTGCATCCCGAGATCCTGCCCTGCACCCCGAGATCCTGCCCTGCATCCCGAGATCCTGCCCTGCATCCCGAGATCCTGCCCAGCATCCCCAACTCCTGCCCTGCATCCCCAATTCCTGCCCTGCATCCCGAGATCCTGCCCTGCATCCCCAGCTCCTGCCCTGCATCCCCAATTCCTGCCCTGCATCCCCAGCTCCTGCCCTGCATCCCCAATTCCTGCCCTGCATCCCCAGCTCCTGCCCTGCACCCCCAGCTCCTGCCCTGCACCCCCAGCTCCTGCCCTGCATCTCGAGATCCTGCCCTGCACCCCGAGATCCTGCCCTGCATCCTCAACTCCTGTCCTGCATCCCCAATTCCTGTCCTGCATCCCCAGCTCCTGCCCTGCATCCCCAATTCCTCTCCCACATCCCCAATTCCTATCCCACATCTCCAATTCCTATCCCACATCCCCAGCTCCACGTGCCCTCCCCACCGCCACGTTCCTGGGCACCAGCCCATCTTCCCACGGCCTCCCCACGACATTCCCGGGAAGCTTCCACGTGTCCTCCCTGCCACAGCATTCCTGGGAAGCAGCTCCGGCTCCATCTGGCCTCCCTGCCGCGGCATTCCTGGGCAGGTGCAGCGCCCGAGCCTCAGGAATGTGCCGAGGCAGCGGAGCGAAGCCCTTGGGATGCGGGTCAGCAATTCCCGGCAGCGCGAGATGCTGAGCAGGGAGGGGGACGACTGCAGTGTCCCCGTGTCCCTGTACTCCCGTGTCCCTGTTTCTCCATGTTCCTGTATCCCTGCACCTCTGCACCCCAGTGTCCTCGTGTCCCTGTGTCCCTGTTTCTCCACGTTCCTGTATCCCTGCACCTCTGCACCCCGGTGTCCTCGTGTCCCTGTGTCCCTGTTTCTCCACGTTCCTGTATCCCTACAGCCCTATGTCCCTGCGTCCTCATGTCCCCGTGTCCCTGTCCTCCTGTGTTCCTGTTTCTCCTCATTCCTGTATCCCTACACCCCTGTGTTTCCCTGTCCCCAGCTCCCTGCATTCCACGTCCCTTTGTCCCTGTGCCCCCGCATTCCCACACCCCTGTTTTCCCATGTTCTCATGTCCCCGTGTCCCAGCATTCCACGTCCCTTTGTCCCTGTGCCCCTGCATTCCCATGTCCCCACAGATGGTACCACCGGCCTGCAGCTGCTGCCACATCTGGACCCACACCCACATCTGGACCCACACCTGCATCAGGGTCTACAGCCACAGCTGCACCCGTGTCCACCACATCTGCACCCATGGCAACGCCTGGATCCAGGGCCACGGCTGTCACCCACACCTGGATCTCTGCAGCCACATCTGGATCCACAAACCACATCTGTATTCCCGCCCACAGCTGCATCCATGTCAACATCTGCATCCCTGCCCACATCTGGATCCATGCCCAAAACTGCAGCTGGGTCCACATCTGCATCAACCGTGTCTGCAGCCACAGCCATATCTGGATCCATAAATCCCATCTGGATCCCATAATTCCCATCTCTATCCATGCCCACATCTGCACCAGTGCCAACATCTGGATGGGAGAGCATCAGTCCCTGAATTTTGGCTCAGCAGGACTGTGACAGCCAGGAGGGGAAGGATCCGGTATCCACCTCGGAATTGTGAATCACAGAAAAATTACCCAAAATGGGCCCCGAGCTCCGGAGCTGCAATCAGGGAAATCACAGGAGTTCCAGGGAATTTTAATATTCGGAGACGTTAACAGAAACAGCTTCAAACAGGGGGATCCATCCGGAACCCAACCCCACATCCAAGCCCACATCCATCCTGCACCTGCCCAGCGCACTCTCAGCATCCCCTGGGATCTCCTGGATCTCTCAGTGTCACCTGGGATCTGCTGGTGACACCTCGGATCTCTCAGAACCACCTGGGATCTCCCCACATCCCACAGGATGCTCCTGGTACCCCCGGGAGCTCTGGGTGATCTCAGCTGCTGCCCCCAGATCCCCCCGGCTCCCCAGCGCCCGCTCGGGCCGTACCTCCCTCTGCAGCACGAGCTCCTTGGTGAACAGCGTGGCCTCCTCGCTGAAGGGCTCCCCCTCCTGCGTCAGCCCTGGCACGTTCCGGGCACCCCGCGGGCACTCGATCCCTGCGGGAAAACCGGGCAGGGTCAGGGCTCGGGAATGGCAACCCGGGAATGGCAACCCGGGAATGGCACCTCGGGAATGGCACCCTGGGAATGGCACCTCGGGAATTGCACCTCGGGAATGGCACCCTGGGAATGGCACTGCGGGAATGGCAACCCGGGAATGGCAACCCGGGAATGGCACCCTGGGAATGGCACCCCGGGAATGGCACCTCGGGAATGGCACCCTGGGAATGGCACCTCGGGAATGGCACCTCGGGAATGGCACCCTGGGAATGGCACCTCGGGAATGGCACCTCGGGAATGGCACCCTGGGAATGGCACCCTGGGAATGGCACCCTGGGAATGGTAACCTGGGAATGGCACCGCGGGAATGGCACCGCGGGAATGGCAACCCGGGAATGGCAACCCGGGAATGGCACCCTGGGAATGGCACCCCGGGAATGGCACCCTGGGAATGGCACCTCGGGAATGACACCATGGGAATGGCACCTCGGGAATGGCAATCTGGGAATGGCACCCCGAGAATGGTAACCTGGGAATGGCACCACGGGAATGGCACCCTGGGAATGGCACCCTGGGAATGGTAACCTGGGAATGGCACCGCGGGAATGGCACCGCGGGAATGGCAACCCGGGAATGGCAACCCGGGAATGGCACCCTGGGAATGGCACCCCGGGAATGGCACCCTGGGAATGGCACCTCGGGAATGACACCATGGGAATGGCACCTCGGGAATGGCAATCTGGGAATGGCACCCCGAGAATGGTAACCTGGGAATGGCACCACGGGAATGGCACCACGGGAATGGCACCCCGGGAATGGCAACCCAGGAATGAAAACCCGGGAATGGCACCGCGGGAATGGCACCTCGGGAAGGGCTGGGGGGGAAGGGGACACTGGAAACAAGGGAGATGTGAGGAGCTCCAGTAGGGTCCGGGGGTGGCACGGCTGTGGGACAGGCTGGGATCAGCAGGGATGGGGACACGGGGACAAACAGGGATGGGGACACGGGGACACATCCAGCCCCCATCCAGACCCCTCTGTCACAGCCGCTCCCCTGCCTCCTTCTCCCGCTGCCCCCGGGATCCCCCTGCTCCACATCAGAGCACAGGGAAGTCCTGCATTATTAATGATCATTTACATAATTTGCATAATGAATGAAGTGCTGGGAATACAGCTCCAAGCTGGAGCCACGAGTGAGGAGGTGACACATCCCCAGGGCCATGTCAGTGTCACCAACACCCAGGGACACAAGGACACAGATCCTGCCTGGAGCAGCTGGCAGTGCCCAGAGCCCATCCTGAGGGACAATGTCCTTGTGCCACCAGGTCCTTCCCCATCCTCATCCTCATCCTCATCCTCACCCCCATCCCATCCCAGTCCCCATTCCCAGGCCGTGCTGCCTCCAAGGGAAGCCATTTCCAGGGAATCCAGCAGGAGCTTCCCAGCCCTGTCCCTGCCCTTCATGGCACACACATCCTCTGTCCCCAGAAATGGGGACGGAAAGGGGAATTTCGGGAAAAGGGGAATTCTGGGAAACACAGCAGAATGTGAGATGGGGAGCAGGAAATCCCGGGATCTTTGTTCATGATTTGGAACCATCAGGCGCCCCCAGGATCTGGGATCACCCCAGGATTCTCCTTCCAGCACTGGGTGGGTTCTGGCACGGCTCTGATCCTGACCCTGGCTCTGATCCCGACCCAGCACTGATCCCGAATTTCTCCAGCAAGGAGCATCTCCAGTGCCACACTGGGAATGGGAATGAGGGGCTGGAGCTGCCCTTCCTCCTCCACGGAAGGGGCCAGGGGGGCTCATGGGCCACAATGGAATTCTTTCCCTCAAAATAACAAGGGATGAGCTGAGGAAGCAGCAGAACCCTTAAACTCTGCCAGCTCCCGGCTCCTCGGGGCTGGGATCCCGCTCCGGATCCTCTGCGGCCTCTGACGCTCCCCAGGCCCACCTGCGGGAAGGTTCTGGAACAGGGAAAGCTCTGAAGGCTGGGCTGGGCGCGCTCATCCCCCAGGAGTGCTGGCGGGAGCGGGGAGGGGACGCTTGGCACCCGGAAAAGTTCTCCAGCACTTTAAAAATAGCAGCTAATCCCGAATCCGCGGCTGTGCCGCGCTTCCCGGGGAGCCGTGACGGATTAATGAGGGATGCGGCTGCAGGCGCTGCAGCCACCGCGCTCCCCTGGGCTTCCCAGAGAATTCCAGCACAATCCTGCCCAGCCGGGGCCCAGGCTGGCATGGAGGGGCGGCTGTGGGGCTGCTCCCACCCCGGAATCAGCCCCGGAGGGATGGGGGCAAGAATTCCGCAGCATCCCGGAGCACCCTGCGGCATCCTGAGAGTTCCAAGGGATCCCTCAGCGTCCCATGGACATTCCAGAGCATTCCTGGTGCCCAGCACCAGCCCTGGGATATCCTGAGCATCCCAAGGTATCCCTCAGGACATTCCAGAGCATTCCTGGTGCCCAGCACCAGCCCTGGGATATCCTGAACATCCCAAGGGATCCCTCAGCATTCCATGGACGTTCCAGAGCATTCCTGGTGCCCAGCACCAGCCCTGGGATATCCTGAGCATCCCAAGGTATCCCTCAGCATTCCATGGAAATTCCAGAGCATTCCTGGTGCCCTGCACCAGCCCTGGGATATCCTGAACATCCCAAGGGATCCCTCAGCATTCCATGGACATTCCAGAGCATTCCTGGTGCCCAGCACCAGCCCTGGGATATCCTGAGCATCCCAAGGTATCCCTCAGGACATTCCAGAGCATTCCTGGTGCCCAGCACCAGCCCTGGGATATCCTGAGCATCCCAAGGTATCTCTCAGTGTCCCATGGACATTCCAGAGCATTCCTGGTGCCCAGCACCAGCCCTGGGATATCCTGAGCATCCCAAGGTATCCCTCAGGACATTCCAGAGCATTCCTGGTGCCCAGCACCAGCCCTGGGATATCCTGAGCATCCCAAGGTATCCCTCAGGACATTCCAGAGCATTCCTGGTGCCCAGCACCAGCCCTGGGATATCCTGAGCATCCCAAGGTATCCCTCTGGACATTCCAGAGCATTCCTGGTGCCCCACAGCAGTCCTGGGATATCCTGAACATCCCAAGGGATTCCTCAGCGTCCCATGGACATTCCAGAGCATTCCTGGTGCCCCACAGCAGCTCTGGGATATCCTGAAGCATCCCAGGGGCATTTCACAGCATCCCAGAGTATCCCACAGCATCCCTGCAGGATCCTGCACCAGGATTCCAGGAGAAATTCCTCCCTGGCCCTCAGTGGGAACAGACAGAACAGATCTTTCAGGGAGGATCCCTTGGAGCAAGGGCCCTTCCAGCCTTGATCCCAGGGATCTGAGCCCTTTTCCCCCTCTCTGTGCCACAGCCACAGCCGGGATCTGGGATGGCTCCGGGCCGGGATCGGCTGTGCCGGGGCCGAGCGCCAGGGATCGATCAATCTCCCACAGGATTTATGGATTTTGGGAGCAGGGGAGGTGAGCTGGAGGAAGGGGACACCCGGGAACTGCAGGAGTGGGACTGGAACACCGAGGATCCACTCCAGACCCCGGCGGGAGCAGCACTGGGACAGCTCCACGCTGGGAACACTCACACGGGAAAACTCCGGATTGCCATCCCCGCCTCCCAATCCCGCAGCTCCCGGGGAAGGTTTTGGACCCCTTGGAGCCACTTGGCCACTCCAACATCCCCAGAGGTGCCCCCTCATCCCTCGGGAATCCTCCCTACCCCAGCCCCCGCTCCGGGAAGGCGTCAGGCTCCGGAGTTTTGCCGGGAGAGAGGAATTCGGGATTAAACCAGCGCCTGTATTTGCACATATTTATAGTGCTCTGACGGATCTATTTTAGCTGGAAAGCCGGGATGAGCTCCCTCGGGAGCATCCCTGGAGTCACATTTTAAGGGACTTGGCATCTCTTTCTGGTGCTCATTTGCATTTGATATCCATAAAAAAGGCAGGCGTTGATAAAAGGCGGATATTTATCCTATTCCTGGCTTGGCAGAGGAGGGTTGGGAATGGCACCGGGGAGAAATCCAACAAAAACCAGGGAAAATAAAAGCCAGAAGGTCCCGCCAGGATCATGGGACTCTATGGGATGAGATGGTCTTGGGGATGCATCCCTTCTAGAACAGAGCAGGGTGGAGCAGGAATCCCAATGGAGCAGGAATCCCAAGGGAGTAGGAATTCCAATGGAGCAGGAATCCCAATGGAGTAGGAGTCCCAATAGAGTAGGAATTCCCATGGAGTAGGAATCCATGTGGAGCAGGGATCTCCAAGGAGGAGAACCACGGAGCAGGGATGCCCATGGAGCAGGGACTCCCATGGAATAGGGACTCCCCTGTGGAGCAGGGATGGCAGCACCCGGAGACATCCCAGCATCACTGGGCGCAGTGGAAAGTTGGGATATCCTGAACATGGAGCCCCCACTTCCCAAAGGCCCATCCCAGTGTTGGTGTCCACAGGGGACAGAGACAGGACACATTCCCAACTCTGGGAACAAAGGGATGGACAAAGAATCCCTGACTCCATCCTTGCTCCCCACAAGATAAACATTCCCACCTTTCCCAGTGTTTGATCCTAGGATTGAATCTTTGAAACGCTGATGGAATCCTTCCTCATCCTCATCCCCATCCTCATCCCATTCCCATCTTCATCCCGACTCTCATTCTGATCCTCATCCTATCATTATTCTCATCCCCATTCCCATCCTCATCCCCGTCCTGCTCCTCATTCTCAGTCCATCCTATCCCCATCTATATCCCCATCCCCATCCCACTGTTCATTCCCTCCCTTCTCCCCAGTTTGTGCTTCCCCAGCTGCTCCCAAGGTTTTTGGGTGGGATGACCCTCCCCAATCCCAACCTCCCCCTCCCCTCCCAGCCTGGCCTGAGGCAGCTCCAGCGTTAACTGCCACCCCTCATTGCCCCAGTCCAGGGAATGTTCCCCTGCCAGTCTGGGGGATGTTCTGGTGCCAATCCCAGAACCCAGAGGTGCCGATCCCGGGAACTGCACAGCACTGATCTCAGAACCCCACAGTGCTGATCCCAGAATACTGCAGTGCTGACTCTGGGAACCCTGCAGTGACAATCCTGGGACCCTGCAGTGCTGATCCTGGGAACCCCATGGTGCCAATCCCAGAACCCCACAGTACCGATCCCAGAACCCCATGGTGCTGATCCTGGGATCCCAAGGTGCCAATCCCAGGAACCCACAGCACCAATCCTGGGAACCCACAGTGCCAATCCTGGGAACACACAGCGCCAGTCCTGGGAACTCTGCAGTGCTGACCCGGGATCCCACAGTTCTGATCCTGGGACCCTGTGGTGCCGATCCCATGGCGCTGATCCCAGAACCCCACAGTGTCGATACCACAGTGCCAATCCCAGAACCCAGAGGTGCCGATCCCGGGATCCAGCAGTGCCAATCCCATGGTCCCAATCCCAAAGCCCCGCGGTGCCAATCCCGTGGTGCCAATCCCATGGTCCCAATCCCAAAGCCCCGCGGTGCCAATCCCGTGGTGCCAATCCCGCAGTCCCAATCCCAACACCCCGCAGTGCCAATCCCAGGATCCAGCAGCGCTCCCGGCCCGTACCTGCGAGCAGGAAGGTGATCAGGCAGGTCTCCTTGGGCAGGAAGAGCTTGAGGCGGGAGCCGCTGAACACGTACTCCACCACGGCCTCGGAGCGGCCGGCGCGCTGCAGGAACGGCAGGAACTGCTTCGCCTTCTGCGTGTCCTGGGGAGAACGGGGAGTCAGGGACCCCGGAGCCCCCACCTGCTCTGCCCCCTGTGACACCCGGGGGTGACATCCGGGCACGGAGCTGAGCTTCCAGCTGGGAATGGGCTGTGCACCCCAAACACAGGCCAAATCCCAAACATATCCCAAAACACATCTCCAAATACATCCCAAAAATACTCCAAAACACATCCCAAATACATCTCAAAACACATGTCAAAATACAACCAAAAATCCCAAATACATCCCAAAACAAATCCCTAAGACATCTCAAAACAAATCCCTAATACATCTCAAAACAAATCCCAAATATATCCCAAAACGCATCCCAAATATATCCCAAAATACATCCCACATCCATCCCAAAATCCCCAAAATACTCCAAAGCATATCCCAAATACATCTCAGAACACATCTCAAAATACATCCAAAAATCCCAAATACATCCCAAAACAAATCCCTAATACATCCCAAAACGCATCCCAAATATATCCCAAAATATATCCCAAATCCATCCCAAAATCCCAAAAATACTCCAAAGCACATCCCAAGTACATCTCAGAACATATCTCAAAATACATCCAAAAATCCCAAATACATCCAAAAATCCCAAATACATCCCAAAATCCCAAAAATATCCCAAAACACATCCCAAATGTATCTCAGAACACATGTCAAAATACATCCAAAAATCCCAAATAGATCCCAAAATAAATCCTAAATATATCCCAAAATGCATCCCAAATACATCCCCAATCCAGCCAAAATGCATCCAAAATTAATCCCTAAATCCATCCCCAAATCCATCCCAAAGCCCATCCTGTCCCCCACCCAGGGCAGCTGCCTGGATCAGCAGGACAGATCTGGCCCCATTTCCCCCATCCCGAATGGAGCATCCCATCACTCCCCTTTCCCAGGATCTGCCCCTCCCCATCCCAGCAGTGAAGGGCTCCACAGAAATCCTCAAAAATATGAATTAATTGAGGAGAACGTAAGGAGCTCTGCTGGGAGGTGTGGGGATCCTCAGACTCCCTCATCAGAGCGGGGCAATCCCGGATTCCCACCGGCATTCCTGGTTCCCAGGCTATGGGGCAACTCCCAGTTTATTTATCCGAGGAAAAAAGGGAAAAACCCCCAAGCAACTCCCAAAACAACGGCACGTGTGGGTTTTATCCCCTTTGATCCCCGCGGGATTCCCGCCCATCCCGGGCCCGAGGGGATGGATCCTTACTCCGGAGATGTCGGCCACCCTGTGGATCGGCACCTCCTTCTTGCTGTGCAGCCCCTTCCCGTTCTTGATGGCCCTGGGGAGGAGAGGGGCCGGGAATCAGCTCCTGCCGCAGCACGATGGGAGCTGGAGCCTCCCCCGCGCCCGCCGGGACACCCGGGCTGTCCCAGCCAGGGAACGAGGGCTCCCCACGAGCTGGGATGGGAATGGAGGGCACTGAACGCAGGGAAAACCAGCGGGGTGCTGGAGCTGCTGCCAAGCACTGATCCAGATCCTTGGCACAGCACAGGGATGCAGGGCTGGGATGTTCCCCCCTGATGTTCTCTCGGGATGAGGCCACCAAGCTCTCTGTCCCCACCTGGAGTGTCCCCTCCTGCCCCAGGGCCTGGCCTGGAGGGCTGGGAAAGGCCGGAGTGTGCCGGGATTCTGGCAGAGCCAATGGTCTGGGGTGTGATTCCAGGCTCTCTGAAGAGCTGGGAATGCTGAACGGATCCCCCAAACTGCTCCAGGCCCTGCACCACAACCTCATCCCAAATCCCAGAGCATCCCATTCCTGCTGCTCCTGGCATTGTCCCTTCTGTCTGGTGCCAGCACCATCCTGGATTTGGGATGTGCCACAGCTCCCAATGGCATGGATGAGCCACCTCCACTGCTGGTCCTGCTCTGGGATCAGACAGGAACATCCAGCACCTCCACCTGGGGACATCCAGGCTGAACCCCAACCCTGGAGTGTGGCTGTGGCTCCAGGTGCCACATCCCAGCCCCACATTTGGCTCCAGGTGCCACATCCTATCCCTGTATCCAGCTCCAGGTGCCCCATCCCAGCCCCATATCCAGCTCCAGGTGCCCCATCCCAGTCCCACATATGGCTTCAGGTGCCCCATCCCAGTCCCGTATCCAGCTCCAGGTGCCCCATCCCATCCCTGTATCCAGCTCCAGGTGCCATATCCCAGTCCCACATTTGGCTCCAGGTGCCCCATCCCATCCCTGTATCCAGCTCCAGGTGCCCCATCCCATCCCTGTATTCAGCTCCAGGTGCCCCATCCCAGTCCCGTATCCAGCTCCAGGTGCCCCATCCCAGCCCCATATCCAGCTCCAGGTGCCCCATCCCAGTCCCGTATCCAGCTCCAGGTGCCCCATCCCATCCCTGTATCCCGGTACCCCCCGGTGCCCCCTCGGCAGCTCGGAGCTGCTGACTGCCTGCCAGGCTCCCCAAAAGGCACATTCCAGGCGCTGGGAAGGAGCCTGTGAGCAATCTGCCGGCCGCCCACCGCCCGGGCACGGCTGGGTGGGAGCGGGAGCAGCTCTCTCCGGATCCATCCGCCTTTTCCCAGCAGCCAGCCCTGCCCGGCGAGGCGCCGCAGCCCCCTCCAAGCTGCTCTTGCCGGCTCTCGGCATCGTGCCGGGATCTGCTGCCAAGGAGGAGCCGAGATCCCCCCATCCCCGCCGGGCTCAGCCGCCACGGAGCCGCCTCCGGAGGGAGCGGGGCCGGGCACGGAAGGGTGTCCATCGCCATTCCAGGGCCAGCAGGAGTGCGGGATGAGGGACAGGGACACGGGGACACCTGGGGGGCTCTGGAGTGGGGCCAGGCACAGAAGGGTGTCCATCGCCACTCCAGCAGGAGCGTGGGATGAGGGACAGGGACATGGGGACACCTGGGGGGCTCCGGAGCGGGGCCGGGCAGGGAAGGGTGTCCATCGCCACTCCAGCAGGAGCGTGGGATGAGGGACAGGGACATGGGGACACCTGGGGGGCTCCGGAGCGGGGCCGGGCAGGGAAGGGTGTCCATCGCCACTCCAGGGCCAGCGCTGGATGAGGGACAGGGACATGGGGACACCTGGGGGGCTTCTGGGGCTGGGAATGGAGGGGACATGGGGGGCATAGGGATATGGGATCCTCTGCACGGGGAGCTGGGCTGTGCACACCTGGATCTGGTGTACCTGAGACACAGCTGGGGACAGAGGGGTGCCCAGGAGACACAGCTGGAACAGGACAGAGGGACACAGACAGCTGTGTGTGGGAATCACCTCAAACCACAGGGATGGGGCAGGGGGACACAGGACAGGGGACACAGGACAGGGAGAGCACAGGGGACCCCTCAGAGCCCCCAGCCCCGCGCTCACCGGGCCTCAGCTGCCAGCAGCTCATCGTAGTGCGCCGAGCGCTGGTCGTCGTCCTGCCGGTAGCGCAGCACCGTGGCCAGGCCCTTGCTGACCAGCGCCTCCGCGATGTTGCTGCGGGAATGGGACGGGATCGGGGTGGGAATGGGGCAGGGAGACCCCATCCCCACCCCACCCCATCCCAATCCCATCCCATCCTACCCCATCCCCATCCCATTCCACCCCAATCCCATCCCATCCCATCCCGTCCCATCCCATCCCAAGGGAAGGCCTTGGAGTGACACATCCCAGCTCTCTGGGCACAGTGGGGGGACCCAAACTGGGCTCATGCCACAGGGAGAAGCCTCCCAGGAGCACCCCAAAAATCTCACCCCCAAACTCCCCTCCTGGTCCACACCCAAACCCAGCAGGCTCAGCATTCCCAGCCCACGGGAGCCTCCTCCTGGATTTCCCAATCCTGTCACTATTTTCTAGGAGCAGGGGGTGGGCACTGGTTTGGGGAGGGGGGGGGCACCACCCCCGGATTCCCCCCCAAACCTGAGGGGTGATGGCCCCCAGCCCACAGGAATCTCCTTGATTCCATCATCCCACTTTTTTTCTGGGAAATAATTTGGGCACAGGTTTGGGGGGGCTGGGACAGGGAGACCCCCCACCCCCATTTCCATGGGAAGGGGCTGGGAGCAGCCTCTCCTACTGAACTGGGATTTCTGGGATCAGCAAGGGGGGGCCCTGTGCCAGGCAGGGGTGAATCCATCACATTCCACTGCTTTAAGCAAATCCACGAATTCTCCTTCACCAGCACTTCCCTAATTCTCCTCCAGTCACCGCCCCCCCCACTAATTCCCTCAGTATCCCAAAAAAACAGGATCTGTCCAGAGGATGGAGGGACTGATCCCTGCCCGAATCCCGGGTGTGCCCCTTCCCGAGTGGGGGGAAGGGCAAATCCAGCACCGGGAGCCGAAATTAGGTCTCGGAGCAGGGGGAGGAATCAAAAAATTCGGGATTGGCAAGAGACGGAATCGCTGCAGCCGGAGCAGCTGCAGCAGCCTGGGAATGCTGAGCACTGGGAATGGGCACCCCGGGAATGGGTACCCTGGGAATGCTGAGCACTGGGAATGGGCACCCCGGGAATGGGCACCCCGGGAATGGGCGCCCTGGGAATGCTGAGCACTGGGAATGGGCACCCCGGGAATGGGCACCATGGGAATGGGCACCCTGGGAATGCTGAGCACTGGGAATGGGCACCCCGGGAATGGGCACCATGGGAATGGGCACCCTGGGAATGCTGAGCACTGGGAATGGGCATCCCGGGAATGGGCACCCCAGGAATGCTGAGCACTGGGAATGGGCACCCCGGGAATGGGTACCCTGGGAATGCTGAGCACTGGGAATGGGCACCCCGGGAATGGGCACCCTGGAAATGCTGAGCACTGGGAATGGGCACCCCGGGAATGGGCACCCTGGGAATGGGCACCCTGGGAATGGTCACCCTGGGAATGCTGAGCACTGGGAATGGGCACCCCGGGAATGGGCACCCTGGAAATGCTGAGCACTGGGAATGGGCACCCCGGGAATGGGCACCCTGGGAATGGGCACCCTGGGAATGGGCACCCTGGGAATGCTGAGCACTGGGAATGGGCACCCCGGGAATGGGCACCCTGGAAATGCTGAGCACTGGGAATGGGCACCCCGGGAATGGGCACCCTGGGAATGGGCACCCTGGGAATGGGCACCCTGGGAATGGGCACCCTGGGAATGCTGAGCACTGGGAATGGGCACCCCGGGAATGGGCACCATGGGAATGGGCACCCTGGGAATGCTGAGCACTGGGAATGGGCATCCCGGGAATGGGCACCCCGGGAATGGGCACCCTGGGAATGGGCACCCCGGGAATGGGTACCCCAGGAATGCTGGGGAAGGAGCAGGAGCTGGGGCAGGCCAGGGAAGGGCCAGGGAGGCTCCCAGCACACCCTGACATTCCCCATCCCACACATCCCACTCCCCATCCCAGTCAAATCCTGCTCCTCATCCTGAGTGCATCCCACCCCTCATCCCAGCTGCATCCTGGAGAAGGGTGTGGAACAGGGTCCCCTCCCTGGGCCACGGGAGAGCCCAGAAGATCTGGAGCGTTCCCAGCACTCCCAGCCATGAAATCTGTCTGCTTCCCAGTGCCAGAACACTTCACTGGGCTGGAAATCCCGGGGAAAGCCCAAATTCTTTCGGGGTTCAGAGGTTTTAAGGCTCAGAATTCCCACGGGGACTGATCCTGGTGCCCAGGGAAGGAGGGGGAGGGAGAGGGAGGCAGGGATAATGGCTCCAAGAAGGAATTCCAGCCGTGAATTCTAGCTGCAGCAGAGGAATTCCCTCCTCCCAGCAAAGCTCTGGAAAGGAGCTGGAGCTGGGGCCTGGAGGGAAGGAGCATCCCCCAGTTAATCCCAGATCCCAAATTAAAGACTGGGAATACGATGGGAAAAATCTCCTTTAGGCTGAAAAATGCCAGTTAGGGAACTTCAAGCCAAAAATGTCAATTTTTAAGCTCCTCCCACATTTCCTTTCCCAAGGGAAGTTTTGGAGGGGTTTCATCCCACCAGAGCTGGTGTCCAGCATGGACTGGGATCAGGATCAGGGTTGTCAAACCCATCCCATCCCCCAAACTCCAAATCATCCCAAACTGCAGCATCCAGCCCCACTGCCTCCAGGGAAGGGACTGCCCCACACTCCTGCTGGGAATTGCACCTGGAATTACAGCACAGGGTGCTCCTGAAATGCGGGGTTAGGGACTTCTAGGAGCTTTTTTTTCCCTGTGGATGGTGCAGGATGCTGTGGGATGCTATGGAATTGTGCAGGATGCTGTGGAAAGCTGTGGGATGCTCTGGGGTGCTGTGGAATGCACCAGCATTCCTAGGGCAGGGATCAGGCCCAAAACTTGGGGGAGAAGGAAGGGAGAAGTGGGACGGAGGGATCCTGGGATCCAGGGGGTGACACAAGCAGGGGTAGACAGGGATGCAGGCAGAGATGCAGGCAGGGATGCAGGCAGGGAAATGGCAGGATGCGGGCAGGGATAGGGGCTGGGAGATGAGCAGGGATCCGGGCAGGGATCCAGCAGGGATCCAGGCTGGGGTACGAGCAGGGATCCAGCAGGAGAAGCTGGGTTTGTGCTCCAGCCCCCCAGTCCCAGTGCCCAGAGCTGGGATTGGGGCTGCAGCTCCTGCCCTGGCTCCCGCCCCGGTGCTGCCGTGCCCGGAATCCCAAGCAGGCTCAGCCCAGCCCAGATGCCGGGCGGGCACTCTGGGAGGACAAGCCAGGCTTTATTCCCTGCTCCATCCCAGCCTGGCAAAGGCCTCGGGACACAGACCCTGCTCTGTTCCACCCCCGGCATCCCGGGATGCAGCACCGGGAATGGCACTGATGGAATATCCCAGGATACAGCTCTGGGAATGGCACAGGCACTGTGGAACATCCTGGGAATGGCACAGGCACTGTGGAACATCCTGGGAATGGCACAGGCACTGTGGAACATTCCAGGATGGAGCCCTGGGAATGGCACTGTGGAATATCCCAGGATGGAGCCCTGGGAATGGCACAGGCACTGTGGAACATCCTGGGATACAGTACAGGGAATGGCACTGCGGAACATCCCAGGAATGGTGCAGACACTGTGGAACATCCTGGGAATGGCACAGGCACTGTGGAATATCCCAGGATACAGCTCTGGGAATGGCATAGGCACTGTGGAACATTCTGGGAATGGCACAGGCACTGTGGAACATTCTGGGAATGCAGGGGCAGCTCTCTCAGAGCTGGGATTAGGGATCAGGAGAAGGCAGCTCTCCCAGGTTTTGCAGGGAAGGGAAGGAAGGCAAGTGCAGCTCTCGCAGCCCCTGGATCAGGGAGGGAAAGGCAGCGCTGCAGCGCTTTGGGCGCTTTCCAAAATAGCTGCTACCGGGAAAAAAAACTGGGAAAGCAACCAAGGGCCTATGACAAATCCTCCCTACGCAGCTCCCGGAGCCGCTGCCAGCCAGAGGCCTGGCCTATCCACAGGGATGTGCCGGAGGCCTGGCCTATCCACAGGGATGTGCCGGAGGCCTGGCCTATCCACAGGGATGTGCTGGAGGCCTGGCCTATCCACAGGGATGTGCTGGAGGCCTGGCCTATCCACAGGGATGTGCCAGAGGCCTGGCCTATCCACAGGGATGTGCTGGAGGCCTGGCCTATCCACAGGGATGTGCCGGAGGCCTGGCCTATCCACAGGGATGTGCCGGAGGCCTGGCCTATCCACAGGGATGTGCTGGAGGCCTGGCCTATCCACAGGGATGTGCTGGAGGCCTGGCCTATCCACAGGGATGTGCTCGGGGCCTGGCCTATCCACAGGGATGTGCCAGAGGCCTGGCCTATCCACAGGGATGTGCTCGGGGCCTGGCCTATCCACAGGGATGTGCTGGAGGCCTGGCCTATCCACAGGGATGTGCCAGAGGCCTGGCCTATCCACAGGGATGTGCCAGAGGCTCGACCTATCCACAGGGATGTGCCAGAGGCACCGGTACCCTGTGCCCTGACGGGGAAAAATCACAAATTCTGGCTGAGGGGGAGCTGCTCTGGAACACGCAGGGCGGGCAGGGCAGGGTGGGCAGGGCAGGTGGGCAGGGCAGGTGGGCAGGGCAGGGTGGGCAGGGCAGGTGGGCAGGGCGGGTGGGCAGGGCGGGTGGGCAGGGCAGGTGGGCAGGGAAGGGTAGGCAGGGCAGGGCGGGCAGGGCAGGGTGGGCAGGGCAGGTGGGCAGGGAAGGGTGGGCAGGGCAGGCGGGCAGGGCAGGGTGGGCAGGGAAGGGTGGGCAGGGCAGGGCGGGCAGGGCAGGTGGGCAGGGAAGGGTAGGCAGGGCAGGGCGGGCAGGGCAGGCGGGCAGGGCAGGGTGGGCAGGGCAGGTGGGCAGGGCAGGCGGGCAGGGCAGGGTGGGCAGGCCGGGTGGGCAGGGAGGACTCACATGCCGCCGATGGAGACGGTGGCACAGGTGCGCTCTGAGAAGGCTGGCACGGTGTCGGTGGCGCTGCTGGCAGGGCGGATGTAATCCACAGAAACGTTCACCTGGAAAAGGGAACGGGTCAGGGCTGGCACTGCCCGGGGCCTGGCCACAGCCCGGATCAGCCAGACAGGCCCTCATCCCCATCATCCTCATCATCCTCATCTTCTCCATGCCCAAATCTCCATGATCAGCCAGACAGGCCCTCATCCACATCATCCTCATCTTCTCCATGCCCAAATCTCCATGATCAGCCAATCAGGCCCTCATCCTCATCATCCTCATCTTCTCCATGCCCAAATCTCCATGATCAGCCAGTCAGGCCCTCATCCTCATCATCCTCATCTTCTCCATGCCCAAATCTCTGGGATCAGACAGCCAGGCCCTCATCCTCATCCTCCTCCTTACCCTCATCCTCATCCTCTCCATGCCCAAATCTCTGGGATCAGACAGCCAGGCCCTTATCCACATCCTCACCCCCATCCTCATCCTCATCCTCATCTTCATCCTCATCCCCATCCTTATTCCCATCCTCATCCCCATCCTCTCCATGCCCAAGTCTCTGGGATCACCCAGCCAGGCCCTCATCCCCATCCCCATCCCCATCCTCCCCGTGCCCACATTCCCACTGCCAGTCTCCAGCCCCTCTCCTTCTCCATGCCCAGGGAACGGAGCCGTTCCCCAGCAGCTCTGGCAACACCAGAGGTCCCAGGCACCATAAACCAGGAGCTTCCAGGCAGGACAAGACCCCAGCTGGGATCCCAGCACCTGCCAGGTGTCCCCAGAGCTCCGTGGGGATCCCGAGGTGCAGTGACCCCAGCACTTCCCGGTTTTTGGATGCGACATTCCCGCCAGGACAGGGGGATGGGAGTGGCACTTCACACCCCACCACGGCTGTGCCCCGGAATCAGGGTCTCCAGGAGGGATGGGAAGGGCTGGGGCAGGGCAGGGAGCATCCCAAGCCTGGAATCCCACAGTGCCCCCACGGCTCTGACACAGCGGGGAGGGACTGGGACAATGCTGGCACCTGCTGGGACCCCACACAGGGACTGGGAACACCTCGGGGCAGATCCTGCTGGATGCATCACCTCCCACTGCACCAGGGTTGGGGTGAGCTGGGATGTGCAGGGATCAGGGAATCCTGGGATGGTTTGGGTGGGAAGGGACCCCAGAGTCCCTCCAGTGCCACCCCTGCCATGGCAGGGACACCTCCCACTGTGCCAGGCTGCTCCAGCCCCAGTGCCCAGCCTGGCCTTGGGCACTGCCAGGGATCAGGGGCAGCCCCAGCTGCTCTGGCAATTCCAGCCCAGCCAGGAATTCCTCATTGCCAAGATCCCATCCATGGCTGCCCTCTGGCACTGGGAGCCATTCCCTGGCTGCTGTCCCTGCAGGCCTTGTCCCCAGTCCCTCAGCAGCTCTCCTGGAGCCCCTGCAGGCCCTGGAAGGTCTCCCTGGAACCTTCCATCCTTCAGACCATCACCCCCCAGCATTCCCAGCACCACATCCCACATCTGCAGGCACCATTTCCATGAAAATCCCACCCAATCCCACCCCTCTGCTTCCCCAGGGAAGCTCCATCCTCGGTGCTTTCCTGGTATGAGCTGAACTCCCCGAGGCTCTGGGGTAGAGGGGGTGACACTGGGGTGACAGGGGGACAATTGGGGATCTTTGGGGACACCCCAATGCTGCTGCCTCGGGGCTGGCCCTGGCCCCTCTGGACTTTTCCCAGTCCTGCTCCCGCTCTGTTCCTGTTCCTGTTCCCGTTCCGCATGGCCGGAGCCGCGCTGAGCCAAAGGCAGCCAGACAGGCGAGGCACGAGCATCCCTGAGCCCCTCCAAAGCCTCGGCTCATCCCGAAAATCACTCATTAAACCAACATCAAAATGCAAACGGGGCCGGAGCGTCTGGCAGGGCGCCGGAGCCGCGGCTTCTCCGTGCGGAGAGGGGGCTCCGGCAGGAAAGAGCCAATTAAGGGGAGCGGTTACAGCGATTCCTCGCAGCAAAGCTCCCGTCGGAACCACTGGAGGGGAAAAAGAGACGCCGATTACTCCGAGAGGCAGGTTGGGAATTCAGCCGCTCCAGGGCTTTGGAGATGTCTGGCTCAGGAGCGGCTGGCGTGGGAAACACCTGGCTGGGGACGCGGCACCGGGAACGGGCAGAGGCGGCGGCGGAGCAGCCGGGGGGAACGGGGGATCCCGGGGCTCGGGGAGGAGCCACGAGAGACTGGGATGGGATAGTGGCATGATGGGATAATGGGATAATGGGATGGGATCCAGGGGATGGTATCCAGGGGATAGGATGGGATCCAGGGGATGGGATCCATGGGATGGGGCGGGACAGGATAATGGGATGGGATCCATGGGATGGGATGGGATCCATGGGATGGGGTGGGATGGGATAATGGGATGGGATCCAGGGGATGGGATGAGGTGGGATGGGGTGGGATGAGATCCGTGGTATGGGGTGGGATGGGATGGGATCCATGGGATGGGATGGAATGGAATAGGATGAGATCTATGGGATCCATGGGATGGGATCCATGGGATGGCTTGGGGTGGGATGGGATGGGATCCATGGGATGGGATGGGATGGGACCACCCCTCAACAGGAAAGCCCTCTATTGTGTCCCACTGTGTCCCGCTGCATCAGATGTGCCCAGGGGCAGGAAGGCTCCACAGAGGGATCCGGACAGGTCGGATCCATGGGATGAGGACAATGGGATGAGGTTCCACAAGGCCAAGTGGAGCCCTGGCACAGGGTATGGCTGTCCCTGGATCCCTGGAAGTGCTCTAGGCCAGGCTGGACAGGGCTTGGAGCCACTCGGGATAGGGGAAGGTGTCCCTGCCATGGCAGGGCAGGAACTGTTCCACGATCCCGTGAAGTTCCCCTTGGATCACACCAGCCCCACGGAACGCTCCAGACACAGAGAGCTGGGAAAGGCCCTGGGGGTGCCGCTCAGCTGGAGGGACAGGGAGCTGCAGGGACAACGCCCGGGATCATCTGAGGGCAGGCCGGGCTCCATGTGACACCAGAGGTGGCACCGTCACCCCACAGCTCCGGCGCTGGGCACAGCAGGCAGAGCATTCCCAGGATCCAAGGGCGACGCGCCCGCCGAGGGGCCGGGAAGGGCTGGGGGTGCAGGGACCCCTGGCACCCCCGGGCTCGGCTCCCCCCGGAGCAGCCGGAGCCGCGCCTGGGCGGCTTTCCAAGGTCAGCTGCAGTCAGGGTGGATTAAATCACTCGGGCAGCTCCGCTCCGGGGAGCGCATCCAGCCCGGAACGGCGGCACCGCGCGGGCTGCGAGCGGCCACCGCCGCCAATGTCACCCACGGGGACCTGCACCCACGGGGACCTGCACCCATGGGGATCTGCACCCATGGGGATCCTGCACCCATGGGGACCCGGAACCCACTGGGACCCTGCACCCATAGGGACCTGCAACCCATGGGGATCCTGCACCCATAGGGACCCGGAACCCACTGGGACCCTGCACCCACGGGGACCTGCACCCATGGGGATCCTGCACCCATGGGGACCTGCACCCATGGGGATCCTGCACCCACGGGGACCTGCACCCACGGGGACCTGCACCCACGGGGACCTGCACCCATGGGGACCTGGAACCCACTGGGACCCTGCACCCATGGGGACGCTGCACCCACGGGGACCTGCACCCATGGGGACCCGGAACCCACTGGGACCCTGCACCCATGGGGACGCTGCACCCACGGGGACCTGCACCCATGGGGACGCTGCACCCACGGGGACCTGCACCCATGGGGACCTGCACCCACGGGGACCTGCACCCACGGGGATCTGCACCCACGGGGACCTGCACCCATGGGGATCCTGCACCCATGGGGACCCGGAACCCACTGGGACCCTGCACCCATAGGGACCTGCAACCCATGGGGATCCTGCACCCATAGGGACCCGGAACCCACTGGGACTTGCACCCATAGGGATCCTGCACCCATAGGGACCTTGCACCCACGGACACCCTGTACGCATCGGGATCCTGCACCCATGGGGATCCTGCACCCACAGGGACCTAGCGCCCATGGGGACCTGCACCCATGGGGACCCGGAACCCACTGGGACCCGGCACCCATGGTGGTGCACCCATGGGGATCCTGCACCCACGGGGACCTGGAACCCACAGAGACCTGGAACCCACTGGGATCCTGCACCCATGGGGACCCAAAACCCACAGGGACCTGAAACCCACGAGGACCCTGCACCCATGAGGACCCTGCACCCCGGCACTCATTGCCTGGGCTCACCAGCTCAGAGCTGGGGGTGACAGGACACGGGGGAGCAGGATGGGGTCCCCAGGACACAGCCCCCAGCCTTGTCCCCAGCATCAGGGTCCCAGCGAGGGTGTTCCCAACACGCTGCTCCCAGGATGGGGTTCCTGCCTCACTGTCACCAGCACCAGGGTCCCAACGAGGTTGTCCCCAGCTCCCCGTCCCCAGGGTGTGGCCCCTGCCACCCTGTCCCCAGCTGGTCCCAAGGTGAGGGGGACACCCCCTGTGGTCCTGTCCCACAGTCTGGGCTGGGGGGACTCAATGGCACATCCAGGCACATCCAGCCCCAGGACCCCAGTCAGCAGGGACATGTCCCCGTCCCAGGGGGGACATCCCGGGGGCTGCCTGAAGGGGAGGGATGGGGGCTCATCCCGCCGGGCAGGGCCGGGAGCAGCCCCACCTTTGGGATGGGAGGGCGGGGTGGGTGCCGGTGCCATTCCCTGCTATTCCCTCATCCCACGGGGGGCTCCGAGGGGCCGCGGGGACACGGGGGGGCCGGGGGGGGACAGATGGGGGGTGGGTGGCAGCCCAGACCTGCCGGGCTAAAAATACCCGGCCCGCCCGCGGATCTCCCGGCCCGGCGGCGTCACCCGCTCCCGGGAATATTTTTACTTCCCCGGCAGCTCGTGCCGGGTGGAAGGGCCGGGGGGGCTGGGAAGGGGCTGCCGGGGGGCTCGAGGGGTGGGTGCCCCCCGTGTCCCCCCCGTGCCGCAGGGAGGAGGTTCCCGGAGACCTGGCGGGGGCCAGGGGATGGAGCGGGAATGTGCGGGATGACCCCGGCGGGACGGGGGCTGCAGGAGGCACCGCGGGGCAGGTCCGGGGAAGCGTTTTCCCCCTGGATCAGCGGTTTCCCTCCCCAGGGCCGGCTCATCCCAGCCCCCTCCCCACGCATCCTGCGGGATTTCCTGGGAATGGCGAGCGGGAGCCGGCTGCGCTTCCCTAACGCCCTCCACCTCTCCATCCTCCCGCCATCCCTCCTGGAAAAGGCCGGGATGTGGAACAAGGATGCTCCACAGCAGCCCCGGGAGCCTCCGGCACCGCCAGGAGCGGATCCAGCAGGACCCAGCTCCCTCCTCCCTCCCGCTTCAGCGGCTGCCGGAGGGGCCACGCAGCCCCCCGGGGCAGGATTGACCTTGGAGCGGGATAAGCACGGCAGCGCCGGGCTGGGAGGCGGTGGATGCAGGGACAGGAGAGGCGCCTGGGTTTGGGATGGTTACAGCGGCAATAATCCCGCTCCCCCTGCCCCCTCCCGAGCCGGGGCCAGCCCAGCCCACTGCAGCAGCCGCGCATTCCAGGCGCGATCCGGGCGGGAAAACTGCGCTCCCCGACCGACAGCGCTCCCGGTTCGGCTCCCAGCAGCCAAATCCTCCCCGGCAGCCAAATCCTGCCCAGTTCCACACGTGGAAGCGGCGGGTGACGCAGCCGGCCCCGTGACGCTCCGGAGCTGGCAAAGCCGCCCCGGCTCCCGCACATTCCCGGCCCCGGCGCGTTCCCGGGAACGGCACCCGGATCCCGGCCCGGGCACGGCGCAGCTCCCCGAGGGATGGGTCCCCACTGTCCCCAGCCCCGGCTGCATCAACAACTGGGATCTTCCCAAAATCCCCCCCGGCATCGCTGCTGTGCCGAGCTCTCCCAGAGCTCCCAAGCTCCCCTGAGACGCAGGAAACATTGCCCGACATTCCACAAACCCTCCATTCTGCCAAAGCCCTCCCTCTCCCCCGCACCGGGATGGTGTTCCAGGGAGAAGGTTTTCCCTGGTCAAACCCATCCGTGTTTTATCCCAGCTCTGGTCCCCAGCAGTGCTAGCACTGGGGTTGGTGCTGGTGTAACCCCAGAAGGAGAATCCCTGGAAGCATCTGAGGGGATGGGACAGGTGAATGCTCTGGAAAACCACCGGGAAACCACTCAGGGCTCTGGAGATGGACAGCATTCCCAACTGGAATCAGCCTTGCCCAGAGGGATGGGGTGGGAATGATGGGACACAGGGATGGGACGGGATGGGGCACAGGGATGGGACACAGGGATGGGACAGGATGGGACACAGGGATGGGATCCTGGGATTGGACACAGGGATGGGACACAGGGATGGGACACAGGGATGGGACAGGATGGGACACAGGGATGGGACACAGGGATGGGACAGGATGGGACACAGGGATGGGACAGGATGGAACACAGGGATGGAGCACAGGGATGGGACAGGGATGGACACAGGGATGGGACAGGATGGGACACAGGGATGGGCACAGGGATGGGACACAGGGATGAGACAGGATGGGACACAGGGATGGGACACAGGGATGGACACAGGGATGGGACAGGATGGGACACAGGGATGATACAGGATGGAACACAGGATGGGACACAGGAATGGGACAGGATGGGACACAGGGATGGGACAGGATGGGACACAGGGATGGGACAGGATGGGACACAGGGATGCGACACAGGGATGGGACACAGGGCTGGGCACAGGGATGCGACACAGGGATGGGACACAGGGATGGACACAGGGATGGGACACAGGAATGGGACAGGATGGGACACAGGATGGGACACAGGAATGGGACAGGATGGGACACAGGAATGGGACAGGATGGGACACAGGGATGGAGCACAGGGATGGGACAGGGATGGGACAGGATGGGACACAGGGATGGGCACAGGGATGGGACACAGGGATGGGACACAGGGATGGGCACAGGGATGGGACACAGGAATGGGACAGGATGGGACACAGGGATGGGACACAGGGATGGGACAGGATGGGACACAGGGACAGGGTCCTGGGACACCCCAGGGAGCCCCTCCTTTCTTCCCCCCCGAGCAGCTGGCCAGGATGGGGCGGCACCGCCTCCATGCCCAGGGAATTTCCATCCCGGAGCTCTCCCTTGCCGGCTCCGTCCATGCGAGCGATTAATCCCAGAGTTAATTAGGGAAGAGCCGCGATCCATCTCCTGCCCCGGCGCAATTACCCGGAGCGGCTCCGCGGCAGCGCGATCGATGGGCGGAGGAGCCGGCCCTTCCCGCCACGCTCCACGGATTTATTCCACAAATCCATAGTGGCCTGGGCAGCCGGGCGCCGGCCCCGGTTCATCCCGCGCCGCCGGGCAAATTCCAGCGGCTGGGAAGGACACGGCGGAGCTGGGAGAGGCTCCAGCACAGGAGCCAAAATCCCCAAATCCAGGCCTGATGTGCCATGAAAATCCCAGCCCGGAAAACTCCCGCTGCTCAGGAATGAGAGGGCAAGAGGGAAAATACATCGCCTTCCATCCCTTCCCAGGGAGCAGGGAATTCAGAGGTGGATTCCCACATCCCAGCTCCTCTCCCAACAGGAGCTGGAGGAGATGGAGCCGTGGCAGCCACAACAGGGATGGATCCTTCCTCATCCCCCCTCAGTGCTTTTTCCAGAGGGAATTATTTTGGAAAGAAATTTCAGGGCTGATCCAGAGCTCCAGTGGGATGGGATGGGATGGGATGGGATGGGATGGGATGGGATGGGATGGGATGGGATGGGATGGGATGGGATGGGATGGGATGGGATGGGATGGGATGGGATGGGATGTGTCCACAAGGAGCCTCCCAAGGCACAGGGACACGATCCATAAGGATGGGCCCCACAGTGATGGGGATGGACAGAGCTCCCAGTGCAGGCCAGGAACCAGGGCAGGCTGAGCTCCCCGAATTCCAGAACTCCTTGGAATGCCACAGCTCCTCCAAACAGCAGGGCACCCAGGGCAGCTGACCTCCCTTAATCCCAGAACACCCTGGAATCCCAAGGTCACCCTCCAAAGGCACCCAGTGCCAAAGCCAATTCCAATCCCTGATCCAGCACAGGGCACAGCAACAGCGGATGGCAGAAAACTGGAACCAGTAACCCTGGAATATCTCGAACTGGGACCACATTGAGGTGCCAGAACCCCATTCCAGACCTGGTGCTCCCATCACAAATCCCACCAACACTCCCACATTCTTTTCCAACTCTGGAAAGCACCAGATTTCCCATTAAAAAAATCTCCCAAGCTGCTCTTTCCCCCTTCCCCTATTTTTTCGGACTGCCCGGGCAGGCTCCAAGCTGGAAAGATCCAATTAGGCACCGGAGCAGCCCCGACGAGCAGCGACGGCCGCGCCACGAAGGGAATTGATTTTATTTGACTGTTTTATGAGCACTGGAAAATTGCATCCGGAGCGCTCGCTCCGCTGGTTAACACATTCCTCATTCCCCAAATTGCTCTGAACCAGCCTCGGAAAACAGCCAGGGAAACAAAGGGAGAAGTGAGGCGGAATTCCCGGGAAATGGGGAGTGCAACGCCTCGAGGGGCACTCCAGGCTTGGGGGCATCCCCCAATTTCCCAAGGAGCCACACAGCAGCACAGACATCAGACTCATCCCCTCCTTCACTCCCTCATCCCCATTGTCCCATCCCTCGTCCCCTCATCCTCAGCCCCACCCCAGCCTCGTCCCTCCCTCTGTACCTTCTTCCCGATGAGTTTCTTGCGCAGGAATTCCCGGGCCTCGAACATGTAGGGAATGTCGTAGAGGGGCCTCAGCTTCCTGTTCTTGTCCTGCCGAGAGAGGGGACTCAGGTCAGGGGATTCCCAAATCTGCCCCAGGGCCCCCCCAATTCCACATCCCAGTTCAGGCTCTGCTGAACCCCCAGGGAACCCCAGGATGTCCCCAACATCCCACAGGAGGAGGCGCCGGCAGCCTCGTGGTGCCAGGTCGGACATGTCTGAGTGACAGCTCCAAAAGGGAATGGGATGATGGAATTTGGGGTGGGGGTGACCAGGGTGACCCCCCCAGGGTGTCCAGCCCCTGTCCAAGGGCATCTCCTGGAGTCACATCCCTGCAAAGGCTGAGCAAAAAGGGGAGACTCCCAAAGGAAACGGGGATTCAACTCAGCACAATCCAACACAACCCAACACGACCCAAACATGACCTCAAGTGACCCAGTGTGACCCAACATGACCCAAAGTGACCCAAAATGACCCAATACAACCCAGTGTAACTCAATGTGACCCAACATGAAGTGACCCAGAGTGATCCAATGTGACTCAAAGTGACCCAACACAAGCCAATGTAGCCCAGCATGACCCAACACAAACCAACAAAATCCAACCCAGACTCTGCTCTGCTCACCACCACAGTGCCATGGGCACGGCCCCTCACACCTCCCCGAGCTGGGGAGGAAATCCTGGAAAAGGGGGAGACCAGGCCAAAGCAGCCAGAAATGGAGGAGTGGAGTCACACAGGGCAGGAGAGGGTGGACACGGGCGGCGGCACTCGGCTCCTCCCTAATGAACGAGGCTTTGCCAGAGTTTATTGTCCTTGACGCTGCTCATTCCCAGACTGCTCCTTGGAGACCTTCCCTCCTCTGCCTGCATCAACCAGGGATGGGAAAGAGATGGATCCAGAGAGGGGATCCCCAGGAATGCACAGCCAGTGCTGGGGATGGGAACGGGATGGATCCAGAGAGGGGATCCCTGGGAACCCACAGCCAGTGCTGGGGATGGGAACGGGATGGATCCTGTGAGGGGATGCCCAGGAACCCACAGGCAGTGCTGGTGACAGGAATGGGATGGATCCAGAGAGGGGATCCCCAGGAACTTTGGCACCTCCTGCCCCCACAGCAAGTCCCAAAGCAGATCCCAAAGCAGATCCCAGGTGCTGCTCCAGCCCCTGGAGCTGCAGGAGCTCAGAACAAGCACGGAGGAGCTACCGTGGCACCACCAGCCTCTCTCTGCCCCTTCCCAGGGGGGCACAGCTCCCCTTTTCCAAACTTCCAGCCCTTGCCCATGGGTTCCTGGTGCATTCCCAGTCCCCAGATCCTCGGGGTAACCCCAGACCCTTCCGTCAGTGGGATCTGATGGATCTGGGCCCTGAGATGCTCCCACCCTCGCCAAGGTCACGGCGCAGCTCCGACACCGAGCGCGGCTCCGCGCGGCAGAGCCCTGTGCAAACACTAATTAATCCTCACTAACGAACTCCAAATTTATGGCTTAGTTAAGTGTCTGTCTGGCACAGGCTGTTAAATCCCTAATCCCATCCCGCCGGAGCGCGGGAAGCGGACGGCAAAGCCCTGGGTGGCCCTGACACCTCCTGGCAATGCCGGGGCTCAGGGGCCGGCAGGGAATTCCTGAGGGAGCTGTGAGGGTGGGATCCGAGCCCCCCCAAAGCTCCTTCGGGTCTGCAGCCACTGGGACCACCCCAAAAAGGGACTATCCCAAAAAGGGACAACCAGCACAGACCCCCCAGCACCAGCACCAGTGCCATTCCTAAGCCATACTGAGATCCACAGTGCCATCCTGCCAGTCCTGGATGTGCCATGGAGGAGGGATCTGAGCCCTCTCCAAAGCTCCTTCGGAGCAGCTCACAGGTCTGCAGCCATGTGAGACCACCCCAAAAAGGGGTCACCCCAAAAAGGGACCACCCCAAAAAAGAGTCACCCCAAGAACGGGTCACCCCAAACAGGAATCATGCAAAAAGGGACAAACATCCCAAAAAGGAGTCACCTCAAGAAGGATCACTTAGAAAAGGAACCATCCCAAAAAAGAGCCACCCCAAGAAGGGATCACTTAGAAAAGGGGTCACCCCAAAAAGGAACCATGCCAAAAAGGAGCCACCCCAAGAAGGGATCACTTCAAAAAGGGGTCACCCCAAAGAGCAACCATCCCAAAAAGGAGCCACCCCAAAAAGGAGCCATCCAAAAAGGGACCAGCCCAGAAAAATGAGTTACCCCTTGAAGGGATCATCCCAAAAAAAGGAGTCACCCCAAGAAGGGGTAACCCCAAAAAGGGGGTCACCAGCACAGGCACCCCGGTGCTGTGCCAGGACCCACGGCTGCACCATTCCAGCCCCGGATGTGCTGGCGCTGACCCAGCCCTGCCATCCTGCTGCTGCTGCTGCTGCACAATGCCAATTCCCTTTGGGAATCCTCCCCACGCGGCCTGGCAGTGCCAGGAGCAGGATAATGGGCACATTTACGTGCCCAGCCCAAAGGGCCGGCGCTCCCTGTCAGCCCCATTAGACGTGGCTCTGTTGTCCCACAGCGGTGGCACTCCCAGCACAGGGAAAGCAGCAGCTGACAGCTCTGGGAAGCCGTTCAAGACCTCGGACGCTCAGCGGAGCTTTTGCAAATAAACACGAAAAATCAATGGAACAGCGGGAAGCGAACGGAATTCCACAGCCGGCAAACTCCGGCAATTTCCGACACGGAGAAGGATTGTGCTGGGTCTAACCCATTTTCCGAGGCAGGAGCTGGATCCCAATGATGAATCAACTCGTGAGCTGCGGCTGCTCCATCCCTGGAGTGTTCACATCCAGGCTGGACAGGGCCTGGAACAGCCTGGGACAGCAGAAGTGTCCGTGCCCGTGGTGGGGCTGGATGGGCTCTGAGGTCCCTTCCAGCCCAACCCAACTCACCCCAGCCCATTCTGGGATCCCACGACTCCATGAAATGCCAGTCCTGCCTCTCCTCGGCTGCTGGAGAGAGTCATCAGCCACTGAGAAGTTAATTAAGCCCAGGGATCTGAGGCTCACTTAATTAAAGGTGAGCAGCGAGGACGTCGCTCCATTAGCTGCATCTTCAGGGAGCTGCCGGAGGAGGGGGGCACCCCCTCCCTTCCCTCCTGGAACACGGAGAATTCAATCCCAAATCTGATGGGAATGCTCTGGTTTATCCCAGGCTGGGGAAGCTGAGCAAGAAAGTGACTTTTTGGTTACAGAGAGGGATGGAGCAGTTCCAGAGGGGGATGAGAGACCCCTGAGTTCCTTCCTCCCAAAACAACCCCCCATGGCCCAGAACACCCAACAGGTGACAGAATTCCAGCTCTCCTGTCCAATTAACAGCATTACACAGGGCAGGGCCTAATTAAGGTCTACTTCCAGGGAAGCAGCAGCTCATCTCCACTGCCAGAGTTCGAGAATGGAGTGCTGCCATTCCCAGCTGCCAGGGGTCCCACTCCCAGCCCCTTCCCAAGGGCACAGGGTGGGGGTGATGATGGATGCAAGCACAGCTGGAGCAGCAGGAAATGCTCCAAGACCTGGGATGGCAACTCCAGCTCCACATTCCAGGGCTCCCCAGGGACTCTGCAGCCCCTGAGGGATCCCAGGGTAGGGGGAACCTGCTCCATTCCCCTTGTGGGAGAAGGATTCCACCCGGAGCAAGAGAGGCTCCTGGGAATCCAGGGAATTGCAGGCTCCTGCTCCTGAAGCAGGGAAGGGGCTGTGGCTCATCAGCCGTGTCACGCCACGCTTCACCCTCGGCTGAACCCGCCTGGGATGTGCCAGGTGGGGAATCCATCCCAGAGATCCATCCCAGAGGCCCTGACAGGGAACAGGCAGTGCCTGGAACACGCATCCCACTGATCCAGGGGTGCTCAGAGCAGGGGAATGGCCTGATCCCCCCGGGATGAGCCACAGCTCCCAGCTCCCCATGCAAAGATTTTGGGGGTTTTATTCCCAGAACTCCGGGTGCCAACACCCAAGGGGGGTCCCCAGCAGAGCCAGGGGGACCCAGAGCCTGGTGGCACCGTGGGATGGCAGGTGGGGAGAGCCCCCCCGTCCCTGCCAGCGCAATTAGGGAAGCTCATTATTTGTAAAGTAATTAGCAGAGCTAATCAAGTCCCAGCGCCAGGGCGGAATGAGCGGGAGGAGAGCGGGAGCTGCCAGCTGGAAACGCCAGGGCTGGGAGGGGAACCCGGGGACACTGCAGCCCCCAGGGCCCCAGGGTGGGGCCTCGGGCTGGGGCAGAGCCAAGCATGGGGAATGATCCCATCCCATCCCATCCCATCCCATCCCATCCCACCCCATCCCACCCCATCCCACCCCATCCCATCCTGTCCCATCCCATCCCATCCCACCCGGAGCAGGAGAGGCCCCGGGGACCCAGGGAGCTCCTGCTCCCGAAGCAGGGAAGGGGCCATGGCTCATCAGGGTGTCACAGCACGCTTCACCCTCGGCTGAGCCCGCCTGGGATGTGCCGGGTGGGGAATCCATCCCAGAGATCCATCCCAGGGCCGGCAGGGCAGTGACAGCAACAGCAGCAGCACTCAGGAGTGACTGCTCCCAGGAAAGCTCTGCTCCACCCGGGCCTGGTGCAGCTCCTGCAGCTCCTTCCCAGCGTCCCTGAGCCCGGCAGGGCTGGCAATAACACCGGGGGCTGCAGGGGACAGCCCTGAGGACGGCAGGGATGTGCCACGCACGGGGACAGCGATGAGCAGCTCCCGGTGCCATCCCGGTGACATTCACAGGCAGCCCCAGGCAGGTGTTTGCTCAAGGAGCGACGCCTCAAGTGGGCACTTGGCCTCTGCAGCCTCTCCAGCCTCTCCAGCCTCTCCTGCTCCACTGCTCCTCCTTGTCCCCACTTGCAGCCGGCGCCGCAGTCCCCGAGAGCCACTCGAGTGGCAGGAGCTGGGTGGTGCTGGAGCCCCTGATGGCACTGGGGGACACAGGGCACAGCCAGGGGCTGGCAGGAGAAGGGCAGCACAGCTGGAGAACCGTGGAATAACCGAGGTTGGAAAAGCCTCAGAGCCCATCGAGTCCAACCATCCCCAGCACTGCCAAGGCTGCCACTGCCCATGTCCCCAAGTGCCACATCCCCATGGCCCTGAAATCCCTCCTGGAGTGGGGACTCCACCCCTGTGCCAGGGCTGCACAGCCCTTTCCAGGAGGGAATTCCCCAAAATCCACCCTGAGGCTCCCCTGGCCCAGCCTGGGGCTGTTTCCTCTCTGGGGACTGTCCCAGGGCTGTGACTGCAGTGCCACCCATCCCCACTGCCAAACACAACCAGAGCCACCCCAATCCTCCCCCAGCAACTCCACGGCATCAACATTCCAGCTGGGAGACCCCAAAGGGAGGTACAGAACCAAGAGTGGGATACAGGACCCCAAATGGGGGGTACAGGACCCCAAATGGAGGACACAGAACCCCAAATGGGGGGTACAGAGCTGCAAACACAGGGGATAGGATGTTGAAGTGGGATACAGGACCCCAAATCAGGGATACAGGACCCCAAGAGTGGGATACAGGACCTCAAATGGAGGATACAGGACCCCAAATGGGGGATACAGGACCCCAAATGGAGGATACAGGACCCCAAAGGGGGGGATACAGGACCCCAAATGGGGGGTACAGGACCCCAAATGGGGGGGACATGACCCCATGGCCAGGACAAAGCTGGGTCAGGACAGTGACCCCGAGAGCCCGGAGCGGGACAGCCCCGGCTCCAGTGGGATTGCTGCTCCCATGCCAGGCTCTGCTCCCTGCTGGCTCCAGGACACGCTGTGCACAACCATCCTCATCCTCCCGGGCAGGGATGAAGGGCCAGGGAGCCTGGGCTGCGCCGGGAGCTGGGGCAGGAGCACCGCAGGACAAACGGGAACGGCGGGGAACGATGGAAGCGACGGCACGGAAACAACCGGGGCTGCTTCAGCACACGGCAGAACTATAAATAATAAAGTTATAAATTATAGAACCTGGGAATCAGGCATTGAGCTGGGTGGGAAGAGACCTCACAGCCCCTTCAGTGCCACTCCTGACGTGGGCAGGGACAGCTCCCTCTGTCCCAGGGTGGAGAGGAGAAGGGTCCAGAGAGCTCAGAGCCCCTGGCAGGGCCTGCAGGGGCTCCAGGAGAGCTGCAGAGGGACTGGGGACAAGGCCTGCAGGGACAGCAGCCAGGGAATGGCTCCCAGTGCCAGAGGGCAGCCATGGATGGGATCTTGGCAATGAGGAATTCCTGGCTGGGCTGCAATTGCCAGAGGAGCTGGGGCTGCCCCTGATCCCTGGCAGTGCCCAAGGCCAGGCTGGGCACTGGGGCTGGAGCAGCCTGGCACAGTGGGAGCTGTCCCTGCCATGGCAGGGGTGGCACTGGAGGGGCTCTGGGGTCCCTTCCCACCCAAACCATTCCATGGTTTTATGATTCCAACCTTCCTGGCTGAGGGGAAGAATCCCTTAATTTGGGCTGGGGTGCTGACAGGAGCTCCCCAAGGGGCTTTAACCCCACTGGCAGCTCTGTGCCGGCACCAGCCCGGCCCCAAACCCCTCTGTGGGGGCCGCAGGGTGGGCAGCAGGGTGGGCAGCAGGGTGGGCAGCAGGGTGGGCAGGGCCCTTTGCAGGGAATTACTGGGGAACATCCGAGCACGGCACTGCCCGCTCCCGGGGGATTCATCATCCAGCAGAGCCTGGCTCCCTGCCCCTCTCCGGGGCTGATGAGGAAATTGAGACATCCCAAAATATCCGCTCCTTCCACAGATCTCTCGTGCTTTTCCCTTCCTCATTTCCCCACTGCAGCGCTGGAATCTGGTGTTAAACCAGCCCGACTTCCCCGGGAGCTCCGGAGGAGCAGCTCCCTGCCAGGGAGGCTGAGATCCCTGGGACAGCTGTGCCAGCAGCAGCATCCCTGCTCCAGGCATCCAGGACCTCCTGCACAAACAGGACACACGGCTCTGCTGCTGCAGGGTTTTGTTCCAGCCACTGGAATTCATCCACCCTCAGCCTGTGTCTGCCTCAGGAACAAACTGCCCACAAAAAGGTGGAAATCACAGGAGCTGGATGTAGGCTGGATACCCTTTGGCTGCTGGAATGCAGATCCTCAGCAGCAGCACCTGGAACTGGGGCACAGCATCCCAGACATCCCAAACCAGGCCCTTGGAATTGGGGGAGGCAACTTGGACACCCCAAAGTGGGCATCTGGAACTGGGCACTGCATCCCAGACTGGGCACCTGGAATTGGGGCACGGCATTCCAGACACCCCAAACTGGGCATCTGGAATTGAGGGGTGCATCCTGGACACCCCAAAGTGGGCACCTGGAACAGAGCACTGCATCCCAGACACCCCATCCTGGGTACCTGGAACTGGGCTGCTGCATTCCAAGCATCCCAAACCGGGTACCTGGAGCTGGGGGATGCATCCCAACCCCTGCCACGGTGGGAGATGCTGGCTCCAGGCTGCCCTCGGCCCAGAATCCAGCTGGAGCAGCCTCGGGATGTGGCTCTGCAAGCACCAAGGGGATGTGGCTCTGAGGGCCACGTGGATCTGGGAATCCAGCAGTGCTTTGGCTGCTCTGCTCCCACAGAGAGGCAAAACGGGGTCAGCGTTCCTGGAACAGGGACGATCCCGGCCCAGGGTCCGGCTGTGGGACACTGTGACACCGGGAGATGCCTCTGCCTCCCAAAACCGTCACCGAGGGGACAGAACGGGGACAGGGACGAGGACAGAGGCAGAGCTGCTGCCAGCACGGCCATTCCAGGGCTCCGGGAGGAGCCTCCACACTGTCCCCGTTGTTATCCCGCATTTCAGAGGATAGCTGCAGCCCCCGAGGGATGCACAGGGGGCTGTCCCTCCCAGCCCTCCCTGCCCTGGATTTGGGGTCGCATGGGAGGGGTCTGGACTCACTGCCGGCCCCCTCTGTCCCCGCTCCCGGCGGGTTTCACTGCCGGGGATCCTCCAACCACACGGGCACCGGGACCCCGGGCAGGGTCAGGGCAGCACTGGGGAGTGCTGGAATGAGGGAGCAGCTCAGAGCCCAGCTCAGAGCACAGCCCAGAGCCCAGCTCAGAGCCCAGAGCCCAGCTCAGAGCCCAGCTGAGAGCCCAGAGCCCAGCTGAGAGCCCAGAACCCAGCCCAGAGCCTAGAGCCCAGCTCAGAGCCCAGCCCAGAGCCCAGCACAGAGCCTAGAGCCCAGCTCAGAGCCCAGAGCCCAGCCCAGAGTCCAGCACAGAGCCCAGAGCCCAGCTGAGAGCCCAGAGCCCAGCCCAGAGCCTAGAGCCCAGCTCAGAGCCCAGCCCAGAGTCCAGCTCAGAGCACAGCCCAGAGCCCAGCTCAGAGCCCAGCTGAGAGCCCAGAGCCCAGCTGAGAGCCCAGAACCCAGCCCAGAGCCTAGAGCCCAGCTCAGAGCCCAGCCCAGAGCCTAGAGCCCAGCTCAGAGCCCAGCTGAGAGCCCAGAGCCCAGCTCAGAGCCCAGAGCCCAGCCCAGAGCCCAGCTCAGAGCCCAGCACAGAGCCCAGCCCAGAGCCCAGCTCAGAGCCCAGCTCAGAGCCCAGCCCAGAGCCCAGCACAGAGCCCAGAGCCCAGCCCAGAGCCCAGCTCAGAGCCCAGCACAGAGCCCAGAGCCCAGCTCAGAGCCCAGCTCAGAGCCCAGCACAGAGCCCAGCCCAGAGCCCAGCTCAGAGCCCAGCTCAGAGCCCAGCCCAGAGCCCAGCACAGAGCCCAGAGCCCAGCTCAGAGCCCAGCACAGAGCCCAGCCCAGAGCCCAGCTCAGAGCCCAGCTCAGAGCCCAGCTCAGAGCCCAGCACAGAGCCCAGAGCCCAGCCCAGAGCCCAGCTCAGAGCCCAGCACAGAGCCCAGAGCCCAGCTCAGAGCCCAGCTCAGAGCCCAGCACAGAGCCCAGCCCAGAGCCCAGCTCAGAGCCCAGCTCAGAGCCCAGCCCAGAGCCCAGCTCAGAGCCCAGCACAGAGCCCAGCCCAGAGCCCAGCTCAGAGCCCAGCTCAGAGCCCAGCCCAGAGCCCAGCTCAGAGCCCAGCTCAGAGCCCAGCACAGAGCCCAGCCCAGAGCCCAGCTCAGAGCCCAGCTCAGAGCCCAGCCCAGAGCCCAGCTCAGAGCCCAGCCCAGCTCAGAGCCCAGCACAGAGCCCAGCACAGAGCCAGAGCTGCACCCAGCACTCCAAGCCCACCCGCACGTGACGGAGGGAAGGAGGAAAAGCAGCTGGAGAAAAGTAGGACAGCGGGGCTGGGAGCGAGGGAAGAGCTGGGGAGGATGGAGCTGCCTCCCCTCTGCGGGCCTGGGACAGGGGACACCCCGAGCTGTCACTGTCAGGGTCATTGTCACCATCACTGTCACCCCTGCCCTGCTCACAGCACACTCTGAGACCCCAGGGGCCTGCGCTGTGCCAGTGGGTCTGGGGAAAAGGCAGCATGGATCTGTGAGCCACAGCACAGACAGGATGGATCCATTATCCATGGCACAGACAGGGTCCCTGGCACAGACAGGATGGATCCATTATCCCTGGCACAGGCAGCATGGATCCATTATCCATAGCACAGGCAGGATGGATCCATCAGCCATGGCACAAACAGGATGGATCCATTATCCCTGGCACAGGCAGCATGGATCCATCAGCCATGGCATAGACAGGATGGATCCATTATCCCTGGCACAAACAGGATGGATCCATTATCCCTGGCATAGCAGAATCCCTGGCACAGGCAGGATGGATCCATCAGCCACAGCACAAGCAGGATGGATCCATTATCCCTGGAACTAACAGGATCCCTGGCACAGACAGGATGGATCCATCAGTCACAGCACAGGTAGGATCCCTGGCAAACACAGGAAGGATCCATTACCCACGGCACAAACAGGATCCCTGGCACAGACAGGATGGATCCATTATCCATGGCACAGACAGGATCCCTGGCACAGGCAGGATGGATCCATTACCCACGGCACAAACAGGATCCCTGGCACAGACAGGATGGATCCATTATCCACGGCACAAACAGGATCCCTGGCACAGGCAGGATGGATCCATTATCCATGGCACAGACAGGATCCCTGGCACAGACAGCATGGATCCATTATCCATGGCACAGTCAGGATCTACAGCCCAGCCCCAGTCCCTGGCACAGCCCAGGTCACCTCCAGCACAGCCATGGTGACACTGGGGCCGTGCCAGGCCACGCCACCCCTGTGCCAGCAGGGCCCAGCCCTTCCTCAGCACCAAGCCCTGCAGATCCAGGGCAGCTCCTCCATGGAAAGCCCTTTCCAAGGGTCCTCACAGCTCTCCTACTTGCACTGGGAATTTTGGGGGGTTCTGAGGTGCTGCCAGTGTCACCAAGGATGGCCGGTGCCACCAGAGCCCAGGAACTCGAGCTGGGGAAAGGGCTGGGGGGCTGCAGGTGCCCCGCAGTGAGGGACGTTCCCAATCCATCCCCCCTCCATCCCATCCATCCATCACGTCTCCAAACGTCTGGCACTGAATGCAGCCGGTGCTAATGGCGGGGGAATATTCATGATTCCCGATTCTGGGAGCGGCGCCCACAGAGGTGCAGCAATGGGGGTGTTCCCACTGCTCCCACGGCTCCAAGCCCCCAGTGCTGGGGAGGCTCCAGCTCCCGCTCCTGAGCACAGAGGGATGGCTGCCCTGGGATAAACACAGAGCCCTGGGACCCCCCGGGACCACCCCGAGCCGGGAATTGGGGGGTGGGATGTGAGCCTGAGCCAGGCCTTGGGGCTGGAGCTTCCCTGTCCTGCCATGCATGGATGGAGCTGCTGCTGTCCCCTCCCTGCCCCACTGGGTGATGGCACCATGTGGCCCAGCTCTGTCCCCAGGGTCCCCTCAGCCACCCCACGGGTGACCGGGCAGGATCTGGGGTGATGCCAGAGCCGTGCCTGCTCCCCAGCCGGAGCAGAGGCTCGGGAGCTGGGAGATGGGAAGGGAGCCAGTGCAGAGGCTCATCCCACGCTAAAATCAGGGATCGATTCCCGAGGCACAAGGGCCGGAGCATTAATTGCAGAGCTCAGCTCTGTGCCAGGACCGAGGCGCTGCTCCAATTCAGCGCAATTTCCCATGCGCTGAGGAATTCCAGCAGCTCCCGAGGAGCTCAGAAGGTCAAAGCTCCTCTCTCCCAGCAGCGTTTTCACGCTCATCCAGCCGAGCGACAAACAGCCGGGGCCGGGCACAGACCGAACCTCTGGAGCGGCTCCCGGAGCGCGCGAGGCTGGAGCAGCATCGCCGGGAATGCGAGCTGGCAGGTGCCTGGATCTCCCTCCGAGCATCGGTGTCACAACACCAGGCGGGAATTACAGCAGAGGAATTGCAGCACTTAGCAGGAAGCGGCTGGGGAGGGATGCCGGCGCAGCCCGCTCGCTCTCCGGGGATCATTCCTGCCACGCGGCACAGCCCGGCTTCGGCGGCAGCAGATGGGCTGAGCGCGGCCTGCTCGGAGCAGCGCGGCCCCGGGGCCTCCCGGAGCTGCTGCCTCATGCCAAAGCTGCTCCGTAATTGCTGGCAAGCTCCTGCCCAGCTCCCCGGCCGGCTGCGGGGCTGGCCGGCTGCTCCAGCACCAGCCCGGCTCCTGCTGCCGCTGCTGCCGCTCCAGCGCTCGGGGCTCGAGTCTGCTCCCGTTTCGCTGCCGAGCTGCTGCTCTCTGAGCCATGAGCAATTTCCTGGGATGCCAGCAGCTGTAATCCATACAGGAACCCAACTGTGCCAGCTCGCAAATGAATCCGACCCGGAGCAGGCCTTGTACCTGGCACCGGCGGCTCCCCTGGGAGCCGGCTCCGCAAATTTGGACATTTGCAGGGAAAACGCTCCCGAGGAAAACAGAGCCCTACCCCAGCCGGAGTTTAACACCCTGCGCTGCCGGGAGCCGCCGTGCCGCGATCCAGAGGCGCGGGTTAAACGCCGAAGGGCTGCCTTTCCAGGCAGGAATGACTTTGGGAGCGGCAGGAGGCTCGGCAGCCGCAGATGCAAGCAAATCAGTTTTTCCCGGCGCAGCACTTGCTGCCCGGAGGGCACATTCCAGGTTCCCAGAACATGCTGACTGCACTCGTCCTCTCCCTGGAAGCGACTGCAGCTCCCATTAAATATTGATCCGGGAACTCCGGTGCCCCCGCGCCTCCTCTCCCCGGCTCTGCCAATATTTAGAATCCATTAAAGTCGCGTGCGGAGCACTCGGAGCCGCGGCGGCTCCGCACCGGCCACGCCGGCAAATCAGTTCGGTTACACAAGCCTGGATGAGCTGCCATGATCCCTGTAGCTGTAATTTAGCGGGAGCGGGCCCGGATGAGTTCATGGCTTTGTTCCTCGTTAATCTTTCATGCTCGTTGAGTGCGGAGCAATTTGTGTAGTACAAACCCTGCGCCACAAATCGCAGCCGCGACCTGCTCCGCGTGCATCCGCCCGGCATTCCCAGCGGGGCCGCGGCCCTGGATTCAACCCTGCATCCCGGGAATGGCTTCTGGGACTGTCCTCATGGCACCCACAGGGACAGGGATTCATCCCAAGGAACAGCTCCTGGGACTGTCCTCATGGCACCCACAGGGACAGGGAACAGCTCCCGGGAACAGCTCCTGGGACTGTCCTCACAGCACCCACAGGGACAGGGATTCATCCCAGGAACATCTCCTGGACTGCCCTCACAGCACCCACAGGGACAGGGATTCATCCCCAGGAACATCTCCTGGGACTGTCCTCATGGCACCCACAGGGACAGGGAACAGCTCCCGGGACTGTCCTCATGGCACCCACAGGGACAGGGAATGGCTCCCAGGACTGTCCTCATGGCACCCACACGGACAGGGATTCATCCCCGGGAATGGCTCCTGGGACTGCCCTCATGGCACCCACAGGGACAAGCACAACAAGGCGGGGACATGGGGAGATTCAGCCAAGCTGGGGATCCCCAGTTCCTCCAGGCTCATTACCAGAAGGATCATGGAATGCTGTGGGTGGGAAGGGGGGTAAGGGACCATCCAGTGCCACCCCTGCCATGGCAGGGACACCTCCCACTGTCCCAGGCTGCTCCAGCCCCAGTGTCCAGCCTGGTCCTGGGCACTGCCAGGGATGCAGGGGCAGCCCCAGCCTCGCAGCCTGAGGGATTTGTGCCGGCGCCTCCATCCCTGCAGAGGGTTTGGCAGAGCCCACCCAGCCATTCCCGCCTGGAAATCGCTCCCTGTGCCAGCCCCTCCTCCCAGCCCTCGCCTGGCAGGGCTGTGGCATCGCCCGCGCTCCCGAGGGTGCCAGCGCAGCCTCTGCAGGGCCCAGCAACGTTCCCAGCTCCTGGCGAGGCGCTGCCAAGCTGTGCAGCCGCCCTCTTCCCAAAATCCAGCTGGCTGCTCCCTGGAAGAGCTCCCGGCGGACACCTGCAGACCATCTGTCGAGCGGCACCCACCGAGCGGGACCGGCCCCAGGCTCTCCACGGGTACCCAGCGTGGCTCGGAGCCGGGGGCAGCAGCTCTTTTCCAGGGATGGAGCAGCTGGGATTGCTAAAAATGGGTGGGATGGGATCTTTCCCAGCTCCTTTCCCAGTCCTCCTGCAGGGCTGTAAATCCAACTGGAACAGCCTCAAAAGCTGAGCTCCAGGGGCTGGGCCGGGCTGCCCTTGGCCCCAAGGTCATTCCCTGCCCTCGCTGCCTCCAGCAGGGCTGGCAGAGCTCCAGGCAGGTCGCTGGCACAGAGCTCTTCCAACCCCACAGAAATATCCCAGGAACCAGCGAGGCGCAGGAAAGGAGCAGAGGGCTTTGACGGCTGTGGGTAAAACACTCCCTGAAATCTGCTGGAATGTGGCAGGAGAGCAGCCACATCCACCACCCCTCCCAAGGCAACGAGGGACACGGAGCAGCCACGACATTCCTGGCACACAAAAACCCTGAATCCAGGAGTCAAACCCTGGCACCTCCTAAAGCAACTGGAACCCCAGAGCCCCAGAGTCACTGGGATCTGCAGGACACAGTGTCCAGAGAGGCAGACACAGCCACAGGAATCCCACCAGGCATCATCCCCAGGAGCACCCTGGAATGCCCCACATTCCAGCAGGAATGCTGATCCCTGGTGGTCAGGGTCCCGTGGGAGCAGGGCCTGGATGATCCAGCAGCTCCCTGCCTTTGGAATCACAGCAGAAAGCCAAGAAACCTGCATGCAGCTCCTCTGTGAGCTGGGAAAAAAAATATCCAATCCCAAATCCATCTGTTCTCCCTCTTTCTGAAGCCATTTCCAGCTTTCCTGTGCTGCCAGCTTTTCCCTGCCGGGGTGGTGGCAGCTCTGGGAGGCTCCCATTGCTCCAGAGCAGGCAGAGCACCAGGATCCCCCATCCCAAATCCTGGCCAGAGGGGCCCGGGGTCCCTGCCCAGCACTGGTGTGGGGCAGAGGGACAGGAATGAGCTGTCCAGGGAATGCCATCCAGGGGAAACACGGAAAACCAGAGAGCCCCAGCTTTGCATCCCTGGAAAAGACATCTGGAGGTGTCCCAGGGCCATCCCCACGATCCCTGGAGAAATCCCACACCTGCAGTGCCAGCCTGATCTCAGCTGTGCAGGTGGGACCGGGGAGTCCTGGAGCAGCCAGGAAAGGAGCTGGGATATCTCTGCTCCCAATCCCACTTCCAGGGCTCCCCACAGCTCCCCAACCCCAGAGCAGCCTCCAGGTCCCTGCTCCAGCCGGGGGCACTGCCCCAGTTCCAGCTCCCCAGCTCCCAGCCCACCCCCAGCCTGCCTGTTCCCTGCTCCTCCCGTTCAAGCAGGATCCATGTGCTCGGCTCCCCCTCCTCCAGAGAATTCCCAATTAAGAGATCAATTTAGATAAATTGGGGATTGGAGCAGATTTGTGCTGCAACTGCCGCAATCCAGAAAATTCCACCGGAGCGGCTGACGGGGCCTGGAGTGTGGCTGTCCAAGGGAACGAGCTGGTGACTGGAAAAGGGAAGGGAAATATCCCAACCTCTGGGAACCATGGTGGTACCCAGGGAAGCTCTGAGGCAGAACCACCACAGCTGGACCCAGCAGGTCTGAGCCCCCTCGCTCTTCCTGGAAATTGGCTCTTCCACCTTCCATCCCATGGAACTGCCAGAACGGCCCAGCTTTGCCTCTGGATGGATCCAAGGCCAGCAAACTGCCCCAGGGAGCAGGATGGACCCATCTCCAAAATGGATGGATCCCAAATCCCACCACAGGGTTCAGGGCTGAGCACTGGGTGCACCTCGGGAACGTTCCCTGCATCCACAGGCACCTGGAGCATCCCAGGGACTGGAGCATTCACGTTCACAGCCTCAGATGGGGACTGCATCCCAGAGAGAGATTCCAACCTTCCCAGGGAGAGCTTCCAGCCTTCCCAGGGAGATTCCAGCCTTCCCAGGGAGGTTCCAGACATCCCAGAGAGAGATTCCAGCCATCCCAGAGAGAGATTCCAGCCTTCCCAGGGAGATTCCAGCCTTCCCAGGGAGGTTCCAGCCATCCTGGAGAGAGGTTCCAGTCTTGCCAGGGAGAGGTTCCAGTTATCCCAGTGAGTTTTCAGCCATCCCAGTAAGGGTTTCCAGCCATTCCAATGAGTTTCCAGCCATTCCAGTAAGAGTTTCCAGCCCTTCCAGTGAGTCTTTCCAGCCATTCCAGTGAGTTTCCAGCCATTCCAGTGAATCTTTCCAGCCATCCCAGTGAGTTTCCAGCTATCCTGATGAAGACCCCACCCATGCAGGTGAGGTTTCCCAGCTGTTTCCCTGCCCCACGCTGGCAGTGCAGCACCTGGAGCAGCAGCAGATCCATCTCCATCCCGCGCCGTTCCCGGACAGAGCCGAGCGCCGGGGACGCTCCCGGCCGTCGCTGCCGGGATTCATCCAGCGCTGGGAGATGAAAGGCTGGAGATGAAAGGCTGCAGGATCCCATCACACTCCCGTTTTCCGTCTGTCACTTCCCATCTCCTCCACCCGGAGCCGTGGGAGCAGCAATTAGCGCTCGGCAGGTCGGGACGGGATTCCCGGCGGAGCTGCGATATCCCGGGGCTCCTGCCCAGGCAGGGAGGAGAGGCTGGCAAGAGCCCTCAGAGGGGCACTCAAAGGGGGGAAAAGCCTTCCAGGGGAGCCTGGAATCAGCCCTGAATTGTATTTTATACATTTTATATTTTATATGAAATAAAGCTATGTATGGCCCTAGAATTTACATGGATGCCAGGATCGCTGAGGCTGGGAAAGCCCTCCAAGGTCACTGAGTCCCAGCTGTGCCTAATTCCCACCTTGTCCCCAGCCCAGGGCCCTGAGTGCCACATCCAGGAACCTTGGACACCTCCAGGGATGGGCACTCCAAATTTCCCCTTCCAAGGCCTGACTCCCCTTTCCATGAGGAAATTCCTGCTGATTCCACCCTGAGGCTCCCCTGGCTCAGCCTGAGGCCGTTCCCACTCCACTGTCCCTGTCCCTGTGAGCAGAGCCCAAACCCTTCCACTGGTGGATTTTCAATAAATGCTCAGATGTTATAAATATTCCCATGGATTTTCTGTAAATCCTGACACATTCCACGGATGTGCCCATGGAAAGATGTCCATGCTGATATTTGATCCATAAACAGATCTGTCCACACTCCCTGAGCTCCAGACCCACCTCTGGAATGGCAGCTGGGATGGGGGTCCCCACCCTGAGCTCCAGTGAGGGTGGGTTTGGTCCCTTTTGGAATTCTTGGATGTTTTTTCCATAATTTTAACTGCTGGTGTGGAAGGGAGGAGCAAACCCATCATTAATTGCCAGGTAATTAATGACAGTGCCAGGGATGGAAACATGACAGAGCCACAGAAGGATGAACCCAGGGAGAAATAATTGGATTTAACAGGAGCATCCCAGGCCAGAGGGACCCCAGTGGGGCAGAACTGGGACCAGTACAGGACACAAAACCTCCCAGTCTGGATGCCCCAGGCAGGGCTGGCACAGACAGGAGCCAGGACCAGCCCGAGGAGGAGGAGGAGGAGGAAGCAGAGGCAGAAGGAAGCAGCTCTTCCTCTGAGGACTGAGAATTCCACCCTTCCTGGGGGTCTGGCAGCAGGACCCTGCCCCCACAACCCTGGATGTGCCCTAAAGGCACAGCTGATTCCAAATGCTGATCCCAGTCCATGGAAACAGACACTGAGCAGCCACAGGGCTGCAATCTGGGGAACTCAGGGTGCTGGACTGTGACACTGAGGGGCTGGGAGGTGACCCTGGGGTGCCGGGATGCGACATTGGGGTGCTGGGAGGTGACACAGGGGTGCTGGGATGTGACCTCAGGGTGCTAGGAGGTGACACTGGGGTGCTGGGATGTGCCCTTGGAGCACTGGGATGTGACATTGGGATGCTGGGATGTGACCTCAGGGTGCTGGCAGGTGACACTGGGGTGCTGGGAGGTGACTTTGGGGTGCCAGGATGTGTCATTGGGGTGCCAGGAGGTGACACTGAGGTGCCGGGATGTGACACTGGAGTGCCGGGAAGTGACCCTGGGGTGCTGGGAGGTGACCCTGGAGTGCCGAGATGTGACATTGGGGTGCTGGGATGTGACCTCGGGGTCACAGGGCTGCACAGGGACACTCCAGACGGGGGCACAGACCCCACAGGGTCCCCCAGGATTCGGGAGGAGCCGAGCCCCGCACGGTTCTGGGGCCGGTCCTGGAGGATTCCCAGCGGATCCATCCGGAGGAGCAGCGGGCGGGCGCTGCCTCTCTGCCCCTCCTTGGAGACTGTGGCTGCTCCGAGGGGATCCCGCTGCTCCCGGCCCTGCCCCAGCCCGTGCCAGTGGAGCAGCGGGAGGAGGCGATCTGGGAAGGCATCCACAACTCCGTGGGGCCAGAGCCAGGCACGTGCAGGGAGGCAGGAATGGCCAAATTCCCGTTCCCGCAGCAACGCGGGGTCACCTCGGGAGCCGTCACCCACCGGCACGGCCAGGCCGGCCCGCGGTGCTCCAGGATGGAAAACAGCCTGGAAAAGGTGGGTTTGGAGCAATCCTGGCTCGGCCCCCCTCGTGTGCAGGGCCAGGAGCCTTCCCAGGAGCCTTCCCAGCATCTCCAGAGGTGCTGGAGCAGGAGGAGGAGGAGGAGGAGGAGGAGGAGGAGGAGGGATGCGCCACGAACAAGGCAGGCGCTCTGATCCCACAGCTCCGAGTGCATCGGCCATGGAGGGAACGGAGTAACAGAGGGAACAGCAGCAGCAGGGGGATAAATCCCTGCCCTGAGGAGCCCCTGCTGGACTGGCATCACCGAGAGACAGCAGGGATTGCCCAGCTCATGCACCCACAGTGCTGTCCCACAAAGGGACACAGGGATCGGAGCCACATCCAGGCTCCCAGAGCAGCCCCAGAGCTCCAAGTGGGATGGAGACTCTGAACAGGGACCAATCCCTCATTGCAGTTTCTGGAACAGCTCCAAAGCTGTGAGCAGGGTCAAGGAGCCTCTGTGTGACACAGGAATCAATCCTTCATCCCAACTCCTGCAGCAGCTCCTGCAGGAGCTGTGAGGGGATGAGGGAGACTCTGTGTGTGACACAGGGACTGATCCCTCATCCTGCACAGCCCCAAGCACAGTCAGGGACACTCTGTGTGTGACACAGGGACTGATCCCTCATCCTGCACAGCCCCAAGCACAGTCAGGGACACTCTGTGTGTGACACAGGGACTGATCCCTCATCCTGCACAGCCCCAAGCACAGTCAGGGACACTCTGTGTGTGACACAGGACTGATCCCTCATCCCCACTCCTGGCACAGCCCTGGAGCGGCAGGCAGGGCCAAGGGCAGGGTGTCCTGCACACACCAGGGCCGTGTCCCGTTTCCCAGCCCAGCTCTGAGCAGGGTCAAGCACTCTCCCCGTGCCCAGCCCCAGCTCATCCCGGCGCTTTCATGTGCTCGGATCCAGCTCCAGCGGCGCTGGCCTGAGAGAGCCTCAAACACAGAGGGCAGGGACCAAGCTGTGCGGGAACAATGTGACTCCTCCAGCCCTTCCCAACATTCCAGAGCCTGCCAGGAACCCATCGATCCCGAGCTGCCGGTCACGAGCCAGCCCTGGTGTCCCTCGGAACCCAGGACACGGCAGCTGCTCCTCTGGGGAGTCACAGAGCCCAGCCAGCCCCACGGGAAGGAAAACTGAGGATTCACCCGCTCAGGAGCAGCTGTGCAGCCTCCCGTGCCTGCCCCACGGATGGGGACACGAGGGCACGAGGCTGCAGGCACAGGAATCCCTAAGGAACATCCCAGAGCCCCGGCCAGAAGCTCCCACAGAGCAGAGGGGAAACTGAGGCAGGAGAAGAGGGACGGAGCCGTCACCCTGCAGCCAGCAGTGCACGGCGCAGCCCTTCCCAGGGCATGGGCTCCCGCAGGAGGGAAAGGGGGCACGGGCATCCCAGAGGAGCAGGAGCCCCATGGGAGGGGGCTGCACACAGGGCCGACCCTGCTCCCTGCCCCCTGCTCCCATCCTGCTCCCATCCCTCCCTGTCCCCACAGTGTCCCCAGGCACTGTCCCCTATCCCCACAGTGTCCCCAGGCGCTGTCCCCTCGCTGTGCCTGCAGTGTCCCCAGGCACTGTTCCCTCCCTGTCCCCACAGTGTCCCCAGGCACTGTTCCCTCCCTGTCCCCGCAGTGTCCCCAGGCGCTGTCCCCTCCCTGTCCCCGCAGTGTCCCCAGGCACTGTCCCCGCGGTGTCACCTGGGCGCTGTCCCCCTCGAGCCGCGGTGGCCGGATGCTGGACAGGTGAATGGTTTTGTGGTCCCCGGAGTTGAGCTTCACCACGATGGCATCAGCGTTGAGCACCTGCATCACCTGGGGACAGAGACACAGCTGAGCGTGGGGACAGCGGCCACCTGGGCACACCGAGCGCCAGGTGCCACCGTGCCACCAGCCCTGCCACCCTGGCTGCCATCCCCAGCACTGCGAGCAGGCCCAGCCCCAGCCTGGCTGTCACCAGTGGCTCCTGGCATGGTGACACGTGGCACACCAGGGCACTGCCAGCCGGGTGTGTCCTGTGCCAGGGCTCAGCCCTGGGTTCCATTCTAGGGGCAATTCCAGAGGAGCAGGAGCAGCTGCTGGACACTGGACAAGGGGTGATGCTCGGGCAGGAGAGAGCAAGGACAGCCCGTGGTGGGAGCAAACTAATCAGGATCATAAAGTCAGGGAATCCTGGAATGAGTTTGGGTGGGAAGGGACCCCAGAGCCCCTCCAGTGCCACCCCTGCCATGGCAGGGACACCTCCCACTGTGCCAGGTGCTCCAGCCCCAGTGCCCAGCCTGGCCTTGGGCACTGCCAGGGATCAGGGGCAGCCCCAGCTGCTCTGGCAATTCCAGCCCAGCCAGAAATTCCTCATTGCCAAGATCCCATCCATGGCTGCCCTCTGGCACTCGGAGCCATTCCCTGGGTGCTGTCCCTGCAGGCCTTGTCCCCAGTCCCTCTGCAGCTCTCCTGGAGCCCCTGCAGGCCCTGCCAGGGGCTCTGAGCTCTCCCTGAACCCTTTCTCTCTCCAGGCTGGGCACTCCCAGCTCTCCCAGCCTGGCTCCATGCAGAGGGGGCAGGAGGATCCCAGTGGGGCTCAGGACACACGGGTTCAACATTTCCAGTTCTCCAGCCCAGCTGAGCAGAGTGCTGGATATTCCCAGTGGCAGGACAGGAACCTTCCCGTGCCTGCTCCCAGCACAGCCCAGTGCCCCCAGTCCAAAAGGCTCCCACTGCTGCTCTTCCAGCAGGATCCCGATCCCACACATCCCTGGAGCTGCAGAGGGAGGCAGGAGCTGAGCCCACTGCAGCCCTCTCTGCCCAGCAATCACACCCGCCCCTCCCAGCGTGCTGGGCCACAGGGAGAGCAGGATTTAAGGAATTCTGATCCGAGCAGACACCACAGGGCACAGCAAAGCCCTCGGGAACGTCCCGGCCTCTCCCGGCTCGCAGCTCCTGCACGTTTCCTCGGCAGGAGCAGCCCAAAGCCGTGCGCCTGCCAAGTGGAGTAATCCAATCTCACGCTCCAGGGCATCCAGGGGCGAGGAGGGAGCGGCCTCTCTCCTCCCTGCCGCCCAAGACTTGGGAAAAGCAGGATGCGAAGCGGAGCTGCTGCAGCCAGGGCGCTGCGGGTCAGCTCCGGGGGCAGATCCCGCGCTCCATTACACATCCAGCACATGCTTCCCCGGGAGCCGCGGCAGCCGCGGGAGCCGCGGTCACATCTCATTTGCTCCCTGGCAGCAGGAGGCAGCAGCCGGCCAGCGGCTCCCGGCGCTCCCGCGGCTCCCGGAGGCGCGGCCCCGATCCGAGCCGGGCCCTCCCCGGCAGGAGCCGCTCACGGGACCCCGCACGGGGGTGAGCCGGCTGAGAGGGGCTGCAGGACACGGGAGGCAGCCAGCAGCACATGGATGCAGCAGGACACGGGATGTAGGACATGGGATGCAGCAGAACATGGATGTAGGACATGGGATGCAGCAGAACATGGATGTAGCAGGACACAGGATAAATCAGAATACAGGATGAAGCAGGACATGGGATGCAGCAGGACACAGGATGTAGCAGAATATGGGATGCAGTAGGACATGGGATGAAGTAGAATATGGGATGCAGCAGAATATGGGATGCAGTAGGACATGGAATGAAGTAGAATACAGGATGTAGGACACGGGATGCAGCAGCACATGGATGTAGCAGCACATGGATGTAGCAGCACACGTATGTAGCAAGATACAGGATGAAGCAGGATACAGGATGAAGCAGGACATGGGATGCAGCAGGACATGGATGCAGCAGGATACAGGATGAAGCAGAATACTGGATGTAGGACATTGGAAGTAGCAGGGCATAAGATGCAGCAGGACACAGGAGGCAGCAGCACATGGATGCAGCAGGACACGGGATAAATCAGAATACAGGATGCAGGACATGGGATGCAGCAGCACACAGGATGCAGCAGGATACAAGATGAAGCAGGATACAGGATGTAGCAGGACATAAGATGCAGCTGGACATAGATGTAGGACACAGGAGGCAGCAGGACACAGCACCTGGAGCAGGGACATTGTGTCTCCCAGGCAGGACAGAGCTGGGTGGCAGCAGGAGCCAAGAGGGACCTCCAGGGTCCCTGCAGGGCCCTGACCCAGTTATAGAGGGTCCCTGCAGGACATGGAATGCAGCAGGATATGGGATGCTGGAGGACAAGGGACACAGCAGGACGTGGGGCACAGCAGGACAAGGGACACGGGACATGGGGCACAGCAAAACAAGGGACACGAGACATGGGGCACAGCAGGACAAGGGACATGGGACATGGGGCACAGCAAGACAAGGGGCACGGGACAGGGGGCACAGCAGGACGTGGGACACAGCAGGACAAGGGACACGGGAGAGGGGGCACAGCAAGACAAGGGACAGAGGACACAAGACACAGCAGGACAAGGGACATGGGACACGGGGCACAGCAGGGCAAGGGACACGGGACATGGGGCACAGCAGGACAAGGGACATGGGACATGGGGCACAGCAGGACGTGGGGCACAGCAGGACAAGGGACACGGGACACGGGGCACAGCAGGACACGGCACCTGGGGCCAGGGCTCCCACGGGATGCCAGTCCCAGGCAGGACAGAGCAGGGTGGCACGAGGGGCACGCCCAGGTGCCCACCCTCCCTGGGCAGCCGGTCCCTCCTCTGCTGGAGCCGCAGGGAGGGCAGGAGGGTCACAGGGGGTGACACGGTGACAGAACGGTGACAGAACAGGCGACTCAGCACCGCCCCGGGGCCGGGGCTTTGTCTCCCCCACGCTGCCAGCCCGCTGCAGCCACTTCCCTTATCCAATATTTATTGTGGCTTCTCCTGCCTGCGAGAGGCCCTTTGATAACGGGATTGGAAGGATTATTTTTTTAAAGCTCTGCAGCTGTTTCTTGCAGAGCCAGCACGCTCCGACTGCTGCTTCCCACGTCCCCCGGGCTGGGAGCAGGGAGGGCAGCTCTGGAATGTCCCTGTGGCCACCCTGGTCACCCTGGTCACCCCCATCCCATCACTGCTCCAGGGCAGGGAGCCCGTAGCCCTCCCTTGTCCACATTTATCAGGGAAGATGCTTTTCCTCACTGCAAGAGCTGGGCCCAACAAAGCCTCCAGTTTTCCACCCCGGGCTCTGCTTGTCCCCAGTACTGGGGGCACACAGGGAGGGAGAACTGGGACCAGTAGGGGACACAAAACCTCCCAGTCTGGGTGCCCTGGGCAGGGCTGGCACAGACCCAGAGCCAGGACCAGCCCGAGGAGGAGGAGGAAGCAGCAGAGGGAAGCAGCTCTTCCTCTGAGGATTGGAAATTCCACCCTTCATGGGGTCTGGCAGCAGGACCCTACCCCAAAAACATAGGGGAGGTGCCCTAAAGGTGCAGCTGATCCCAATCCATGGGAACAGTCAGGGACAGACACAGAGCAGCCACAGGGCTGAGATCCAGGGACCTCGGGGTGCCGGGATGTGATCCTGGGGTGCTGGGATGTGACCCTGGGGTGCTGGGATGTGACCCTGGGGTGCTGGGATGTGACCCTGGGGTGCTGGGATTCCACCTTTAGGGATGGTTTCCCTGGCAGCTGGGGAGGACAAGGACCCCCATGCCTGGGGACCATGGGGACGTGTCCCCACTCCCAAAGCTGCTGACTGCTGTGCTCCTAGGGCAGCATCCCTGTCCAGGGACAGCATCCACGCTTGGGATGCACAGGGAGCATCCCCAAAGCTGAGGGTGACCTCCTGCACCCCAATAAGGACGGTGGCACTTTGGGAGCCAGAGCCCAGCACCAGGAGAGGCTCGAGTGTCCCCCCATCCCAAAAATGTCCTTTGGAGGGGTTTTGGCAGGGTCTGGCACTCGGCTCAGCCCAGGAGCAGCTCCCGGGCTCGGCTCTGGCACATCCCCCGGGCTCCAGGATGATCTGGCCGCGACCAGAGCTCCCAGCAAGGGGAACAAAACCCAGGATCAGAGGAGCCGGGCCGGGCTCGGGAGCGTGGCAGGGCGGGAGCAGGGGCGGGACACGGCCCGGGGGCTGCCCGAGCCCCCAGCCCGCGCTGCCGCAGCCCCCCCTGCAGAGGATGGCTCCCAGCCCAGCCCAGCCCAGCCCAGCCCAGCTCCGCAGCGTGTCCCAAATCCCGCTGCTCCCAGAGCAGCTGACGTAGGGATTTCGGGAGAGAGCCTCCAGCCCCTCTGACATTTCCGTTCCTCTGCTTCCCCCTCGCCCCTCACCGGCCCCAGCCCCACAGCCGAGGCTCGGCCGAGCCTGCCCTGCTCCCCCAGCCCAGCCCTGTGCCCCCAGCGCCGGCAGCCGCAGCCAAAATCAGCCGGAGCCCGTTTGCCGCGGTTGATCAACGGTGCAAAGGCAGGTTGGGATCTTCCTCCTCCTCCTCCTCCTCCCCCTCCCCTCGCAGCCCCTTCCAGCAGCTCCTGCGTCAGCTCTGCCGCTGCGAACGAGCCCCGCTGTGCCGAGCACGGAGGCGGCTGCGGCGCCATCGCTGCCCGCCCGCCCCGTGCCCCAGCCCGGCACCGGCACGGGCACGGCCGAGCCCCGGGGAGCCGGACACGTGCCCAGCTGCGGGCCCCGCGCTGGCACTGCGGGCATCTGCCCTCCTTTTCCCTGTCGCACGCAATTCCGGGCGAGGGGAAAACGAAAAAACAGCCCCCAAAGTGACACCGAAATGCGGGGGCGCTGCGGCTGCCAAAGGCCAAATTCCAGAGCCCCGTGCGAAGAGCAGGAGCGACCCAACAGGCGGAGAAATTCCAGCCTCCTCCCCGAAAAGCAGGACACGGTGTTTGCTGCCTTTGGGGGCTCCAGGGACCCCGCAGAGCCGGGGAACTGGGGGCATCCTGCACACTCTGCCCCCCAACCCACGGGGATCCCACTCCACAGCACCGGGGATCAGTGCCCACCATTCCCGGGGCAAAGCTGGACCCCAACCGCCCCTGGGGACGGGGGGAGATGCTGCTGATGCCAAACCACCCCGGGCATCCCTCCCCAGAGACTGGGGGGCCCCGCCTGCCGCTATCCCACAGAATCTCGGCATCGTGGAAGCGCCGGGAGCATCCAGCCGCCCCCTCCAGCAGCTGAGCGCAGCGTGACTGACGGCCCTGGCACAGCTCCTGGCACAGCTCCTGGCACAGCTCCTGGCACAGCTCCGGTGGCAGCCGCTGCCAGCGGCGCTTCCCGGCGTTCCAGCGCCGGCACGCGGCCCTGCCGTGCCCACGGGACACCTGCCCAGGTGCCATTTGTCACCGCCACGGGGAGGGGAGGGGACAGCCACGTCCCCATGCCGAGGGATGGGCTCTCAACGCCGCCCTCCCGGAGCCCCTCCGAGCTCGGTGTCCCTGCACTGCTCCCACAGGGAATGCCCTCCCTGCTTTGGGCAGGTTTTGGGGAGCCCTGCTCCTGTCCCAGCCACCTCTGAGCAAGCACAGGAGCCATTCCCAACCTCATCCCAGTGGACACGAGCCAGCAGTGCCACAGGGATCAGCTCTGAGCAGCTACAGGAGCTCCTGGCTGTGCTGGCAGCCCCAGAGCTTTTCCATCTCTGCTCCCTTCAAGCCCCAGCACAAAAGAGACCCCCAGGGTCTGCCAAGGCTTGATCCCATTCCTGTTTTTCCAAGGATCTGCCAGGCTTGATCCCATTCCTGCATCCCCCCCAGGATCTGCCAGGCTTGATCCCATTCCTGCTCTTCCACAGGATCTGCCAGGTTTGATCCCATTCCTGCATCCCCCAGGATCTGCCAGCTTTGATGCCATTCGTGCTTTCCCCCAGAATCCACCAGTTTTGATCCCATTCCTGTTTTCCCGAGGATGTGCCAGGCTTGATCCCATTCCTGCATCCCCCAGGATCTGCCAGGTTTGATCCCATCCATTTCTGCCTTTCCAAGGATCTGCCAGGCTTGATCCCATTCCTGCATCCCCCAGGATCTGCCAGGCTTGATCCCATTCCTGCTTTTCCCAGGATCTGCCAGCTTTGATCCCATTCCTGCATCCCACAGGAGCACCCAGGTGAGGCCGGGTTGCTCGGACACGATCCCGATCCCGATCCCGGCAGGACGGGAGCAGCCGGAAGGATCCGACCCTGCCCAGGGACCAGGCTGACTTTCCAAGAAATGTGGCTGCTGCCCATTCCCAGGGAAATTCCAGCGGCTCGGGAGCCGCGGCGCTGCCTGGGCGAGGCGGCAGCTCCACCTAGTGGGGCCGATCCACGGACCCTGCCCGGACCCTGCCCGGATCCCGCAGCTCCCGCATCCCACCCGGACCCTGCCCGGACCCTGCCCGGATTCCGCAGCTCCCGCATCCCACCCGGACCCTGCCCGGATCCCGCAGCTCCCGCATCCCACCCGGGACCGGCCCGTGCGGCTTCACCTCCCTCCCGCACCAGCTGTGCCCGCGGATCTGTGCTGGGGCAGGGATTGCCGGGCACCCATGGGCAGGGATTGCCGGGCACCCATGGGCAGGGATTGCCAGACACCCATGGGCAGGGATTGCTGGGCACCCATGGGCAGGGATTGCCAGGGCAGCCATGGGCAGGGGTTCCTGGGCACCCATGGGCAGGGAACACACCAGCACCCACCAGGAGAGGGCTCAGCAGCATCTCCAACCTTTGGGAGAAGTGGGAACCAATCCATGGGGTGGCAATTCCCCTGGGAACACAGGGAATTGATCCGTGGGGCAGCCATTCCCCAGAGGATCAGGAATTGATCCATGGGGCAGCCAATCCCCCATGAGGATCAGGAATTGATCCATGGGGCAGCCATTGTCCTGCAGGATCAGGAATTGATCCATGGGGCAGCCATTCCCCAGAGGATCAGGAATTGATCCATGGGGCAGCCATTCCCCAGAGGATCAGGAATTGATCCATGGGGCAGCCAATCCCCCATGAGGATCAGGAACTGATCCATGGGGAGCCATTCTCTGGGAGGATCAGGAATCACTTGAGGTGCAATCCCATCCCTGTGGCCCTGGCTGACCACAGTGAGGTGCCAGGACACCCCCAGGCTGTGCCCACAAACCAAAGCCCCTCTCTCTCTCTCTCCCTCTCTCTCTCTCAGGGCTCCTTCCCTTCTCCTGGCACCTCTTCCCACCCCAGCCCTGCTGTTGATCCCAGAGCACCCTGGGATCCACGGCCAGGATCCAGCCCAGGGCAGCCCCTCTGGGGTTTGTGCAATTCCATGGAGAGGCCAGACTGGGAGCTGGGCACCCCGTGCTGTGCCCTGGTCCCCAAATGTCCCTTCCCAGCCCCGCTCACCTTGGCCACGAACTGTTTGTCCTTCTGATCCAGGTTTGCCGTGGGGGCCACGTAATCCCTCCAGATCCTCAGCTTGCGCTCCTTGGCAAACCTGAGGGGTGGGGACAGTGGGACACCGGGGCTGGGACACCCAGACGTGCCAGGGTGGCACTCCCAGCAAAGCCCCGGGGAGAGATGGAGGGGAGATCCCATCAATCCCACCCTGGATCAGCCACACGGGGCTGGGGGGGCTGGAGTCACTCTGGGCACCCCATGGATGCAGCTGGGAGCAGTGGGAACAGTGGAACCAGCTGGGAGCAGTGGGATCAGCTGGGGACAGTGGGAACAGTGGCATCAGCTGGGAGTAGTGGGATCAGAGGAATCAGTTGGAAGCACTGGGATCAGCAGGGAGCAGATGGGATCAGCTGGGAGCAGTGGGAACAGTGGGATCAGCTGCGATCATCAGGAGCACTGGGATCAGCTAGGAGGAGTAGGATCAGCTGGGTGCAGATGGGATCAGCTGGGAGCAGAGGGAGCAGAGGGACAGCAGGATCAGTGGGATCAGCAGGGATTAGAGGGATCAGCAGGATCAGTGGGATCAGGTGGGAGCAGAGGGATCAGTGGGATCAGCAGGAACAAAGGGATCAGAGGGATCAGCAGGATCAGTGGGATCAGCAGGGATCAGAGGGATCAGCAGGATCAGTGGGATCAGCAGGGATCAGAGGGATAAGCAGCATCAGAGAGATCAGCAGGATCAGAGGGATCAGCAGGATCAGCAGGATCAGAGGGATCAGCAGGATCAGCAGGAGCAGCAGGACCCTGTCCCACCTCTCGGCCGCGCGCAGTTTGTCGGCGCCGCGGGTGTAGACGGCGATGGACCAATCCACACAGCGGGCAAAGCCCTCCTTCAGCAGCAGCTCCGTGATGTTCCCGTTCTGTGAGGAGCAGGAGAGGGCCTGGGGTCAGCAGGATCCTCCCAGGGTCAGCAGGATCCCCCCAGGCTCAGCAGGAAACCCTCAGGGTCAGCAGGATCCTCCCAGGGTCAGCAGGAAACCCTCAGGGTCAGCAGGATCCCCTCAGGGTCAGCAGGATCCCCCCAGGGTCAGCAGGATCCCCCCAGGCCCTGTCCCTGCTGGGGGGGACCTGCACAGCCTCTTCAATGTCCCCTGAGCTCCCAGTGCTACTGGAGACCCCACCAGTGACACCCCCAGGCTCTGCCCTCCTCACATGGACCAGGATGTCCCAAATCCACCCACAAATCCCAGTGACACCCCCAGGTTCAGCCCTGCTCACACAGACCAGGATGTCCCAAACCCACCACAAGTCCCAGTTCCCCTACTTGTGACCCCCAGAGTGTCCCCAGCCCCCGGAGCCAGCCCGTGGTGGCTCTCACCGGGTGCAGGATGGTGCCCAGGATGTTCTGGTTGTGGCAGCTCTCCAGGACAATCTGCACGTCCCTCTGCAGCAGCCGTGACTCCGTGAAGAATTTGGCTTCGGCCGCGAACGGCTCCGGGACCTCGGCGTCAGCCTCGCGCTTGAAGGTGGGACACTGAGGGACATGGGGACAGTCAGGGCATGGGATGGGCACAAAACCTCAGGCTGCCCCCATTCCCGGGCTCCAGGGGTGTTGTGGGGACTGAAACTGGGGAATTTGTGTCAGGACAGAGCCCTGTGACTGTCCTGGGAAACAGCGACCAACTCCAGCTCAGGGACCCCTGGACAGGGACCTGGAGCCCCTCAGCTCCCAGGGATCCAGGCTGGGAGAGCTGGGAGTGCCCAGCCTGGACAGGAGAAGGGTCCAGGGAGAGCTCAGAGCCCCTGGCAGGGCCTGCAGGGGCTCCAGGAGAGCTGCAGAGGGACTGGGGACAAGGCCTGCAGGGACAGCAGCCAGGGAATGGCTCCCAGTGCCAGAGGGCAGCCATGGATGGGATCTTGGCAATGAGGAATTCCTGGCTGGGCTGCAATTGCCAGAGCAGCTGGGGCTGCCCCTGCATCCCTGGCAGTGCCCAAGGCCAGGCTGGGCACTGGGGCTGGAGCACCTGGGACAGTGGGAGGTGTCCCTGCCATGGCAGGGGTGGCACTGGGGGACTCTGGGGTCCCTTCCCACACAAACAAGTCTGTGGTTCCTTGAACTTGGACAACAGCGGGAATTTCTCCATGGGAAGGGTGATCAGATGTTGGAAGGGGCTGCCCAGAGAGTTCAAGGAATTCCTGGAGGTGGCACTCAGAGCTCTGGGCTGGGGACAGGGTGGGCATTGGGCACAGCTGGGACTGGATGGGCTGGGAGGGCTTTCCCAGCCTCAGGGGTCCCGGGATCCCATGAACTCCCAGCACAATCCTGACCAGGGTGTCTGACAGCCCCACCCCAGCCACACCTGTCCCCACCCCATGCTGACACCTTGAGCTGCTCCCAGCCTGGTACCACGGGTGCAGCAGGTGACAAGGATGTTCCTCCACCCCTCCCTGCTGCAGCCTGGGACCCAGAGAGCAGCAGGAGCCAAGGAGGTTGGACAGGGAAGGAATTGGGCAATGGGAAGGGGGCAGGGGGAATGGGGCAGAGGAATGGGGCAGGGGGAAGGGGGCAGTGGGAATGGGGCACAGGGAATGGGGCACAGGGAATGGGGCAGGGGGAAGGGGCAGAGGGAGGGGGCTCACCTTGATCCCCGAGAGCATGACGGTGACCAGGTAGAAGTCGGGCAGCAGCAGGGCCCTCACCACGCTGCCATCCCGCACGTGCTCGATGATGGCTGCAGAGTGACACCAGAGCTCAGCCTGCTGGGCTGGGGACACAGGGACAGGGGGACACAGGGACAGGGGGACACGGGACACAGGGACAGGGGGACACAGGGACAGGGGGACACAGGGACAGGGGGACACAGGACACAGGGACAGGGGACACAGGGACACAGGGACAGGGGGACACAGGGACACAGGGGGACACAGGGACAGGGGGACACAGGGACACAGGGACACAGGGACAGGGCGACACAGGGACACAGGGACACGGGGACAGGGGGACACAGGGACACAGGGACACAGGGACAGGGGGACAGGGGGACACAGGGACAGGAGGACACAGGGACAGGGGGACACAGGGACAGGGGGACACAGGGCCACCTCACCATTGACGGGTTTCTGGTGCAGGGAGTCCACGAAGTGCCGGGGGTTCTCCAGGGTGTACTTGAGGTCGCGCACGGTGTGCGAGCCCGTGCCCTCGCTCCACATGCCCTTCTTGGCACTGCGGGCCTGCTCCTCCAGCTCGGCCAGCCGGCTCTGCTCGGGGCTGGGGGCACGGCACGCTCAGCCCCGCGGCCTCCAGGGGGCTCCAGGGCCACCCCCCGACCCAACCCAGCTCCTCCCACCGCCCATCCCAGCGGGAATGCAGCGGGAGGTGCCTCCTGCTCCCAGGGATGGGATCAGGATCAGGATGGGGATGGGAATGGGATCAGGACTGGGATCAGGATCAGGATGGGATCGGGATCAGGATCAGGATCAGGATTGGGATCAGGACTGGGATCAGGATGGGGATGGGATCAGGATCGGGATCAGGATCAGGATGGGATCGGGATCGGGATCAGGATAGGGATGGACCAGGATGGGATCAGGATTGGGATCAGGATGATCAGGATCAGGATTAGGGTGGGATCAGAATCAGGATCGGGACAGGATCAGGATTGGGATCAGGATGGGATCAGGATCAGGATCAGGATCAGAATCAGGATCAGGATGGGATCAGGATCAGGATGGGATCAGGATGGGATCGGGATCAGGATGGGGATGGATGAGGATGGGATCAGGATGGGATCAGGATCAGGATGGGATCAGGATCAGGATCAGGATGGGATCAGGATCAGGATCAGGATCAGGATCAGGATGGGAGCAGCACGTACTTGTTGGCTCGGATGCCCTCCCGCCGGGACGCCAGACCTTCAGCCACCAGGGACTCAGCAATGTTCTCACCACTGGTGTCTGAGAGAGGAGAGGAGCAGAGGTGAGAGGAGCCAGAGGGACATGGGGATGGGGCAGCATTCCCAGAATGCCAGGTAAGCAGTGCTGGAACCCCAGAGCTCCCCTGGGGACAGCCTGGGCTCCCTGACCCCCTTTCCATGGGGAAATTCCTGCTGTGCCCACCCTGAGGTCCCCATACCCAGCCTGAGGCCGTTCCCTCTGCTCCTGTCCCTGTTCCCTGCACTGTCCCCTCCTGGCAGGGACTTGTGCAGAGCCCCCAGGGCCCCCTGAGCCTCCTTTGCTCCAGGCTCAGCCCCTTCCCAGCTCCCTCAGCCCCTCCTGGGGCTCCATTCCCTCCCCAGCCCCATTCCCTGGACACTGCAGCCCCTCCAGGGCTCTCCTGAGCTGCCCCCAGGATTCCAGGGGGTCCCTGGGCAGGGCCAGCACAGGGGGCAGTGCCAGCCCTGGGCCTGTGCCCACCCTGGGGCTGCCCCAGCCCGGGGCCCATCACCCTCCTGCCCCCCTGGGCTCGTGCCCAGCCCCTGGCACAGCACCCCCAGGGCCTTTCCCAGCTCTCCATCCCCCTGTGCCAGCCTGGAGTGCCCCAGGGCAGCACCTGGCACCGGGCCTGGCTGTCCCTCACCCTGCTGTCCCCAGCCCCCTGCAGAGCTCCCTGCTCTCCACCCTCCCCAGGCAGGAGCTGCTGCAGGGAACCTGTCCCAGCATTCCCCCATGAACGGTGTTCAAACCCTGACAAACTTCACCAGGAAACATTTTCTGCCTCATTTCTCCCGCCCGCGCCGCTGCAGGCGGGGCTGGAGCAGGGCTGGGGATGGGGACGGCCCCGGAGAGGCCCCAGCACCCCAACCCTGCCCCATCCCCTGCCCAGGATGATGGCCCAGGCTGCAGGGCGGCCCGGGGGGAGCAGAGCAGCAGCACCCCAAGGCCAAGGTCCAAATCAAACACTGCACTCCATGCCCTTGGACCTCGGGGCTCCTTCCCAGACAAAATGTTTGTGATTCCAATCCTCCCTCTGCAGCAGGGGACCCCCATCCCAAAGGGCCCCCCGGCACAGCAGGAGCTCAGGAGGCACCATGGCATGTCCTGGGTGGGAAGGGACATCCAGGGCTCTGCAGCCCTGCACCCTGAGACCCCAGAGCCCCCCCCTGCTCCCTCTGCAGAGCCCACTGCCCACCCTGGGCCCCCTCCCTGCTCCCTCTGCAGAGCCCACTGCCCACCCTGGGCCCCCTCCCTGCTCCCTCTGCAGAGCCCACTGCCCACCCTGGGCCCCTCCCTCTGCAGAGCCCACTGCCCACCCTGGGCCCCCTCCCTGCTCCCTCTGCAGAGCCCACTGCCCACCCTGGGCCCCCTCCCTGCTCCCTCTGCAGAGCCCACTGCCCACCCTGGGCCCCCTCCCTGCTCCCTCTGCAGAGCCCACTGCCCACCCTGGGCCCCCTCCTGCTCCCTCTGCAGAGCCCACTGCCCACCCTGGGCCCCCTCCCTCTGCAGAGCCCACTGCCCATCCTGGGTCCCCTCTCTCTGCAGAGCCCACTGCCCATCCTGGGTCCCCTCTCTCTGCAGAGCCCACTGCCCACCCTGGGCCCCTTCCTGCTCCCTCTGCAGAGCCCACTGCCCACCCTGGGCCCCTTCCTGCTCCCTCTGCAGAGCCCACTGCCCACCCTGGGCCCCCTCCCTCTGCAGAGCCCACTGCCCACCCTGGGCCCCTCCCTGCTCCCTCTGCAGAGCCCACTGCCCATCCTGCCAGCCTCGGGATCTGTCTGGGATGTCAGCAAGGCTGCCTGGATGAGCCCATCCCTACTCCTGCTCTGGAAAGGTGCTGGGTGCCACGGGAATGACAGGAAAGGCTCGGGTGCCATGGGAATGTCAGGAAAGGCTCTGGGTGCCACAAGAAGGCCCTGAGTGCCACGGGAGTGCCATGGAAAGGTCCTGAGTGCCATGGGAGTGTCAGGAAAGGCTCCGGGTGCCATGGGAATGCCAGGAAAGGCTCTGGGTGCCATGGGAATACCAGGAAGGGCTCTGGGTGCCATGGGAATGTCCTGAGTGCCATGGGAATGTCCTGAGTGCCATGGGAATGCCAGGAAAGGCTCTGGGTGCCATGGGAATGCCCTGAGTGCCACGGGAATGCTCAGAGTGGCACAGGGAGCACACCTGCAGTACCTACTCCCCCTCCCAGCCCACTCCCCCATGGAAACAGCCAAGCCTGCAGGGATGTGGGGCTGAGGGTACCCAAACCCCCCCAGTCCCCACTGGGGCTCCCCAGGGCCCTCCCCCAGAATTCAGCAGCCCCTCCCCAGTGCCTGGCCCTTCCTCCCTCCCAGGGACTGCAGGGCCTGGCAGCTGTGTCCAAGCCCAGCCACATCCCCTGGAATCCCAAATACCCCAGGGCAGGGCTGTCCCAGCTGCACAGGAGCATCCCAGGGAGGGAGAGCCCCAAAACCCACCCAGAATGCCCAGGGTGAATTCCCTTTGGGATCTCAGCCACAGACAGGCAAGAGATTTGCAACACCAGAAAGGATGGGGAAGGGAAAGCTGTGGGAATTCAGCCAGAGCTGCCCCTTGTGTCCGTGCTGGGATCAGCACTGGGCATTTCCCCTCTCCCTAAACTGGGACTCCATGGAGAAATGGGAATGCATCCTGCCACAGCGTACCCCAGCACCTCCACTGCCCACTGCATCCCCCCTAAAGGGGTTCCCAGCTGGATTTGTGCTTAGGGCATCCCAGGCTGAGCCCAGGAAGGCTCCTGGAGCAGGGAGAGCAGGGCTGGAGCTCTGGAAACCTGGGGGGCCATGGGAATTCATGGGAAAGTGATGGGAAAGCAGACAGGCATCCTCCTGCTGAGGGCACAGCCCAGCACAGCCCAAACCTGCCCTGTGCTCCACCCAGAGCCACCTTTGCCCAGGAAAAACAGACTGGAACCACTTTTTCCCAGGTAAAACACCCTGACCCACCTTTTCCCAGGTAAAACTGCCTGGAACCAACTTTTTCCAGGTAAATCATCTCGACCCACCTTTTCCCAGACAAACCACTCTCACCCACCTTTTCCCAGGTAATCTGCCCATCCTCAGCTTTCCCAGGTACCCCATACTGAGCCACCTATTCCCAGGTATGCCACCCAGCCTCACCTATTCCCAGGTACCCCATCCAACCTAACCTTTCCCAGGTAACCCATACTGACCCACCTATTCCCAGGTACCCCCCTAGCCTCCCCTTTCCCCAGGTACCTCACCCATCCTCACCTTTCCCAGGTACCCCCCAGAGGCTCCCCCTTCCCCAGGTACCCCACCCATCCTCACCTATTCCCAGTTAACCCCATCCATCCTCCCCTTTCCCCAGGTCCCCATCCATCCTCCCCTTCCCCAGGTCCCCATCCATCCTCACCTATTCCCAGGTACCCCCCTAGCCTCCCCTTTTCCCAGGTTCCCACCCACCCTCCCTTCCCCAGGTGCCCCCAGCTCACCTTTGCCCAGGTAGACCATGCCGTACTCGCGGCCCTGCGGGGTCTTGTACTCCACGGTGAAGCACACCTCCTTCCCGATCAGCTTCTTCCGCAGGAACTCGCGGGCCGGGAAGCCCCAGGGCTGCCGGGAGGCACCGTGAGCCGGGGGGGTCCGGGCAGGGCAGGGGGAGCAGCCCCAGTGCCCCCGGAGCCCCCAAAACCCCGCCAGGAACCGCCTGCTGGGGAGGAACTCCCGCAAAGGGCTCCCCAAAGCTCCCGGGGAGGCACCGAGGGCTCCGTCCCGGCGGCTCCGGGGCGGGAGGGCAGCGGGGTTTGCAGCTCCCGCAGCCCCGCCGGGGGTCTGGGGCACGGCAGGCTCGGGAGCTCGTCCCCATCCCCGTCCCCGTTCCCATTCCCGTTCTGCTCCCGTCCCCATCCCCGTCCCCGTTCGCATTCCCGTTCTGCTCCCGTCCCCATCCCCGTCCCCGTCCCCGTTCCCATTCCCGTTCTGCTCCCGTCCCCATCCCCGTCCCCATCCCCATCCCCATCTCCATCCCCATCCCCGTCCCCGTTCTCGTCCCCGTCCCCGTCCCCGTCCCCGTTCCCATCCCCGTTCTGTCCCCGTCCCCATCCCCGTCCCCGTTCCCATTCCCATTCCCGTCCCCGCTCCGTTCCCATCCCCGTTCTGCCCCCGTCCCCATCCCCGTCCCCGTTCCCATTCCCGTTCTGCTCCCGTCCCCGTCCCCGTTCCGTTCCCGCTCCGTCCCCGGCGGGTGGGCGGGAGCGCGGCCGGAGGCGGGAACATGACGCGCTCATAAACAATTAGCGGGGCTGACAGGCGTCACTTTGGCACAGAGTGACATTTAGAGGCTGTTGGGAAGACAAAACTCCCCAGGGAGAGCAATTATCTGCCAGCGCTGCTCCCGCCGCCCCCGGCCCGCGGGAGGGGGGCCGGGCCCCGCCGGCACCGGCACCGGCACCGGCACCGAGCGGCTGCGGGACCGCCCCGGGGGCCCCGAGCATCCCCCGTGCCCCAAAACAGCCCCTGTGCCCCAAAACGGGCACAACATGTGCCCCAGAGCATCCCCCGTACCCCAAAACAGCCCCTGTGTGCCCCAAAACGGGCACAGCATGTGCCCCAGAGCATCCCCCGTGCCCCAAAACAGCCCCTGTGTGCCCCAAAACGGGCACAGCATGTGC